>CM034706.1:19987278-20006595 GCA_020142125.1 Phrynosoma platyrhinos
TCTGACAGTAGCCTCTTGTCCTGAGTACAGATTCCTCATTAGGACCATAGGACAACATCTCAATTTAGCCATCCTGGCTTCTAAGGTGAACCTATCATAGGATTTTATACACAAGATTTGTTCAGAGGAGGTTTGTCACTGCCTCCTTAGGATGAGAGTATACAACTTGCCCAAGGTTACCCAGTAGGTTTCCATGACTTAGCAGGAATTTGAACACTGGTCTTTTGGAGTCCAGCACGCCAGCCACTACACCATGCTGGCTCTCAGTGCATGCTGCTCTCTAATCCTAAAATTGAGCAAAGGGGAAGAGGGAGCTGCTCCATGGTTACTATTTTCTGAATTGCCTATAGGACAATTTTCAACCCAATCATATAATGGGTTTAAAAATCTAGGAGTTTAATTATTTTTGGTCAATAAATAATATCCTGATTGAATGCCCAAAAACCTGTATATTACCAAAGCCTGTGCCACTGTGAAATGTGGAAGAAAGTATCAGATAAATGACAGTTTAATAAACTGCAAGAAGATTTACTTCTTGCTGTAGAAAGACAAATATCTGAAATGTCTTATGTTTATGCCTTAAAAGCACCAAACCCTAAACGACACCAAAAACAAACTGTATATTTATATTGCAGCCCCATGCATTTATATTTGTGCCCATTTATTATATGTGTCAGCATCAATTAATCAGTTAAAGACTAAGGGGGGTTGCCGACTGCCAGAAATAGTGCAAATTGAGTCCACTTTTAGGGTTAGGGTTAGTGCTAGGGAATCATGGGAACTGTATTTTATTGTGGCACCAGAGCTCTCTGACAGAGAAGGCTCAATGTCTCAGAAAAAAAAAAAACAATTCCCATGATTTCCTAGCACTAACCCTAACCCTAAAAGTGGACTCAATTTGCACTATTTCTGGCAGTCTGCAACCCCCCTAATATTATTAATACAGCAACAGAATCAATGAAATCTTATGACAATAATTTATAACAATCAAGGAGAAAATGTGTCTTCCTATAACAACCAAGAATATGAAAACTAGACCTCCGAAACTTGACTTGCATACAACTTAACTTGCATCCTTGTAAATATGCAGCTTAGTTTATTTGACTTTAAAATATACTGAAGTATGCAGTATCATCTTCTGTCAGTAGGTGGCAGACACCTCTAAAAAGAACATAGGTTTGCAGTGGATTCATTTTGCAGGCCAAAGGACATGGATAACACCCTTCTGTCAGCTGGAGGACGAGCTCTATAGAGGTGCACAAAAGCTGTGTGCATATCTAGGTGCCCAGAGGCTCTGGTTGTATGGACACAATATGTCCAACACCAAGAGTTGCAAAACTTTGTTTCAAGGTTTTGGCATATAAGACTATAGGGCCTTTGCAGACTGCCAGAAATAGTGCAAATTGAGTCCACTTTAACTGCCCTGATTCAGGGCCTCGGCAGACGGCTAATTGGGCCGTCCTCGAGGCAGGGAAGAGGAGGGGCAGCTGCACGCTCGGCGCCCCTTCCTCCTCCTGAGGTTGCCCTCAGAGCTGCCGGCCCTCCGCACGGCTGGCGCTCCGAGGGCAACCTCCAGCCGTAGCGTCTGCACACGCTGCGGCGGAAAAGTCAGTGAAAGTGCGCCCTACGCTTTTAGGATGCACTTTCATTGACTTCTGAAAGGAATGCTGATTTTGCGCTCCTTTCAGAGGCACCGGCGGTGCGCCGCGGTGCGGATGCCGCGGTCCCGTGGCGCACTGTCCCGCAGCATCCTGGAAGCACTCGTCTGCTTCCCCCCATGTGCTAGGAATTCATGGGAACTGTAGTTTATTGTGGCACCAGAGCTCTCTGACAGGGAAGGCTCAATGTCTCAGAAAAAAATACAGTGCCCATGATTTCCCAGCACTGAGCCAGGGCAGTTAAAGTGGACTCAATTTGCACTATTTCTAGCAGTCTGCAAAAGCCCTAAGCCTATGCCCTTTCTGCTAGCCTTTAATAATGTTTGCCAGTTCATCACAATTATATTTTTAAGGCTTTCTGGCTAGGTGTGAGGAGTCATTAAAGTCCAATTAATCCACCTAGATGCCAGTCCATAATGCAATCAATGGATAGCAGAGCTATATGGATCCCGCTGTCTTATTGCCAGCAATTTGAAATAAAACATTGACAACACCAGTGAGAAGTCATCTTTTAATATTTCCTTCCCCATTCTCCTTTATAAAGAAACAGCCAAAAACAAACAAACAAAAAAAAACCTCTCCCATCCATTCTTCCATCTCCTATTTCAAGACCTGTTTAGGTTTTGGAGGATTCAAGGTCTATAATTATCTCTCCTCAGACAAAAATGCTAACTTTTTATCCTACTCCAGCATTTTTAATCTGTTGCTTTTTCTGCAGCATTTAACTCTGATATTTGGCTGGATGGCACTATCACTATTTCAAACATGAATTAGAACATGAATTTCGATTAGATATACTTCAGCAACCTTATCTCTAGCAATAAACATATACATATTTTCAAAAACATAGCACGTTGTAATTTTTTCATTAGTACTTAAAATAATTACATATTATATGTTGATAACAAATTTAATGCTGTTTTCTCTCTTTCTATCTCTTGTAATGGTATTATAGGTTGACAAAAGACCTGATCCATTTTCTAATGCTAGCTAGGAGGCAGAGTGTTAATTTGAATTGAGACTGGATTATAGTTGTTTTGACTGTTTCTTTTCTGGGGGATAGGTAGTGGAATTGAAAATAAAACTTTTTTAATTCCACCAACCTAGCTTATACTGTTCAGATAAAAAGCTCTTAAAATGAGACATTTGTCTAATTTGTCTAGTTTTGCCATTCAGCTAATAACTTTGTTTGCTTTTAAGTCCACAACATTAGATTTGTTCCTCTGTGTTTAAAATTCTGACCTGCAGGACTCTTAAAAACAACAATTTCTTTGCATAGTAGAGCACCTACACGTATCTTTCCAGGATCAGGTATTTTAAAAGTTATAAATCAGGTTTGGAAAAAGTCCCTTTATTTGCCAAGGCCTGGAGGAATAGGATGTGAAAGAGGGGATAATTTCCTTTACTTTGAAGGAGACAAACTATTAAGAGTAGATTCTTTAAAAAATAGAGAAGTATTTCCATCTCTCCCATCATAGAATAGCTATCTCCACTTGGGGATTGCAGCTCCTATCATCTTTCAACATTGGTTGTGCTAGCTAGGTATGCTATGAGCCTCCAACAACAGCTGAAGGGCCATGCGTTTTCTTTATTTTCTCTTTACCATAACAACTCTTTTAGAATTGATGTAATGCTCATTGCGTATCCAGCAGTGAGTCCTTGGCTTTTCTACTTCACATTTCCCTCTCTCCTACTGCTGTGGTCATATGGAGATCATGTTAAGCTTTTGCTTTTCCTTTTAAACAAACTGGAGTGTGCCATTACATCCAAACTTGGGGGAAAAGCTGGTCCACATAAACAATGGCTTGTTCAAATAAGCCAGAACTGAACCATAGTTTATGACAGGGTGTGTGTCCCTGGGGCTTTATACACTTCGCTCCTTATTTTTGTAGCCCTTATTTTTGTAGCCCTTGAGCCCTCCTGGTTTCTTCAACTGCCCATTATCTGGCAAGAAAAGGCACAAATGACTCCCTGGAAGCTTTCAAATATGTCAGTTCACATTTTAAATAGGTTGTAGCCCATTCCTTTAATATTAAAACATACTCCTTTTTCAGAACCAAAAGTGGCCTATCATCACTTTTTAATTATTATTTTTATTTATTTTTGTATTTTGGCATTTGTGGCAGTCTGTGTAATGCCAGACAGGTCCCTGGGACAGAAAATTATGAACTGTCTCTCTTTTTAATCAAACTATACTTTGGTTAGTGTAAACTATGGTTCTTTAGCAAGCCTTGATCATAATATGACCATATATGATCTACATATGACCATATATAGCTCCTAAGTTCACATGCAAAAAGAAACACTAGTTTAACAGTGAAACGGTTACTTTCCACCATTTCCTTGCAGAAGGAAAGGAAGGACAGTAAGAGTGTAGAAATGTAAGGTTCACTACTGGTCTATGCTTGCCATCCCAAACCTTAGTTTAACGTTATAGCCAAACCAAGACAATAGCTTCCATGGAATATACTGTGGTGTGATTTGTTCCTCCCTTTTTCTATGTTATGTTTCATTCCAAATGGCACTGAAGAGGATGCAAATGACACCATTCCTATAACCACTGTTGCAGAGTATTTCCATATACTGCTCAGCTTGTCATTTGCACAACATGTTTTCGTTTTTCCATAGGATGCTCTAACTAGGCACTGTCACAAGTGATCAGGTGAAGAAGAACAGTCTAAACAAACATTCCTTATGTGAGCTGGCCTTCTATGAGTATTTTGTGTTCTGTTTTTCTTCTTTGACCCCAAACCAGATGAAAAAGAATAGTTTGTGATTTTATGTAGCGAAGCCCATATGCCATGAGTACCACAGCTACAAGACAGACAATAATGTTAACTTTTTGGAATGGGCCAATGGGTTTTAGAGAGCCATGCATGTGTTATCTATAGAGTTGCAGAATGTGTTTTCACTATATTGTGTTTCTCCACCACAAACTGCAAAAGCAAAATAGCATTTTGTAACCATGACATACCCTGTTATCTCCTACAAAGAATGAGCTCATCCAGATTACTCCATGGGAATACTTATATTTTATCAGTGGCGCCTTCTTGCACCATTTCCACTTGCTTTCTTGAAGATACCATAAAAGATTTATGTCTGAGGGACTCTGATGTGGTTTCCCATCGAAGAACAAAACAATTCCTTATTTATTTATTTCTTTGCAAAAAACCCACATATTCCTTTAATGAAATTATAATTGCAAACAGTGACGATGAGCCCTGTGGGGTTATAACATACTTTCTTTTTCTAAAACTAGATTTTAAAAAATTGCTTAGTTAGTAAAAAAGTGATTACCACCTTTCTTCACTTGCAAATTGACACATATTAATGAGTCATGCCATAGTATGCAATCCCCCTCCCTAATTTCATTCCAAATTTGTTTCAGTTATTATTATTATTTTTTACCAAGTTAAATCAACTTAGTGCTAAACCACACTTTTCATTATCAGACATCAAAGAAGCTTTTTTTTTTTCCCTTGGATGTTGTTTGCGCCACGCAAAGGATAAAAACAACGATTGGAACTCTGCAAGTTTTAATTTTAGTTTAGAATTTCTTTCTCCCATTCTCCTCACAGATGTCAATAACAAGAAAAGAGTGCTTTCTGGTTCATCCTTGCTTTCCCATCTTCCCTTCCCCAGCTCTCTTCTTGATATCAGTGGAAAGTTCCATTTGGAATAAAAATGCACATTTTTTAAAAAACAATAGAATATTTAATTCAGAGCTTGGCTATTCTACAACTTGGTTTTCTCATCTATCTCCATGAGAACTATTCCCATTGAACAATTGTTCTGATGAGAGAACTCCAGTGTATTCTCACTCATGCTGAAGGAAAGAGAGAAAAATTCATTTATGCACACCATCCTCCCCTCTCTGCAATGACATAAATATTTTTTACCTTCCAGTTGTAACACTTACAGTGTTACAGCTTGAATAAACTTGTTGAATATTTCTTGCGCTCCATCCTAAGGACTCATGGGATTTGTAATTTGCATTCCCTCCAACTGTCCTGATTAGTTAATTCTCTGTCCACCCACTTTTAACCCAGCATGATTTAGGAGATTTTTGCACTGTCTTTTTTCTCCTGATCTGGGCACAGGGTGAGACCATGTAAAACTGGATGTTATCACACAACTTTGTGCCCAGATCAGAGGCATCTTGTACCGAATTGGGACTTCCCCCAGGTTGAGCAAAAATGGTTCTTATCCATTCATTGCTCAGTATGGGAGAAGTCCTGATTGGGTATGGGATACTTCTGATCTGGGCATGAAGCTCTGCAATAACATCTGTTTTTACACAGTCTCAGCCCATGCCAAGATTGAAGAAAAAAGCCGTGCGATAATCTCCGTAATATTTGAGCATTAGACTACAACTCTGTAGACCAGGTTCTGAATCTCTGTTCAGCCATGGAACCCCCTTGGGTGACCTTGGGCAAGTCACACTTTCTCTTCCTCCAAAGAAGGCAATGACATTCCCCCCCCCCAACAAATCTTTCCAAGAAAACCCCATGATAGGTTTGTCTTAGGACGTTATCACACGCAGGTCTCAAAGCGGCAAGAAAGAGGTATGGAATCAATCCAGAACTATACCGGTATAGACCCCACAAGACGGAAATTGCTATCAGACGCAACTAGCATCATTGCACAATGAACAAAAGCAGCATCATTCCGGTATCATTCTGGTTGTGCAAATGTAATTCCCCAGGAAACCGGCATTCAAAAGAACGGGGATGATGCCGCATTGGGACGGGGATGGGACGGGGTTCTCTGCGACGTCGTGTGAACACATGGGAAAAGGAACCGCAATGGGACGGGGATGGGAAGGGGATGTGAAGGGGTTCTGTGCGACGTCATGTGAACACATGGAAAAAAAAACCGCAATGGGACGGGGATGGGACAGGGTTCTGTCTGCTTTAGACCCCGTGTGATAAGGTCCATAGGGTTGTCATCAATCAGAAATGAAGGTACACAATCACAACAACTCCCCACTTTTCCAGCTGCTTTTAAAATGTCTCAGTTTCTCTCTCCTTATCCCATGTCCCCTCTTTGTCCACAGCTTACTTCAATTGTGGCAAACAGAGTTCAAATTAGAAAAATAGTTTGCCATCAATTATTGTGTGGTATGCCACAATTGTTGTGTGATATGCATAAAGCATGCAACATATATTTTGCATTGCACATTTACATTTGGTCACACAACATGTGCGGACATGGTGATGTTGCCCAACCACAACAAAGGTCCATTGGTGTAAAGTTACACTTTGGGCCTCGGCAGATGACTAATTGAGTCGTCTTCGAGGCAAGGAAGAGGAGGGGCAGCTGCACGCGCGGTGCCCCTTCCTCTTCCTGAGGTCGTCCTCGGAGCCGCCGGCCCTCCGCACAGTCAGCGCTCTGGGGACAACCTCCTGCCGCAGCATCCGCACGTGCTGCGGCAGAAAAGGCAGGGAAAGTGCGCCCTACGCTTTTAGGGCGCACTTTCCTTGTCTTGTGGAAGGAGCGCTGATTTAGCGCTCCTTCCAAGGACACCGCCGGAGTGCAGCGGTGCGGAGGCTGCACTCCCGCGGCGCTCCGTCCGGCAGCGTCTCCGGCGCCTCTGTCTGCTTCCCCCCTTTGTCTCCTCAGTGTAGGATCTTGACCTCAGCTGATTAAGTATGACTGATTGATTCATCAGAATAATTAGCAGACCTATTAGTTTCAGTTGTTAATACCTAACAAGTACCTAAAATTTTGTAAGCACTGTGCAGGAGTTTTAAATAATCAATAAGACAATACTTCTCTAGAGGCTCATAGTCTAACAGACAAGACACAAACAGACGAAAGAAATGGAAAGAGAAGAATGAAAGAGGGGAGGGATATAAATTAAAAAAAATATTTATTATTAATTATTATTATTATTATTATTATTATTATATGAGTGGAATAACTGTTACTGCAATGAATCCAGTTTGATGCTGCTTTAACTGCCATGGCTCCATACTATGGAATTCTGGGATTTGTAGTTTCGTGAACAGTTTAGTCTTCTTTTTCAGAGATCTCTGGTGACACAACAAAATACAAATCCTAGGATTCCATAGTATGGAGCCATGACAGTTAAAGCAATGTCAAACTGCATTAATTTTGTAGAGTGGCAACAATCCCAGAGACCCTCAGTCTTCAAGGTAACTGATGAAATAATGCTTGTGGTCCTATGAGAAAAAAAGGCTTAATGTGTGATATCAGTTTCATACTTCATTAATGGTCCTAGCTTCATCCTCAGGCATCCTGAGATCTGTAGCTCTGATGAGTCAAGCTTTCTAGCAAAGGATTCTAAGTGCCTCACCAGACTCATGCTCTTTAAAGTTATTAATGAGGAAGAACATACAAGCTAGGATCTAATTTGCACTACAGGAATAATACAGTGTGACACTGCTTTAATTGCCATGGCTCAGTGCTATGGGATTCTGGGATTTGTAGTTTTGTGAGATATTTCACCTTCTCTGGTCCCAAAACAATCTACAAATCCCAGAAATCCATAGCACTGAGCCAGGGCACTTCAACTGCTGTCGCTGCATTATTTCTGCAGTGCAGATTAGGCCTAGGTGAGGCAAAAACATTTGCTTTGGCTGAGTCTTTTGCACAGGGCAAGATTCTGCATCCACTGATGATTTTACAGTTTGAACTCAAGTTTTCAGCAACATAAGTACACTGAGAACATGGGGGAAAGCATTAGGAGGAACAGGAAACTGAGGCATTTTAAAAGTAGCTGAAATGTCATATGACAGAGGATTAACTGGAACAATCCCTGTCAAGTCTGAGCAGTTCAAGGGCATGCACTCCAAAGCATTAGAGGCAAAGGAAGATAGACTTCTTGGTCATCTTAGTGAAGCCTGAAAGATACCAGATCCCAGGTCATAATAAGTCTTCAAGAATTTCTGGGCTCTCTATGGGCCTCTACAGAAGGCGTTTTGCGCCGTCTTGGAGGCAGGGAAGGGGAGGGGCAGCCACACACCAGGCGTCCCAACCCCACACCAAAGACGTCATCATGGCCCAGTGTGTTAATGTGCTGCACCACAAGAGGTGCAGAAGAGACATGCAGTGGCTCTTGGGGCAGCCTATTTGCCACCTCTGAAAGGAGCATTATTTTGGTGCTCCTTTCCGAGGAAGCAAAAGGGAGGATCGGGGCCAACGCGTCCAGCAGCCTCGGGGCCTCAATCCTCTGTTTCCTGCATGCCCCCTACATCCCCCCCCATGAGTAATAGCTTGGTCCACCTAAAGTGATGCCAAACAGCCAAAATAATAAAGAGGACCCAACCCAGTTCCCCAATTCACATTTAATTTAATTTCTAGGAATTACTAATGATTTTAAATGGCAGGAATTTATGTAATACAAGAAAATAAACATTTTTAAAAATATATATGTTAAAATAATAAGAACATCGTAAATCTCCAGGACTTTTTCATGTTTCGGAGAGAAAAGAATTCCTATTTGAACTATATTGGTCTGTCTCAGGTAAAAAGAATGCAATATGAAAATAAAAGGAAGCATGTTAAAACAAAACCCCAAACAGCCCATGGAGCCATAAATCCATTAGCAGCAAGGATGACATTATTTTTGATTTAAACAGTTCTTAGTGGGGTAGAACATTTCATATGTGGATCATTAGTGGGAAGAATGCAAACGGCTCATACCGGTGGCCCTTTGTAGACGTAACATATGTTAATGGCTTGTGTTGGCCATTAAAGGATAAATACAAAAAGCACTTCCATCAGGTTTATTTATAGAGAGCTGGGATTTATTAGCATCATGTTTATAATGTGCAAATAAAATAGAGCACACAGGACTCTCATGGGATCTGCATTATGTTTAGCATGTCATCAAATATGAGCACTATTTTTTCACACCCAGATTGTCCAAAGTGCTATTAGCTCGGGATTGATTTCATCAGTTGATTAGAAGAGATGAGGTGATTTATTTTATTTATTAGTTATTTGGACCCCCATCTTTCCTTCTGTGACATCAAAATAGCAGTGTACATGGCCCTTGTCCCCACTTCATCCTTACTACAATCTTAAAATTAGAAGGGACACTAGGAATCATGTAGTCCCTGCCCTTGCTAAAGCATCCCTGAGAGGTGACCATCTTACCTGTGTTAAACATTTTCAGAAAAGGCAAGTCCATCATACTCTGAGGAAGTCTTTTCCAATCTTGAGCAGTTCTTAATGCTTCAAAGTTCTTCCTGATGTCTAATTGGAATCTATTCTCTTGTAATTTGAAACCATTGGCTTGGGTCATATCGTTTGAAGGAGAAGAAAACATGCTAGCTTGAGCTTACACCCAGAATCATAGAATCATAGAGTTGGAAGAGACCACAAGGTCCATCCATGTTTAACTTTTAGTCTACAAAGATATCTAGATCCTTTTCACATGTCAACCCAGTTTTCACTTATCCTGTATTTGTGCATCTGATTTTCTCTGCCTGAGTGTAGTGCGTTACATTTATCACTGCTGAAAATTGTTTTGTCAGTATTGGTCCAGTTTTCTACTCTGTTAAAGCCATCTTGAATTCTGTCTTCTTAGATATAAGTTATCCCCTCCCAGTTTGATGTCAGCAGGATGTTTGATGAGCATGGCCTTTACTCCACCATCCAAGAATTAACCTGGGATGTTGTTTATTCAGAGACACTATATGGGAGACCCCAAAAGACTGATGATCCAGTGGGCAGTTGAATGTACTGTAACAGCAGCAGTGAACAGTGGAGGACAAGGAGCAATGTCCACCTGCTATAGTGGCACACTGTTGCCAGATGAGAAAGTAACTGCTTAGCCCTCTAATGCTTGGTTCTGTTCATTTCTCAGAGTCAAGGCACGATGGGAGAAGTGGCCTGAAAAATTGTGTGTTGAAAAGACACAGGCAGTTTCCCAAGCCACCTCTCTGATAGTGCCCTGGCTCTAAGAACCAACAACACTAAGCATTAAAGAATATGGAAGCTTTCAAATGAACTGGCTTTTGTTGGGAAGTACATGCCCAAAGATAGCCAAGAGAGTCTTCCAGGACTGAAAAGAATCTTGACCCAAGACAGTCACATTATTTTGTAAGTAGAAAATCTCGCATGTGCTTTTTTCTCAGGCATTAAAAATACAACCATAATTTTAAAATATATAACAATTTGATATCCATTTACAGCCTTCTAAATCTGCTGCCTCAGAGCAAAGGCAAAGTCAGACTTAGGGAAAGTTATTTCTTTGGATTATGGCTACAAGGATGTGTGTAAATACTCTAAAGGCACCAGAGTCCATCTGATTTTAAAAGCAAAGCAGGGCCAACCCTGGTTAGCACATGGATGGTAGACCACCAATGAATAGCAGGTTCTGTAGGCTATATTTCAGAGAAAGGAACTGGCAAAAGCACCTCTGAGTAGTCCTTGCCTAAGAAAGCTCTATGAAATTAATGAAGTCGCTATAAGTTGACAGGTGACTTGAACACACACATATTCAGTGCTACCAGAGTCTTTCAGTGAACATGATTTTAGGAGTTGTAATCCAAAAAAGCAACCTTTTTAAGCTCCCTCATCTGTTCAAGAGATATCAGGCATAAACATTTCTGTGTTCCTTCTATTTCAGGAGCTTCCAGCAAAGGTTGGAAAATCAGTTCAAATTCACAATAACCCAGCTGAATTTTCTTGAGCCAGAACTGTTTCCTTTGCATGTCGGCACTTCTTCCTATGAGCTGCAATGTCTAAAGGACATGCTGTGATTCAGAAGAGAGAAGGTTGTTCTTGTAGAGTTTCTGGTCTGGACATAATCAAGCATTATTGAAACTCTTATCAGCTAGTATTTACAAGGAGATAATGCTTCCTTCCTTTTTATTTTAGTTTGCATTTCTAAAAAGTGATATTTCATTGCAGCTGGGATATGATTAATATGGGACAAAAGGGAATGTGAATTACATGCTGAACATTTCCTTCATATTGTAATAGACCTTTTCATACAATGTTTCAGGGCTAAGAGTGCTCTTTGTACAAATTCTGGTCAAAAGTACAGTCTACCCTAAGCACAATTCATTTTTATTACAGCAGGGCTGGGGGACATGTGGTCCTCCTTATGTTGTTGAACTATAACCTCTGATAACCCAAGCCAGCATAACCAATGGTGAGGAATCATGGGAGTCTTTATCAAAATGACACAATTGGAACAATATATGCATGTATGTGCCTTCAAGTTGCCTATTGACTTATGGCAGTCTTGTGAATTTCATAGGATTTTCTTAGGCGAGTAATACTTAGAGGTAGTTTTACCAGTTCCTTCTGCTAAACTATAGCTTACAGCACCTGTTATTAGTTGGTGGCTTGCCATACTAGTACTAACTAGGGATGACCCTGCTTAGCCTCCAAGATTAGATGGGAATCTGGTGCCTTTCAGGTATTTAGGTCTGTGTGAAAGGGTGCAGCTAGATGGTAGAAACAGTGCAGTTTGGCATTACTTTAAGTGCTGAGGTTCCACCCTATGGAATCTTGGGATTTGTAGTTTTAGAAGTTCTTTAGCCTTCTCTGTCAAAAAGTGCTGATGCCTCACAAAACTACAAATCCCAGGATTCTGTAGAATGGAGCCATTGCAGTTACAGTGATGTCAAATTACCTTATTTCTAAAGTGTAGGTGCACCCAAAATGTCATATTTTTCTTGATATTTTGTGGGAGAAAGTATTGTGCACTCACTGGCCAAGAAACGAAAGATATTCAGAAACATGTGCGATCTCCTCCACCTCTAAAAAGTTAATTTTTTAAAAATGTCTTTCAAGTTTTTCCACCCCACCCCACCTCAAAATCAACAACAGCAACAACAACAATGTCCAAGCAAAAGCTTTGGCACATTAAGATTCTGGACATTTTCAGACTTGAATATTAGCCTGAAAACAGCTAACAGAACAAATGTTTTCCTAGTGCCTGGAGCAGACTTATTTCCAACACGTCAGAAACTTAGTAGCTTTACATGAAACCTATATCCACTACCATGAATAAAAAACAGATCCATGGGAAGGAGGGGAATTACTCCTTTGCTATTCTCCAATGTGCAGAAACCCTATACACATTATTCCTGTAAGGTGCAGTGTTTTTAAAACTCCAAATGAAGCATGTGATAGAGGCATAAGCCCTGCCATTTCTGTTATTAACAAAGCAACATGAAAAATCAACCCATCAGTAAGGGGAACCAGAAAAGGAATGAAATATCCCCATTGCTATTACTACTGTAGGGATGGAAAGCATATTCATGCATATTCAAGAAATACTCAAAACCATGTTTTTCAAGTGATGAGAAATCCCTGATGATAAGAATCCTGGAGCTGAGAGAAACTTCGCAGTTTGGGACTTAAGCTGTGCAAAATTCACACATGGTTGTCCTGCTTGTGAAATAGCCTGTTCTGTACAGGGAATAATCTTTCTATGAAATCATATTGTTTTGTGCAAAGAAAAAGCTGTTTCCTGTGCAGAAAGTGCTTTAATTGGTGACTTCCTCTGCCAAAATTTATACTTGGTAGAAAACAGCCTTTTCTGCACAGAAAATAATAATTATGCCTAGAAATATTATTCTCTGCTCAAAAATGCTGTTTCCTACATTCTTTGGCAGAGAAGGCTGAAGTCCTTGTAAAACTCCAAATCCCAGGCATCCGTAGGATGGAGTTACAGCATTTCTACAGTGTAGATGCACCCCAAGATGCAAACAGTGGCCCATCAAAGTCAATATTTTATGGCTCCCCTCCTAATGGCTTAGGTTTAATTCAAAAGCATGACCCACACTTTGCAAATGACTGCTGTGTACCTGGAGTTTGGAAAGAAGATACATTGACTAACTATAGTTCCCAGAATCCTTCAGCTGTAATGCTAAAATCAGAGTCCCAGCAAGTATCAAGAGATGGAAGGGACTTTGTAAGAAATCTTGTCCAAACCTCTCCTTGATGCAAGCAATCCAGAATTTTTGCTGTTGTTAACTGCCCTCAAGTCGATCCCGACTCATGGTGGCCCTATGGAAGAGCCATCTCCAAGACCCTCTGTCCTCCACTGCTCTGCTTAATTCCTGAAATCCCTTAATATTTCTGACCTCCTTAATAGAGTCCATCCATCTAGCTTGTGGCCTTCCTCTCCAGAACTAGGGAGAAAAAAATATGAAGGGAGCAAGAAAATATTAATGTCTCTGAGATATTTATGATACTAATGAAAATCCTAGTAGTGCAAGAATAAGCACAGCCATATATTTTGCAAAGGGGGAAAATGAAATCTGTGCAACTTGAGACCTCCATAATGCCCATTGCTACCCGTCATTTTTATTTCTTGAATTATGAACTGTGGATGGATGAGGCTTTATTAGGCTGAAAACAGAGGCAAGCAGAAGAGATGGACTGAAAAATAGGTTAGTGGTGAATATTTTCATTTTGCATTCATGATAGATTTTTAAACACATCATTAAGTGCTCTCAGTTTGCTGAGAGGTGAGAAGTCTAGGAGTACATTGTTTCTTTGCTTAAGAGAAAACACTGAAGAGAGCACACTCAAGGACTCTCTGTAAATATGGAAGCAGAAAATAAGGGAAGCAAACAGGTTCTTGTAGCAAGAAACAAACCTCTGAAATTACAACAGGTTTAAAAAGTGGCACTTTTTTTAAAAAATAGAAGTAGTAGTCAGGAAGTCAAATTGCTTGTGATATTGTGTAATCTTAGATGTTCTCATTTGTTTTTTAGTAAATAGTTATGGTCTGTAGGATAAGATGTTTGAAGGTTAGGTAAGTAGCAGTTGGTTTGAGAAAATGAGGATAAGATGGACTGAGTGAAATAGATAAGAAGATAGGACATAAGATAGAAGAAGGAAAGAACAAAACGATTGTGGAAGAATGGAAGAAAGGGGGGAATAAAGAAGGTAATGATTAGGTAGGATGGTTTGTAAGGAAAGATTGAGTATTAGTAGAGAGGTTTGATCAAGGTGAGAAAGGTTATTAGTGGTTTCTAAGCTATTTTTATTAATGGCACTGTCTGTATTGTCTGTATTTTTCTTTTCTGATTTTTTGTTTGTTGTTGTGTGCGTTGATATTATATTCACTTTATGTCAATAAAAAATTAACATTTTTTTTTAAAGTAGCACTTTTTGTAGTTTATGCTACAACCTCCTTCCTTGCTTGTTTCTAGTTGAGTAAAAACCTCACATCTTTTGTTATTGTTGTTGTCATGTGCCTTCAAGCCAATTCTGATTTGGCATCCTAAGGTGAACCTATCATGGGTTTTCCTGGCACAAATTTGTTCCGAGGGGGTTTGTCCTTGTTTTTCTCTGAGGCTAATAAAGTGTGTCTTATCCAAGGTCACCCAGTGGCTCTCTATGGTTGAATCCTAATCTCAGAGGCTGCTGCAACACTGCAGAAATAAAGCAGTTTTGTGAGATATTTAGGGGCTAAGCAGACGGGTGGCCATGGGCTGCCCTGGGAAGCTGCGCTGCGGGACCGAGGCATCCTCATGCCTCAATCTTGCGGCACCAGCTTTGCCGCCCCTGAAAGGAGCGCTAAATTAGCGCTCCTTTCACAAGTCAGTGATAGTGCGCTGCAAAAGGCTGTGGTGCACTTTCATCGACTTTTCCGCTGCAGCGCGTGGAAAGGCTGCGGTGGGAGGTCCTCCTCGGAGCTCCAGCCGTGCAAAGGGCTGGCTGCTCCGAGGATGACCTCGGGAGGGGGTTGGGGCGCCGAGCGTGCGGCTGCCCCTCCCCTTCCCTGCCCCCAAGACGGCCCTTTAAGCCGTCTGCTTTAGTCTTCTCTGTCAGAGAGCTCTGGTGCTACAACAAACTACAAATCTCAAGACTCCATAGCACTAAGCCATGGCAGTTAAAGCAATGTCATAGAATCATAGAATCATAGAGTTGGAAGAGACCACAAGAGCCATCCAGTCCAACCCCCTGCCATACAGGAACTCCCAATCAAAGCATCCCTAACAGATGGCCATCCAGCCTCTGCTTAAAGACCTCCAAGGAAGGAGACTCCACCACACTCCGAGGGAGAGTGTTCCACTTTCGAACAGCCCTAACTGTCAGGAAGTTCCTCCTAATGTTGAGGTAGAATTTGCATTATTTCTGTAGAGCAGATGCAGCCTAAACTTCTGCTTAGTAGGTCTCTACTAGGACTAACTAAGGTCCAAAACACACTGTGGGCTCATTCCCACTTACATTTAATCCGGTTTGCGATTCGCTTTTGTTCCGGGTTGGTGAATTGATTCCAGTCTATGCATTGTTCTCACCATGGAAGTGGGTCTTTTCTTTATTTGCTTCTTTTTTGGCACAATTGTCATTCCCACTAGTTTGTGCCCCTTCAAAATGCCTGTCGATCATCTATGCATCATTGGTGATGCAACCGGCAACACATCCAAGAAAACACAGGAGGGAGTCATGGCTGCCATGGCCAGAATCCCATCCCTCATGAGTATCCCATCCCTCACTAGTTTTGGGGGAAGTCCGCCATTTCCTCCTCCTCCTTTCTCAGAACCGTCATACATTCCAACCTTCTATCCAGGAGGAATTCCAAAACACCCTCCATTCAGAGCTTGACTAGGAAGCATGTCCTCCAAGGCTGGGAGGGCACCACTCCCTGTGTCCTCCAAGTCCCCTGGGATGCCTCAACCATGGGTGTCATATGGAGGACTCTCCCCAGGACAGATGGTTGGAATATAGGACAAGTCCTGGGAAAGGGGAGGGGAGGAAATGGCAATTTCTCCAAAAACTGATGAGGGATGCGCCAACCCTCTCCACAGTAATCCCTCCCCTTCAGTTTGATGCAATTCAGGTCCTTCGTTCCCATTTGCTGAACACATTTGCTAATTACCTTTTTTCAAAAGAACCACCAAAAGACTAGTGTCAGGAAAGAGCAATTCTTTTGCATTTGCCTCGCTTTATCTCAATTGAAACGGAGTGCAGTCAGTTCTGAACCGGTTCCAAGTGGGAACAACAGACATATAACCCAATCAGCAATTTGTTTTAAATCATAGTAGGAACAAGGCCTGGAGAAATAATCCATTTTAAGACCACATTAACTGCCCTGGCTCAGTGCTAGGAATCCTGAGAACTGTTGTTTTGTGAAACATTTAGCCTTCTCTATCAGAGAGCTCTAGTGTCACAATTAGACACTTATTTGGTTTATGTATTACATTTATATACTGCCTTTCTACTTCAAAATAGTGCTCAAGGTGCTCAGTAGTGCTCAAGGTAACTAACAATATATATATATTTTTAAAAAATTGAGTACAAAATTTGAATTAAAATAAAAAAATTAAAACAATTAAAACAGGAGTAAATAAGTAAATAAATCATTTCAACTAGTCACAGCTCTCCCCCAAGCAACATTAAACCAACATTACTCTGAATACAACGTTCTGGAAAGACTGTTAAGATAAAGCTAGACTAGCCTCCCTTAGCAGGGTTTTCCAAAGTAAAGTGTACTAAAAATAAAGGAGCAAGGAATAAAAATAAAATACAGGAAAGTAAGGGGGGATGCAGACCAGGGCGTCGGGGACGCCCTGGTCCAGAGTGCCGCGGGACCGCAGCCTCCGCACCGCGGCGCTCCTGCGGCGACCCTAAAAGGAGCTCCAAATTGGCGCTCCTTTTAGAAGACAGGGAAAGTGCGCCCTAAACGCGTAGGGCGCACTTTCCTTGTCTTTTCCGCCGCAGCGTGTGAGGACGCTGCGGCTGGAGGTTGCCCTCGGCGCGCCGGCCGTGCGGAGGGCCGGCAGCTTTGAGGGCAACCTCGGGAAGAGGAAGGGGTGCCGCGCGTGCGGCTGCCCCTCCTCTTCCTTGCCTCCAAGACAGCTCAATAAGCCGTCTGCCGAGGCCCTAAGTTGTTTTGTGTCCCAATTTTTGGGGAAAAGGTGAGCTATAAATAAGAATAAGAATGAGAGTGAGAATAAGAATAAATTTTGGACTACAGCTTCCAGAATCCCCCAAGCCAGCATGGCCATGAACATAGGCTTAAGGTGGACATGCTACTGGTCACTATGCAAGTTGTGGTCAAATTTCTCCATCTGATAACTTCTATATTGCAATAAAATGATGCAACTTGGGTGTAACACAGCCCTGTGCTGGCTAGCATCTGTATAATCCATCTTGCCATTGGAGCCAAAACATTGAGGGATAACTTTCTGAGAAGAGCACAACTTGGGTGGGTTGTCCAAAATGACTCTGAATGTGAGAACAGGGTTACTACTGTGCATCTGGCATTGTAAGGAAAGGGTACGGCAGAATTCTACATTTTTTTTATAATTCCAAAAAGACATTTGACATCATTCAGGCTGCTTGTTGGCAGGCAGCAAGAACCCTGGAGATTCAGGGATTTTGAAGGGAATGGATTTTATTTTTTGAAGCTGCCATTGAGTGTCACTCTTATTCCATTTATTTTTCGACCGGCTGTTAATTGGCTTGCTGTTATTATGGGATGGGACAGAAAAATGCCTCACATCCAGCAATATTCTTTGCTGCTTCCCTGCTCCACCCACTCTCTTAGATGTGGTGATAAGGTGCTTGTGCTTTGCAATTTGTTCTAAGCTGCAGAAATGCTTATAGGTAAAGATTAGGGTGCGTGTCTATGTAAGTGATTTTCTATACCTTGTAGCCTTCAAAAAGAACTGGCTTTTCAAACAAGCATGAAGGGATCACTAAAATAGTTCTGTTTCTCCCTTTCTGCAGTCATTTTTTTAGGCTGTGTTTGCCTTCACTCCCTGCTTGTTTACAGGAGACTAGGCTGCATCTTACTATCACAATGTGTCTCCTAATCTTCAACCAAATTTTACATTTCTGTGACATAAGCAATTAATTTATTATTTACATTTTGTGTGTGTTGTGTTCCTCCATTCCTTCCTCATGGTGACCATAAGGCGAACCTACCACAGGGCTTTCTTGGCATGCTTCTTCAGAGGGTGTTTACCATTGCCTTCTTCTAAGGCTGACAGACTGTGATTTGCCCAGGTTGAGATCACCTAGTAACAGCAATTCTTTGGGTAGGATGGCATAACTTCCAATATTTCACTGGTGCAACACAGTGTGTCAAAATGGCAAAGGTTATCCACAAGAAAGAACAGACAAGCTAGGAGAGATTAGTTTGCTTTTGCCTAGGCTTCCTGGGAAGAGCAAGATTTGCCTCTTTCCCTTGCTGAGATAACTGAGTACAAGCTACTTTTGCACGTTGAATCATTTTGCAGCAATTGAAGGACAAAGGGGGAATGTGGAAGGAAGAGAGAAAAACCAAGTAATTTTAATTGCAGCTGAAAATGTGAAATGATAGAGGATGAATTGGGACTGTCACTATCAAATGTAGACAATAAAAGCCTAAGGAGTGGTCACTTATTCTTTGACAAAATAGAGGAAATGCATCATTAAAAAAGAGGGCAATTTTCATAAAATGTCTATGTGCTAATGTGTGGCGAGTCCTTGGTATCCACTGGGGGTTGGTTCCAGGACCCCTCATGGATAAAATCCATGCATGCTCAGGTCTCATTAATACAATGGCATAGTAAAATGGTGCCCCTTATATAAAATGGCAAAGGTTTGCTGTTAGAAATGTATACATTCTATCATATTTTCAAACCATGGCTGCTTGAATCCACGGATATGGAGGGCTGACTATATACCATATTTTCCTTCGTATAAGACGACTTTCTAAGCAGGAAAA
>CM034706.1:20042835-20056957 GCA_020142125.1 Phrynosoma platyrhinos
TGGCTTGGGTCCATCTTACCTTCGGGACCGCCTCTTCCCGTATGATCCCCCCGTGCCCTCTGGTCATCTGGGAGGAATCTGCTTCACCCGATTAAGACTAGGCTTTCGCAGACCTCCCAGAAGGTCTTCTCCGCTACTGCCCCTAGACTTTGGAATGGCCTGCCGGATGAGACCTGTCTTATTATGACACTTGCTGCTTTTAAGAAAGCACTAAAGATGGATCTCTTCCGACAAGCCTTCCCAGAATAACGCTCTAGAGGGGTGAGTTTTTAACTAGCTTTAACTGAGTTTTAATTTGTCCTTGTTCTTCCTGCCAAATTTTTAGCATTTCGTATTTTTATTGTTATTGCTGCAGTTATTTTATTGTATTTTAATTCTTGCTAAGTTTAATTTTAGTTTTAAGGGGGGGAGGGTTGTGGACTGAGGTATTGTTTTTTAACTTTGTTGTTTTTTAAAATGCTGTAACCCGCCCCGATTGCCACGCAGAGGGGCGGGATATAAATAAAAAAATATTATTATTATTATTATTATTATTATTATTATTATTATTATTATGTCTTCCTCCTCTGAATTATATTCTCCTTCCCTCTGTTCCTCACTGATCAGTGGCCTCCATGGCTGCCATCACCACCTTCTCCTAGGACTTGATAGCTGCCAGGGCAGGGAGAGGAAATAGAACTGCATAGATGAATATAGCAATAGCATGTACATTTCTATACTGCTTATTAGTGAACTAGCCAGTTGCCCCCAACAAGCTCATTTTACTGACCTATGAAAGGATGGAAGGCTGAATGTACACTGGAGTCCTTCTCTAGGTTCGGACTTACAATGTTGTGGCTGGAGTACCAACATTTAACCACTGCACCACCAGAGCATTGCACACAGATGAAGCACTAGATAATGAAGCATTGCTGCAGGATCTCTGTCCTTAAGGGGTAAGAGCATAGGGTTACAGCCTGAATGACTTTCCCAAAACTGGCAAAAAAACAACAACCCATTTTCATCAATCTGTTGGGGGAGTAGAAGAGATCACTCCCTTCCCTTTCTTTTCATTTTCCATTTTTAGCTTTGCTCTCAGCTGCTTTTTGGGGAGTAACCTCAGCCAGTTAAATTACAATAGTCAAATTTCTGACATGAATATGTGATGAGATGGTGCCCTTTGTGTTTGACCTACTTATTAAAATTACATTCTAAGAATTAATGGCATAATTACTCTGCCAATTAGTAAAATGAATTGACACAAAGAAGCACAAAGTGTGGGGGAGATCTGATCTTAAAGAAAAGAAGGCAGTGGTGGGGGGATTCCTTGTACAGTTTGTAAGATTCAAGAATAATCTCAGGAAAAGTGTAAGCACATGTTTGATTAACTGCTTTTCCATAATTACTGCATCCTCCACCTCACATCCCCACCTGCATACCTGTAACTTGGAGACACAAGCTTTGACCTGCTGTTTCAGCCACTTCAGAAGTGATGTTGTAATAAGGCAGGTATGCAACACAGAAAAGCAAAGAAAGGATATAAAACCTGGATCCTCACTATTACAACATTTGTCTGCTTATTTCTCTCTCTGCTCCCTCCCATTAACATAAACTGACATCTTTCTTATGTAAGGATGCCCAATCCAGGATTCACAACAACAACAACAACAACAATTATATATTTTTATTTCTTATCTCTCTCTCCCCCCCCCCCAAGGCTTGAGGAAGGTTACAACATAAATTAAAATACAATATATAACTAAACACATGAAATCATTTAAACACATTGGTTGAAATACATAAACATAGGATTAAGATGACCATTACACATCAAAATAATCCAGACATAAAATTAAAAATATACCAATTTAAAATTCATAGTTTAAAAGTGACTGGGTAGGCCTGCCAGAAATGATAGGTCTTTAATAGTGTTTTAAATTCAGACAACATGTTTAGCTGTTGAATCTCTCCCACCAGGTTATTCTGCAGTCTAGGGGTTGGCTAATGTAAATTATGGAAATGATAACTAATGGAAGTGGTAGCAATGTATAAAACTGGAGGATATGATATCCATTTGTGGGTAGCATTTGTAGGTAGTGACATTTTATCACCTGGCCTATGTCTTCAATTTGTATGCAGAAAATTTCACATGAAGAGCAGGGCTAGAATCAGTAGAAGGTGGAGTGAAGATAGGAAGAAGGAACAACAACAATCTAAGATATGCAGATGATGCCACACTATTAGTGGAAAACATCATGGACTTGGAACAATTACTAAGGAAGATCAAGGAAGAAAGTGCAATGGCAGGGGTGTTGCTGAAGACAAAGAAAACAAAAATAATGACCATGGGGGATCTACATAAATTCAACCTAGACAATGAGGAAATCAAAATAGTTAAACATTTCCCATATTTAGGATCAAATATTGACCACAAAGGAGACTGCAGTCATGAAATAAGAAGACTAGGAATGGGAAGAGCAGAGATGAAAGAACTAGACAAGATCCTAAGGAGTAAAGATATACAATTAAGCACTAAAGTTAGAATTGTTCAATCCATTGTATTCCCCATCATCATATACAGATGTGAGAGCTGGGCAGTGAAGAAAGCAGATAAAAAGAAAATCAACTCATTTGAGATGTGGTGCTAGAGAAGAGTGTTGAAGATACCATGGACATCCAAAAAGACAAACAAATGTGTCTTAGAACAGATCAAGCCACAACTCTCCCTAGAAGCCAAGATGATTAAACTGAGGCTGTCAAACTTTGGCCACATCATGAGAAGGCAGGACTCAATAGAATAAAACACACAATAATTCTAGGAAAGGTAGAAGTCAGCAAAAAGAGAGGAATACCACATATCAGATGACTAGATAGGGAGGCCACAGGCCTAAGTCTACAAGACCTAAGCAGTGGAGGACAAGGGGTCTTGGAGATGTTTCATACATCATGAGTTGAGCAGTGAGGGATTGTAGTAGGGTCTTCACCTATCCACTGACAAAGCAGTTCATCAACATTATCATGGGACACCGAAATCCATGGGAAATGTCCTGATAATCTTGGATAAAGATTAAACTAATATAAACTGAGGTCTATCCCTCAATACAGTCCTCTAGGAGCCTCACCTGCTCTCACGTATTGTCATTTTCGTTTTCCTTCTCAATTTATTAAGAAATTGAAAAAAAGCCATTTTGCTGAAGCCTACTATAAATCAAGCCAAGAGTGGGGACTTGCCTATCATTACTTCATGATTAAATTAAACTTCTCAGGAGCTTAATTAAAATAATTAGCAGAAGCTAATTAAAATAAACAAGATAATATTTGTGAACTTACTAGGATTTACAAGCTGAACAGAAAAACTATTCCTTCTCTTTGATCTATTGTATGACCTTAACATTTGGTAAAATGAAATTGCATTGGTTTTTTTTATAAAAGGAAACATAACTTTTAGAATTCAGTGAAACAATATTTTCAAATGTACCCGAAGATGTAAAAATTACCATACTAAATATTTCTGAATTGTACTTCCCAACATTGTCCAGCTAAATATCCCACAACAGATCTGATGAGAGACTTGGATATCTGTCAGGAGCTTCATTTGGCATCTTGCCTGCCATGATTTTAGAGGGAAGTCAGGGTATGGGAGTTGTTATGTTGGGGTACTGTGGTGGGATATACAGTGAAGCAATTATTGTAAGAAAGTAATTGTCACATCCACAGGAATCATGACAACAAAGTAGAGGAGGCAGGAATGACTTGAAACTACCTGAGATTATTCTGCTGGGAAGAAAGTTGCTGAAAGAACAAGGAGAAGGAAGTATGGGAAATGAGAGAACCAAAGTTGCTTTGAGATTATAACAGCCAATAAACTGAAATTATGTGTGATTTAATTAGGCATTGTTAATGCTTACTGTTTAGTTCTGACAATGAATGTCTCTGGTGTGCACCTACAATTACTGAACAAAGGTTTGCTAATTTTTAACTACTGAAGCCTGAATTTCTGAACTTGGTTAACTGCCAGCCTTGACATTATCTAAGGTGAGACAGATGGAGGCCTTAGAGAGGACCTTTCCAGTTGTGGTGCACCAGTGGAGACAGGGACATGAAGAACTGAGAATTGTATCTGCCCAAAGCACAGGTATCCACAGGCAGTCTATTGACAAAAGCCCTGTGACCATTGGAGCCTGCTTGTTCACCCACATCTCAGGCTGGGCCAAAAAATAAAATAAAATAAATAATAATCAGTGATGAAAAGTAGGAGTAGGAGTAGATGCCATATTTGTTTGTTCACTGTGTCTTTACTAGTGTTTGTTCACTAGCAAGCAAACATGGCCAGTGGTCATTCTGTCCAAAGTATTTTGGGAAGTACAGTTTGAAAAACTGCCTAATTTTCCAAGCTGTGGGCACTAACAATAATTAAAGAAAAGTGGGGAAGCATTGTTGTTGTTGTTGTTGTTGTTGTTTGCCTTCAAGTCATTTCCAACTTTGTTATTGTTGTATGCCTTCATTTCCAATTTATGATGAACTTATCATGGGGCTTTCTTGGCAAGATTAGTTCAGGGAAGGTTTGCTTTTGCCTTTGCCATCCTCTGAGGCTGAGCGAGTGTGACTTGCCTAAGCTCACCCAGTGACTTTCATGGCCAAGTAGTGCTTATGGTAAAAATGGAAGATAATGGTGTATTTCCATATTGGAGAGGAAAAGTTAGGCTCCTGTCATAAATAATGCAGGCAAGAATATAGCTAGCACGAGTCCAAATAGTCCACAGGTCAAAAGCCCAATAAAATCAGTCTGAATGAAACAAAGCAGGTGCAAGGATACACAAAAGGATTCTCCAGAGAAGCTGTTGCCAGAAGTCACAAGGATGAAGGCCAAGAACATTGATTTAAAGGTTCTTGACAGAACCTTCTGACCAGCTGGACTTGGGCAGAATATTAAAAGTACATTTGTAACACCTATGTGTCAACCATTTACTTTATATACCCACCAGCTTTCTTTATTCTCCATTTTATGATGTTTTCAATGAAAATAAAACTGCAAAAAAAATTATCAAGCCAAAAGTATCCAAGGTATCCATCAGGCCAGGCCCAAAGTAAGAAGAGCCTTCCCTCCACTCCATCTGCCATGATCCAGGCCTCAGAGGGAGAGAAGAACCGTTGGACTTATTCCCCTTCCCCGCTGCCATTCCTTCTCCTTTTGTGTCATGCCTTTTTTAGATTGTAAGCCTGAGGGCAGAGAAATGTCTAATTAACTATCTGTAAGTTGAGAGTCTTTCTGGCTGAGGAGCAGGGTATAGATACAGTAAATAAAATAAATAAATATAGCAATAAATAAAGTGGAGGAGATGTTATTTCCAGCAATGATCCTGTGAGCCTATCTGCTATTTCCACAAAGACAGATGATGTAATAATAATAAAAATAATTATTTATATCCCGCCCCTCTGTCACGAGAAAGGCGGCTCACAACAATTTAAAAACATGTAGAGGAACAGTTGGGGCTATTCTGATTGTGCTGCAACTGTTTGTGTTGTTGTTGTGTGCCTTCAAGTCATTTCCAACTTATGGTGACCCTAAGACCCTATCATAGGGGTTTCTTGGCAAGAGTTGTTCAGAGGAGGTTTTCCATTGCCTTTCCCTGAGGCTGAGAGCAGGTGACTTGCCTAAGATCACCCAGTGAGTTGCCATGGCTGATCAGAGAATCAAACTTTGGTCTCCAGAGTCTTAGTCCACCACTCAAACCACTACACCACACTGGCTCTAAACCATTCCTCAAACATTCATATGTAAGGATTGGCTGTGTCTGTTGCCCTCTCAGGCTGTATCTACACTGAAAAATTAATGCAGATTGACACAAGTTTAACTGCCATTGCTCACTGCTATGGGAATAGTAGTTTTGCAAGATATTTAGCCTTCTCTGTCAAAGTGCTCTGGTGACAACACAAACTACATATCCCCAGGATTCTTTAGGATGGAGCCATGTCAGTTAAAGTGATGTCAGACTGCATTAATTCTGCTGTGTTGCAGCAGCCTCACAGGGAGATGCAACAGGTCTTGAGTGAAGGATGCCCCATTCAGGGTGTTTTGTTTCAGGTCCCTCAAAAACATCTACAACTCCATCTCTGGAACTCTTTACCCAGGAGCTTTGCCTATGGCCTTCCCTGCTGCCCTTTGGACAACAAGCAAAGAAGAAAAATTTAGATTTATCTTTTCTTTTTAAAAAGAAAAGAAAAGAATGCTTCAAACATTTAAAAAAGGTATTTGAAATATTTTCTTCATTTCACTGATAAACCATCCCAGAGATTGTTGGGGAAGGATCCTACAGAAATCCATTGCATCCTACTAGCAGCTGGCAGTGGCAATTGGTGGATTCCATGTCAGTGTGGCAATGAATCTATTTCATGTTCACCTAGGTGTTATCCAAGGTGTTGTAATCTATGCCCAACATAGGTGTTTATAGGTCCTCTCCAAAGTGCTGTACTCTGTTCCTAAAAATAAGTTCAGAACCTTGGATAGTTCTTTCGTAATTCAGGCTAAAATCTAGAATGGATCCATAAGCCCTGATGCCTGAAACAAATGGAGTTTCTGCAGTCAGATTTTCTCCATATTGTCAATAAAGTTGCAGCCTTCTGCATTCTGAATTTCATACAAGTTTCACAATCTCTAACAAAGGAAGGAGAGACGCCATGCAAATGGCCATACCTTATTCAAGCAAGGGAATGACATCTTTGGTAAGCAGACAGTCTCTTAACAGCACAGAAATGCTTTTCTAAATAGATATTTGGTATTTGCTATAGGTCCTGAGAAAAGATATCCCCCCCTGCAATCTGCTAGATTTGAACAGAAAGCCAGAAAACAAATGAAAAAGTTCTATTCAATATATTTTTTTTTATTATTCTGTATCTTTCATGTTTTTGCATCCTTAAGAAAAAGACAGAGAGAAATGTTCTTCGGAATTCAAAGACTTGGAAATAATATGCACAAAAGAGAAAGTGAAATAAAATACTAGTAACCAGAGTGAGAGCCACCATGGAATAGTGTTTTGAGCATTGCACTATGAGTCTGGAGACCTGGTTTCAAATCTTCACTCAGCCATGGAAACCCACTGGGTGACCTTGGGCAAGTCACACTCTCTCAGCCTCAGAGGAAGACAAAAGCAACCCCCCTCCAAACAAATCTTACCAAGCAAAACCCCTTGATAGGTTCATCTTAAGGATGCCATAAGTGAAAACGATATGAAGGCATATGAGAGCAAACACCATCATCAATTTAACAATGCTAGCTTTCTTCAGAATAATTCTCTAGGTCTTAGTGGAGCTGCCCATGTGTAAGTGATTCAGCTGAGGAAATCTACAATGCACATTACCTTAGGACCTATGTGTTATGATAAATGCAAAGCCTGCAGCAAGCTGGAGCTATCAGAGCCAGCAAAATTCAAGTGGGACAGTGCAAGGGTCAAGGAATAACCAATGCTAAGGAAAATGAAGGCAGTTATCCAGCAGATGGCATCCTTCTCTCATAGGACTGGTATTCCTTTTACCCTGGTGGTATATGAACCACAGTAGCCCTGGATGCAGCAAGTGATTCAGGCCATTTCATATTACCCTGGTGGTGGTATGAGATGAAACAGTGACACTGCAATTCCCATGCTTCTCAACATGGGATGAGAGCAAGGGGGGCTTTTGGGTTGTAGCACCAAGGGAAATATGTCTACTTGCTCTTTCACTGTCTACTTTGAAGTGGGCTCTTTAGAACATCGATCATCATCATCTTCATCTTTATACTCTATCTTTTTCACAAAATTGGGACTCAAGGAGGCTTACTTTTTTAAAACAAGCACAAATTAGCTAACATACAAAAGTCAACATTAAAATAGAATCAAGCTGTTCACACTATTAAAACAGTTTCTAACATGCATCTCCAAAGGCTAAAAAACATTCAATAAACAAGTTAACCAATTTAATAAACAATAATATAACACCCTCTAAAGCTCTTTCTTTTAAAGCTTTCAGACCTAAAATAATAATAAAAAAGTCTTTTCCTGTTGATGGATAGATAACAAGGAAGGGGCATTCTAGTCTCTCTGGGAAAGGAGTTCCAACTTAGAGGCAGCCACCCAGAAGACTCTGTATTGTATTCTCATCAGCCTTATTTGTGAAAGTGATGGGACTAAGGGCCTCTGCTGAGGATCTCAGGGCCCCAGGCAGTTTTATATCGGGAAATATGCTCTGTCAGATAGGTTGGATCTAAGCTATATAGGATTTTATAGACCATAACTAGCACTTTGAGTATGGAAAGCACATTTTGCTTTTGATGGGCATTTTCTGGAATGTTTCATTGTGCTGTTCTAGTTCGTTTTTTGCTTCTGTAGTTTTTAGAAAGGTATTTTTGGCTCATGCTTATCTGCATCCATGGATACATATACACATAACATACATACACACCCTGTAGGGTAGAGTCTTGCATGTCCCCAGGAAGAGGCTTTTGAAATAGCAAGGTGGGATGTGTATCTACCAAAATAAATGAGCAAAATATATGAAGTTAAAGTAATGTGATTCTGCAGTTTTAACCCATATAAAAGCTGTTCATTCCAGGCTTTCCATAAATATCTTGGTGCTTTTAAATGGATGTTTTCATACCTGCCGATGGATAATAATATAACAAGCGCTTCTGAGAAATTATAATTATTAGGAGCAAACAGCTACTCATTGGTCATAGTAGGAGAACAGATGGCTAGGCTAGTGGGGAGAAGATATTTTTGGTTGGGCATAGGAGAAGATATTTTTGGTTGGGATGGCAAGGCAGGAGGGTGGTAAACTGGCAGCTTCAAGGAGTAAGGAGTGGGGAATTTCACATTTAATGATAGTGATCCAACATAGCTGGCCAAATTTCCAACTGCCCTAGTATACATAGATGCCTTTATGCTGAACCACCTCTTCTTCAATTATATAGATAGGTATATTTGGAAAGTATATTTATTTTTACTCGGTGACACATGAAGTATCTGAAACAGAGTTGATTATGCGGCATGTCAAATTGCACCCTTTGAAGGCAGCTTTTTGAAAAAGCTGCCCTGGAACATGCTCTCAATTTTATCAAACAAACCATTTTTTCTCTTCAGTGGGCTTATTTAGAGAAACTGGGCACCCAAACAGGCTTAGATGTTATGGGCTCGTGCCCCAGCTGTTGAAACAAATTCTACCAGAGCAGTACATCTCAAGCTGATGTGGGGGACTGGCAATTCTCCTGCTTTCCCAATAAGGGACTGGCATCATATTTGTACATTGGCTACAATTGTTTGTTTCTTTCCTAAAAACTCTCCAGGGACTGGTAGCTCATGGCATGTGGACTAGCAATGATCCATGGACACAACTGTGAGTAGCATTGTGCTAAAGCAACAGCTTGGGTAGTGCTAATAGAGCTTAAACTAATAATAATAATAATAATAATAATAATAATAATAATAATAATAACAACAATAAAATTTATTTATATCCCACCTCTCTGTAAAATACAATCGGGGTGGCTTACATGATAAAACAAACAATCCCATCCCCACAATCAAAATTTAAAACATAATTTAAAAATGACAGGCTACAATAAATGACAAGTAAATTAAAATTACTGTAGTGGAAAACAGGGTCAGGCATAACTTCTTTGGTGGCTGGTTATCTACTCAGGAAAGGCCTCCCTGAAGAGATCTGTCTTAACAGCTTTTAAAAAGCTGTTTAAGGTGGTCAAGTGACGGATCTCATCCGGCAGGCTGTTCCATAGTCTGGGAGCGATAGCCAAAAAGGTCCTCTGGGCAGTTGCAGATAAACTAGTTTTTATAGGTAGCAATACATTCTTCCCAGAGGAACTCAGGGTGCTCAGGGTGAATTATATGGAAGGAGGCGGTCCCAAATATAGGTTGGACCCAAGCCATTTAGGGCTTTAAAGGTGATGACCAACACCTTGTACTGCACCCGGAAACTGATAGGCAGCCAGAGAAGTGATCTTAGAATAGGTGTTATGTGGTCTCTTCTGGTTTTTCCTGAGACCAGTCTGGCTGCCACATTCTGTATCAACTGAAGTTTCCAAACTAGGCACAAGTGTAGCCCCATGTAGAATGCATTGCAGAAATTGAGACGAGAAGTTACCAATGGATGTATCATGGTTTCAAGGTCCCTAATCTCCAGGAAAGGATGCAGCTGACCTATCAGCTGAAACTGATAACAGGCGATCCTGACCATTGCATTCACTTGATTTGTCATCTGAAGCGACGGATCTAGGAGCACACCCAGACTGCAAACACAGTCCTTTGAGGAGAGTGTGACCCCATTTGGGACTGGAGATTTGGGGCCTCTGCAGATGGGCAGGCATAGGCCACCCCGAGAAGCTGCAGATTGGGGCCGAGGCTGCCTCATGCCTTGACCCCAATCCATTCTTTTTCTGCCCCTGGAAGGAGCGCTAAAACAGCGGTGCTTCCACAAGGCACAGAAAGGGTGCTGTAAGAGGTGGTGCGCGCCTCTTTGGCATCTCTTCCGGCTCAGCGTGTTTGGAGGCTGAGCTGGAAGGATATCATCGGTGCACCTGTCATCTGGCTTCATCCTGGGATTGAAGATGGCACTTTGCGCTGTCTGCAAAGGGGGTATGTCCCAATACCTGGGTTTGGGGCTGTTAACATTAGTACCTCCATTTTGTCTGGATTCAGTTTCAATCTATTTTTCCTTATCCAGTCCGTTACTGTTTAAGACATTCATTGAGAGGGGAGATGCCATCTGAAGTCAAGGCTGTAGACTGAGGCATGGAGAAATATATTTGGGTTACATCAGCATACTGATAACACCCCGCCTCATATCTCCGGATGATCTCTACCAGCGGCTTCTTATATATGTTAAATAGAATTGAGGACAGGATGATACCCTGAGAGACACCACATTTAAGCTCCTTTTTCACTCAGCAACTGTCCCCAAACATCACCCTCTGGAATCTGTCCAAGAGGAAGGAATGGAACCATTACAGTGCAATGCCTCCAATTCCTAATTCTCTCAGGCATTCCAAGAGGATGTCATGGTTTATCATGTCAAAAGCCACTGAGAGGTCCAGTAGCACCAACAGGGTCACACTACCCCTGTCGATGCCCAGACAAAGGTCATCAGCTAAGGCAACCACAGCAGTCTCCACTCCATATTTTGTCCTAAAGCCAGTTTGAAATGGATCCAGATAATCGGTTTCCTCCAAGGCAGCATGGAGCTGAAGAGCAATAGTCCTCTGGATCACCTAGATCAAAAAAGGTAGCAAAGAGACTGGTCTATAGCTGTTCATATAGACCAGAGGGTCAAGGCAAGTTTTTTTCAGAAGTAGCCTGACCACTGCTTCCTTTAAACAAGATGGAACATGACCTTCCCTAAGGGATGCACTGATGATGTCCCTTAGGAACATCCTCAAGACATCTCCCCCCTGGATGGCCAACCACAAAGGGCAGGGGTCAACAGAGCAAGTTGTCTTCCTCACTCTACCAAGGAGCTTGTCCACTTCATCAATACTAACCAGTTGGAATTGATCCAGTATAATCTCATAAGCAGAGTTGCTGGATACCTCATCTATCAATTCTACTATAAAGCCGGCATCCAAGTTGGCTTTTATTTTACCTGCAAAGAAGTTAAACAGCTGTTGTTGGGTTAAGTAATGGGTTCTGCACAGGTGAAACCTGTGTCAGTTCCCTTACCACCCTAAACAGCTCTGCTGGGTGGAACTCTGCAGACGCAATACGTGCAGAGAAGAAAGATTTCCTCACTGCATGTGTTGCCTCTCTATAGGAACAAAGAAATTTCCTTTGACAAGTTCTATCAAATAAGAGCTGAGTTTTCCACCAGAAGCAATCTAGTCATTGTCCAACCTGCTTCATCTTCCTGAGTTCTTCAGTATACCATGATTGATGATTTGAAACGGGTTGGAAAGGATGCTTGGGAGCAATTGTGTCAATAGCCTTGGCAAGATTGGTGTTTCAGGTATTAACCAAAGCTTAGACAGAATCGCCGGTGTTACCAGCCATTAAACCCTCTTAGGGGGGTTGCAGACTGCCAGAAATAGTGCAAATTGAGTCCACTTTTAGGGTTAGGGTTAGTGCTAGGGAATCATGGGAATTGTTTATTTTCTGAGACATTGAGCCTTCTCTGTCAGAGAGCTCTGGTGCCACAATAAACTACAGTTGCCATGATTCCCTAACCCTAACCCTAAAAGTGGACTCAATTTGCACTATTTCTGGCAGTCTGCAACCCCCCTAAGGCTTTCTGGAATTCAGTTGGTTCCATTAGCCTTTGAGGGTGGACCATTCTAATTGGCCCTCCACCCCCTGACAGGATGTGCAGTGTTTTTAAGTTCAGCCTTGATCAGGAAATGATTTGTCCATGACAATGTGGAGGTTTTTATTACCTCCGCCCATGGATATTCCTGTTCCATACTGAAGACCGCATTGAGGGTATGACCTGCGCAATGAGTGGGCCCAGCGACCAATTGAGATAGGCCCATTTTTTTCATGGACTCCATGAAATTCCAAGCTGCACCTGTTAGATTTGACAAAGTGGCCTTGAGTGGAATGTTGAAGTTGCCCAAGACTAAAAGTCTAGGTGACTCCAACAACAACTCTGAGACTAGCTGTGTCAGCTCAATAAGGGAGTCTGTTAGACAATGGGCTAGATGGTATACTAGCAGAATCCCAAACTATCCTTGGTCCTCAGGCTCAGGTACATACATTCGAAATGGACTGTTTTCCAGATAGGTATCCTGGTCAAGGTAAGATTATTCTTATGAACCAGAGCCACTCTGCCCCCTTGCCCACTTCCCCTTACCTGCTCACTGACAGAGTACTCAGCTGGGATGGCCTGTGCCCAAGTTATAGCACTGCCTTCTCCCAGCCAGGTCTCTGTAAGGCAAGCCAGGTTGGCATCTTCATCTAAGAGAAGATCATAAATGATCTGGGTCTTATTTTTGACCGACCTGACATGCAGAGGAGCAAGGTAATGTTCTGTGGTATGGTTGGTGTGCTCTCCAATCCATTCCGGGAAACAGAGTGAATTGAAGGTGGGATAGCTTTCAAACATCGATTCCACCTTCCTTTGTAACAACCTTTCACCCTGTTCCCACCATACCTTCCTTTCCCCCACACAACCTGGATTTTCGCTCCCAGATTGTAATGGAACACACATGCCTGTCCCTTATCCTCAGAGCCCTCCAAGTCCCAGTCTGCTGCCTGCATCAGCTGCTTCAACTGCCTTTAGCCCCGGTGGAGTGGGGGAAGAGGAAGACTGGGTAGGCTGGGTAGTGGTTAGATAAAAACAATGGCACTACGGTGCTCAGTGTTGTAGTAGAGACTGGACTCTAGTTTTGATTAACAGAGATGATGGGATCCTATTCAACCTTCAAAGTCTTTCCTCTGAATTTAGCCACAATTACAGTAGTGCATGTGTGGTTGAATTTTCTCAGCACTATAGGTTTTTGTGGGTTTTTTGGGCTGTGAGGCCATGTTCTAGAAGAATGTATTCCTGATGTTTCACCTGCATCTGTGGCTGGCATCTTCAGAGAATGGTGGCATGGAGATGTGGGGGGTATATATACCTTGTTGAGGATGTAAATCTGTGTATTGTTCTGTTGAAGCAAGGAAAGATATGCAAAGAGGATAAGTGTCTGTTTAATTAATGGTCTATTGTCTGCTGGGAAACCCCCTGACCCTGGGTGAAGTTTGTTTGCATTTGCTGAGTCTTGATTTTGGTGTTTTTGAGGACTGCTAGCAAAAAATTTTTACTTTCAGGGTTTCTCCTTTACTGTTGAAATTGTCCAGGTGTTTGTGGATTTCAATGGCTTCCCTTGTGACTGAGCACAAGAATTGTGATTGAACTCACAAACTTGTGAATGAGTGGCTGCAGTACTGGCATTTCACCGCTGTGCCATCAGGGCTCAAATGCTCTCTTTTGAGAACTGTTGGTCCAGTTGATTGCTCAGCTGGATGATCTTCATTGTGATGGAGACAAAGGAGAACCCCTCTCCATGTTCTTGTTCTTGTTCTTGTTTACCTTCAAGTCTTTTCCAATTTATGGTGACCCCCAAGGCAAACCTATCATGGGATTTTCTTGGCAAGATTTAGGACCTTATCACACCCTGGCTACGAAG
>CM034706.1:20057057-20067346 GCA_020142125.1 Phrynosoma platyrhinos
TACCCTTTGGATTAACTCTGCTTTAGACCCCGTGTGATAAGGTCCTTATTCAGAGAGAGTTTGCTTTTCTCTTCTATTGAGGCTGTCAGAATGTGAGTTGCCCAAAGTCACCCAGGGAGTTTCCATGGCTGAGCCTGGATTTGAACCCTGGGCTCTGGAGTCATAATTCACTACTCAAACCACTGCACCATGCTTTCTCTCACCCTCTCCATAACTTCTACAAAATTTATCAATAGAAAATGGGAAAGGTGCACTGCAGAAATAATCCAGTTTGAGACCGCTTTAACTGCCTTGAGAATCCTGGGAACTGTAGTTTATTGTGGCACCGCAGCTCACTCTGACAGAGAAGGCTCAGCGTCTTGCAAGTGTCTCATGATATTCTTTTGGTTTGGACCTCTGAAATAGTAATTGCTAGCATCACACATTTGTGACTCTAATCTTATCTTATGTTTCACTTCCCAACAGTGGGGCTGCAAAACTACTTTTTCTCCACATAATTATTGCTATGGGTCTGTGCAGGCTTCCATCTTGTCTTCCATGCTATTCAGCATGTCCACAGAAGTGCTAGGGAAGGTCATTCATGGATTTTAAAGAATTTTAGTTGGTTACATTGCTGAGTTTTGACTTTATTATTTGATTTTATCCTATTTTGCAGATTTTAATATACAGTACAATTGGCCCTCTGTTTTTGTGGGGGATACGTTCTAGACCCACCCCTGTGAAAATGGACACACACTGATATTCAAGCCCTATAAGTTTGAATGGGGTGTGCCCCATTGATCTTAACGGACGTCTCCCCTCTGTGAATATTCAAAACCACGGATCTCAAGTCTACAAGAACAAAGGGGCTACTTGTAAATTACATTGTTTTTTTGGGAACAAAATATCAAAATGCCAAAACAACTGCAACATAATTGGGAGTTAGGTATCATCAATTATGTGATGACACTCAATTCCTTTCCTCCAGGAGAGGCTTAGGATATTCTGAACAAATCTTTGAAATCAGTAACATGCTGAGTGGGGTGTGTGTGTGTCATAAACAGACACTAATATAAATGATAAAGGTGCTATTAGTAGATTGCAGAGTTGACGAAGGAAATGAGGTGTCTGTCAGTTGTGGTGGGGTTACACTTTATGAAAGAACCTGATACAGCTTGGTTGTACTGTTGAATCCAGTACAGTCTGAGGTCCAAACACAATGAAGAAATAATCCAGTTTGAGACCGCTTTAACTGCCTTGGCTCAGTGCTAGAGAATCCTGGGAACTGTAGTTTATTGTGGCACCACAGCTCTCTCTGACAGAGAAGGCTCAATGTCTCACAAAACTACAGTTTCCAAAATTCTCTAGCATTGAGCCAGTGCAGTTAAAGTGGTCTCAAACTGGGTTATTTCTGCAGTCTGTTTTGGACCTAAGTCACCCTTATCCAGATTTCTGAAATATTCCAAAAACCAAACTTTTTCCATGAGTGGCTAAGATAGTGACACCTTTGCTTTCTGTTGGTTTATTGTACACAAAGTTTGTTCCATGAACAATTTTTAAAAAAGATTGCATAAATTACCTTCAAGATATGTGTATAAGGTGTATATGAAACATAAATGAATTTTGGGTTTAGATTTCTCCAAGATATCTCCTTATGCATGTATATGCAAATATAGGTATTCCAAATTCCACAACATTTCAAAATCTGAAATACCTCTGGTCCCAAGAATTTTGTATTGAAGATGGGTGTATAGAAGATGGGTGCACAACTTGTGTGTCTAACCTGTAGTGCTTTTCATCAGCTTTGGTTAATGATTTATTTCAGGGCACAATTAATAGTGACACAAAACACATACACAACTGAGACCAGGATTTCTGAAGAACCACAAATTCTTGAATCTGTCAGATTAAGATCTTCTCTGGAACAATTTCTCTTGGTTGCATCTCATCTTTTAAGATAAGCTGGTGGGTGGAAAGATAGTGTTGCATTGTGGTTTGATCATGGGACTATGACTCTGGAGACCAAAATTCGATTCCCCACTCAGCCATAAAATCCACTGGGTGACTTTACACAAATCACATGCTCTCAGTCACAGAAGAAGGCAAACCTCCTCTGAACAAACCTCCTCTGAACAAATCTTGCCAAGAACATCCCATGATAGCTTCACTTTAGGTTCACTATAAGTTGGAAATGACCTGAAGGCACACAACAACAACAACAACAACAACAACAACAACACACATATATAGAATCTCCTGACCACCTTGTCAGGCTTCAAAAGCATTAATGTTCAGCTGCCAGATTCAAACCTTCACTTTTCCCACAGATATCTTCATTGTACATCAGTTACTAGCACTGTCACATCTTGCTTCATACTTTATGCTTAATTGGAAATTTGTGATATTTTATTAGTCTTGTAATGTTTTGCTTTGTAAGCCACCCTGGAGATGTTATGATCAAAGACAGAATATTATGATTGTATGTCATCACTTATTTGAGTCTCATACATGAAAATGAAACATTTCTTCCCACTGGACAAGTTTATAAAGGTTGTTGTTTTTTTGTACATTTCGCATTGACTTTGTGAATTCCATAACTTCTTTTACATGAATTCACATTTGTTTTTGACACATACAGACAGAACAGCCATGTTTCTACTTTAGGGTGATGTAGCGTAACACTCCCCATATCAAATTGCTCATTCATTGTCCTGTGCAACTCTTGTGTTGAAGGACAAAGTTATGCAACTGAGCACATGTCTTAATGTGCAAATGAATGCACAACAGGATGTGCATTTGCATGCATAGTGGCACATGCTTCCACAATCTTGGACTGAATGCATTGCAGACATTCTACACTGGTTGTTAACAAACCAACAGGAAATAAAAAAGTAAACAGTTAGTAATCTGCTAGTAAAAATTACTAAAATAGTGTTTGGAAGACCATATACCCTCATATGAATGTGCATGTATCCTGACATCTTCTGGGAAGACCCTTTTTGCCTGAAGAGTTAACATAAGAGCAAACAGAGAAGGAAGTGTCTCAGATTTATTACAGTGTATAAAAATGGTGTATGGTTAGTCACAGGAAGTAACGACAGAGTTACGAGAACACAAATTATAGAGAAACATGAGGGAGATAGGATAGAAAGTGAAAATGAATATAGCAATATAGCAATGAGATAGAACTGTAAGTAATGTAAAAGTAGAAACAAAAATTTGTAATTTAAGTCTACGAGTTGCCTATATGTACTTGAGTTTTCAAGGTCAAATCATTATTGAGTTTTCAAGGTCAAATCATTATTTAATAACTCTTTATACCGAATCCAAGTTTCTTTTATATACCTCCTTTTTTTAACAAAGCCTCCACTGGCGAAATCTATAAAGGAATTCTCAAACACCACTTGTTTATATTTCAACCAGACCCTTAAAAGGGCCCTATGGAGAAAGTGATCTTTAAAACTTCCATCAACTTTTGCTTTTTCATAAATCAGATACACATGAAGGCCAAACTTTAAGTCTTGTCCTTCAAGGGTTAGTACTTTAACATTCCTTAGTTTAAACCACTTTTGTACCCATTCAAGAACACAGGCCTCATAATATCATTTTATATTAGGCAATGCAAGACCACCTCTCTCAACATCATCTTGAAGTATTTCTATTCCAATTCTTGACTTTTTTTTATTTGAAATAAATTTAAGGATCCACTTTATTCCACTTTGCGAAGGGTGTATCATTTTGAATAACTGGTATGTTTTGGAAATAAAACATCAATTTGAGCAACACTGCTATTTTTATAACAGCAATTCGCCTCATCCACAATAAATTTAATTTCTCCCATCTTCTAAAATTTTCTTTAATTTCTTTCCAGATTTTTTCATAATTATTATGAAATAAATCAGTATTTTTTGGAGTCAAAACAATTCCTAATATTTTACTTTTTTCATTTTATTGAATCCGGTTTTCAATATAATTTTTTCTTGTTCTTCTGAGGAGTTCATCAACATCATACTAGTCTTTACGCTGTTGATGCAAAATCTAGAAACTTCCCCATATTGTTTTAAAATTAACATTAAATCTTTGCTACACTCAGATAAATTAGAAATTGTCAATACAACGTCATCCGCATATGCCCTCAATTTGTATTTCTCTTTTTTAATTTCAATTTCATAATTGCAATTGCATTTCTAATCCTATTTAATTGTAATTTCATTTCTAATCCTATTTAACAAGATCTCAAGAGTGAGTATAAATAAAAGTGGAGCTAGAGGACAACCCTGTCTAACACCCTTAGTTATTTTTAAGGGAGATGTTTTTTCCATATTTATTAAGATGGAAGCCTCTTGTGTTGAATATATTTTCTTTATCCAATTTATGAAAGAATCACCAGCATCAATTTTCTCTAAAACACCAAACATGAGATTCCATCGTATATCAAAAGCTTTCTCAGCATCTAGAAAAATCATAACCAATTTTTATGCACATTTTTCTGATGAATTTCTATCAAATTTAGCAAATTCCTAAAATTTTATTTTATTTTTCTATTTGTGAGAAAGCCATTCTGATCTGAGTGTATCCAATTATCTAAAATCTTTTTTCATCTATCTGCCAATATTGCAGCAAATAATTTTAATTCAAATTCAAAAGAGAAATTGGTCGATAGCTATTTGGGTCTAATCTATCTTTTCCTTCTTTTGGAATTAATGATATGTTCACTGAATTCCATGTTTGGGGAACTTGGTTTTTTAGAATTCCATTCATAGTTTCAAGCAGTGAATTGCTTAGTTGCGTCTCAAAGATTTTATAATACTCATTACAAAATCCATCAGACCCTGGGGTTTTGGCCAATTTTGATTTTTTAATAGCTTCTGCCAACTCCATCAGAGTAATTGGTCTATTTAGAGTTAATTTTTGGTCCTCTGTTAATTTAAATATTTCTTGATTATCTAGGTATTTACAGATTTCAGAATGTTTTCCTGATGTCTCATTATAAATGTCAGTAAAATGTCTAACAAAAATTCTTTGAATCTTTTTCTTGTCATTCACAATCTTTGATCTGTCTTTAATTTTAGGAATTAATCTTTGTGATCTCTCTTGCCTTAAGGCATAAGCTAACAGTTTCCCTGGTTTGTTAGCACCTTCAAAGTATTTATGCCTTAAGAATTTGGTCTTATTTTCAATTTCTTCCACCCATATAATTGATAATTGTTTTTGTACATACTTAATTTCATTCAGCACATCCATATTCTTAGGATCTTTCTTCAATGCACTCTTCAATCTATGTAGTTCTTCACTTAACTTATTCTCTTTTTGTTTCTTTTTCTTTTTCCACTTGGCTGTTTTTTGAATTATATATCCCCTTATAACAGCTTTGGATGCATCCAATACTATATGCATCGGGGTGCCCTTATTCATATTTTCATTAAAATGATTAGAAATTTGTCTTTTTAAATCAGCACATTTTTTCCATCATTAAATATTTGTATTTAATTGTATTTAATTTTTATTTAATTTCCAATTATACTGTTTTTTTTTTCTGGAAGTGTAACTCCATTATCACTGGGTTATTATCTGACCAGACTTTTGGCAATATTTTTAATTGTGTAAATTTGGTAGTCAAATAACCTGAAATCAGATCTTATCGAGCTTAGACCATGAATGTTGCCTGTTAGAATAAAAAGTGTAATCTTTTGTGTTATCGTATTTGAATCTCCAGGCATCTTGCAATTCCAACAAATCAACTAGATCAGAAAACTCCTTTGGTAATTTTCCTTGATTCTTCTTCACCCTTTTTTCAGAAATTCTATCTATTTTCAGATCTACCACCCCATTCCAATCACCGACCATAATCATATTATCGTATTTAAATGTAATTAACTTTTCTCTTAACTTTTTATAAAATTTGCCTTTATTTTCCAAGGGACCGTATACAGTAATCAATATTTCCCCCCCCATTGCATCCAAGTTCCAGAATAAGAAAATGTCCCTCTATGTGATCACATAGTTTGTTTCCTCAAAATTGGACTTAATATAAATAACCACACCCTCCTTTTTATAATTTGATGCAGCTACATATTCCTGTCCTAATTTAGTACATCGCAGGTGTTTAATGTCCCTCTTCCTAATTCTAATTTCATGTAAACAGCATATATCCAATTTTAGTTTTTGTAAATAATGGAAGATTTTTCTTTTCTTTTCTGAGGAGTGTTCATCCCCTGAACGTTCCAAGTTCCAATCTTTATCTTATCGCCCAGATCCATCTTAAATCAGTTGAATAAACAATCCAAAATTAGTCACTAATTCAATCCAATCAATCGTCAAAATTCTGCTCCACCCCCAGTCTCACTGGGGATCGTACTTCATCAATTTGTTGGGGTTCCTGATCGCTTAGACCTCTATCCTCATTTGAAATAGGATTCAATTTCATATCATCTTCTGTCTCCTCATCCACCGAGTTATCATCTTCCACATCACTTCCTCTAATTATAATGGCATTAGAACACAAAGCTCCAACTACCCCATCCTCTTCCTCCTCTTGCATTCCTATTAGTCTTGTTATTCTGGGACTTATCACTCCTGAAGCATTGTTTTATAAAATTCTTGGCCTGTTCAGGAGACAAAATTCTAATCTTTTTCTTCCTCCACCAAAATGACAACCCCTCTGGAACCTCCCATCGATATTGAATTTTTTTCTTTTTTAAGAAGGGTTGTTAAATTGTGTATTCCCTTCTTTTCCTCAATAGTCTCACAGGCACATCTTTTAGCACTTTTAAATCCTGTCCGTCATATTCAAATGGGGTTTCGTTATGCTTTTTGAGGAAAAGATCAGGCATTTGTCTTCTGACAAAATGTATGGCCACATCCCTAGGCAAACCCCTTTGTTTAGCCATTACAGAATTCACACTGTACAATTTATCAATTTCAGTTTCAAAATTCTGCGGGATTTTTTTGTCAAAAAACATAGCAATTTTTGGAATCAATTTTTCCATTAAATTTTCATTTTTCTCTTCTACTAAACCTCTTATTTTAATCACTTTTCCTCTCATCCTTTGTTCCCACACTGCCTTTTAATCAAGATCTTATTCTTTTTTATTTTCTAGTTTAGCCAGATTCATCTCTATGTTATCACTTTTAAATTCTAGTATGTCAATCCTCCTTTTAGTCAATTGCATGTCCAACATTAATTTATCCATTTTTGATTAATCTCTTTTAGGTCGGCCCGAATTTCTTGCTTAATTTCTCTCTTAAAAATCATTTATTTGCTGTGTAAAATTTACAGATAGCATTTCAATTTTCTCTAAAATAATTTGGTTAATATCCACATTTTTAACTTTTTCTATGGAGGGCCTTCTTTGGTTCTGGTTTGAAAGTTTAGTTTCTGCACTTGACCTTAAGAGGTCATTCTCTCTCTGTTCTGTCTGACTGCATTCTGTTCCCAGTACAACATTTCAGCAATACCATACCATACAATACAATATCACTTAATAATGAACAATTAAACTGGTTACTTATAACATCCCTCATGATTATATCAAACAAATTACACCACCCAAGCAACCTGTAGTAGTCTACTATTGCAATATCAATACAATCTCAATCTCAATCTCAATAGCATCCCAGAACTGTGTCTACTCGTCTCTTCTTTTTCTACCACCGGCAGAGCTATTGAGGATTCTGTATTCTTATTCCACCAGAATGGTATCCTATTTGAAACCAATTATACATTAAGAAGTTCAAACCACACTCACAAATCCAGTCATTTTCTCTTCCAAGATATTTCTCAAACCAGCATCAATAATAATCTCTATAATCTGTCTGTCACTTCTGTATTCAAACAGTCTATTGTCCACTGTATCCCACACCTTCGCTTTTCTATGGTTTTTCCTTCTGGCAAAGTTTTCCTTCTAAGATCAATATCTCTATGCTCTCTTCCTTCTGGCCACTCTATCTTACAGTCCTTCTTGTCTCTGTGGTTTCTCCTTCTGGTCTTTCCTTCACTTCCGGGATTTGCCATCTCTATGGTCTCTTCTTCCGGTCCTTCCTTCACTTCCAGGATTCACTGTCTCTTTGATCTCTTCTTCCACCCAGTCCTCCACACCAAACAGATGATGTCACCAGGATCTTCCCAGTCCAGAAGCAGATGCCGCAGCTCTCCAAGCCTCAGCACACACACTCCCCTGCGTCTGCAAGCAAAATACTCCAAGGATGACAAGAAGGATGTTGATTGTAAAAACAACACTAGTTAACTAGTTATTAGCTCTTTGTACTCCACCAGAGTCTTGGTCAGAGAGAGAACTTTAGTTAAGCAAAGTCTGTATTCAGTATCTTTTTAAGTGGGGAATCTTAATCTTAATCTTAGTATTGTTCAATCTTTTCTGCACTAAGATCAGCCTCTATCTTTTCAAGCAGACTTAAATTTTGCGAGAAAGCCTGTGGTAAAGGTTCCAGCAAACAAAAAGACAAACAGCAAAACGATGGAACAGTGTTCTTCTTTTAAGTCCAAATTGTATCTCATCCAGCATCTTTCATCCTCAACCAACCACCAACAAATTCTCCATTAGATTATTCAATTTCCTTATCTTAGATGTTAATTCTTGAGTTATTATCTATCCTCTCAATATACCAACTCACCTTTAAGGCTTCTTTAACAAACCAATCTTTATAGTATTAAAAATTGGTGGCGTCCTTGTGCGAACTTGTCACTGTATTCTTGGGGACATGGACTGCTCTATGGTCCCACTGAGTCCTTCGGGACAACACAGGTCTCCCTGTGTCGCCACCCACTAAAAACTCAGGATCCAGACCTCCGTCGAGCCCCCTCTGATCCTTCTATATCTAGGAGGCAATTTCTAGCCCCATCAGACAGATTTTGACTGCCCTAGTGGCTATTCTCCACAAGATCTTGACTTCCAGTTGGTAATGGTGTCCTGAAGAGACTATCCCAGAGTTTGCCTCACATCTTGTAGAAAGCTCCTCCTTAAACCCATTGCCTAACATGCTTGTTATTTCTGGATGAAGTTAGACCAGCAAGTTGGTTGCTAAAAATATACAAGTCTCGAGTCGAGTCAAGTCAGTAAATCATTTATTTCCTAGTTAAGTCCAAATTGAGCCATTGAAGCAACTTGAATCTGAGTCAAATCCGAGTCAATTGAATCAAGTCTACATCACTGCCAGACACTGGCTGGCATCCTGTTAATAAGTCTGACTTTGTAACCCACTTTTTGTTGTTATTGTGAAGATTGCACCAACTGTGAAATAACCAAAGCCCCCTCCCCACAAAACCCCCACCTTTTCAATGTGTTAGCACTCCCAGGATAGACATTTCTATGTTGTTGGAGAGTGGAGGGAGTAGGAGATATGTGTACAGATGTTTTTTTTCAGCTGGATGAACAACAATAAGATTAACATAAGGGAATGTCCAGGGAGGTCCCTTAGGATGCCTGTTGCAGTGCATCCATCTTATAGAAAATAGAGAGATGCAACTCTACTGGTAGACTTTTTATGAAGGACATTGCACCAGGAGATATATCATAGCTACATGCTGGAGATATCTCTCTCAATACAGCATATTAGCCAATATTTCTGTAATGGTATGAATAATCTCATAAATCACTAAGAGAAGTGAATGCTGGTATTCTTCTCTCTCTCAGACACATGAATCCTGAGTCCATCTCCTCATGCTTGGCAGTGAGGCAGCTAGTGTTATGGCTATTCATTGCCAAATTGACAATTATAGCTTTTGGAACAAACCACACTGTCCAGTTTTAATTATGGAACTCCTGAAGCTGTTATAATTTTTTATTTTCAAAAACAAATATTAAGTAAAGAATGTATTACTGAAAGACTATCATGGCAACTGATCTCTTGGAAGGAGAGTTATGTTTCAAAACAAAGTAGCTAAAGTTGACATTTGTAATTATTTCAACCAGTGCTTCTGAAAAGGCCTATTATAGCCTAATAAATGTTTTTCTGAATTACATTAACTGAGTTCCTAGATTGCTTACTTAAGTTACAGTTGTGGAACTGAGGGTGTATCTACACTGCAGAATTAAAGCAGTTTGACACCACTTTAACTGCCATGAGTCTGTTCTGCCAAATCTTGGGATTTGTAGTTTGGCGAGGTATTAAGCCTGGTCTGTCAGAGAGCTCTGGTGCCTCACCAAAGTACAAATCCAAGGATTCATCAGGATAGAATCATGACAGTTAAAGTGGTGTTAAACTTCTTTAATTCTGTAGTGTGGATATGCCCTACATATATCTCCTAAGACCTTATCACACGCGGGCCACAAAGCGATAAGAAAGCGAAATAA
>CM034706.1:20072668-20103174 GCA_020142125.1 Phrynosoma platyrhinos
CAATTATATACAATATGTCATCTGTTATATACACTACATTTATACTATATGAATTATAGATTATGGAAATATTTATATTGTGTTAATATCTTTCTATGGTCCAATATACTGCAGAAATAATCCAGTCATAATCCAATGATCCTCTTCAACTGCCTGACTCAGTGCTAGGGAATCCTGGGAACTTTGTGGCACCATAGCTCTGTGACAGAGAAGGCTAAATGTCTCACAAAACTACACTTCCTAGAATTCCCTAGCATTGAACCAGGGCAGTTAAAGTGGTTATATCTGCAGTGTGTTTTGGGCCTAATATGAAAAGTCTGAGCAATTAATAGTATAATATAGTATAATATATCTGTATATAATCTGACAGAATTTGAGATTTCCTTTAAAAAAAAAAACAGACAAGTTTGCTCATTCCTAATAACCAGAAGCCAGAAATGAAGATACAACTTGAAATCTCACCATGCTGCCTGGGGTATTTAGGCAGTCACAATCCAAAGAAGCAACTTTTCCAAAATGTCTGGTTTCCCTTTTTGTATGAAGTATTCTCCCTCCCTCCCACAAGTTCATAGTTGCATGGATGGAGTTTTCCAGGCAAGATGTCAGTAGAGCTAACCGGGAGTTGAACAGGGAAAGACAGGATATTCTTATATATAAAGGACTTAAAGCAGTTGCTTGGAAAACAATTTGGTGCATTATCATTGGAGAGGAGAAATCAAATACATTGAAGACTATAGTTTGCCTGTGTGTCTGGTCTGGTTTGATTTGGATAACGCAGCAACAGAAGGCAAGCTGGAAGCTATAAAAATTTATATTTTCTCATTTTCATCCTTGAACAGATCAGAAATTTAACTAAAGCCATTCAGCTCTTCAAGGAAATGACAACAGCTATACTGTAGTTTCCTCCCCTCAATTAAATTTTATTACTTGATTTCCTCCCTCCCTGACTTTGGAGATGTATATTCTATATAACGATTACAGACTGAGGAATTTATTAGGAGAAAAAGAATGGTAGTTGCCTTTTAAAGAAAAGAAAGAAAGAAAGAAGAGTTTTAGGGTTTGATTTCATGTATCAAGACCCAGAACAGAAAAGGGTTGGGTCTAGACAAAGAAATGCAGTCAGTATCCCAACCCATGTGTCTAGGAAACCATTTACAGATGTTTTATGCTCTTTCAATCTGTTGCTAAAGCTCCTAAAATAAATCCTGAAGAACTACATCTTTATTACTTGTTACATTTATCCTCCACTTTTTCTTCTTTCAATTTAAGACAGTGTTCACAGCCCTCTCTCTCTACTCCCCTTTAAGTATGTTTGGGAGACTGTCTATAAGCTAGTAAAAATCTGCCACTCAAAGCCTGAGAGATGACAATATTATTGCTCAGAAGGGGTTATAGTTTGTTGATGATGCATTTGAATGGTCTCAACTGGGACCCATAGTGGTCAACCAGTGATATTCTGGATAAGTACTGCAGTAGATTGTTCTTGAACTGTCCTTAGAAGCTAAGATGACTAAACGGAGACTGTTGTACTTTGAACATATCATGAGAAGACATGCCTCACTAAGAAAAAAAACAGAATGATGCTTGGCAAAGTAAAAAGCAGCAGGAAGAGAGGAAGCTTGTCTGCCAAATGTATAGGAAGAGAGGAAGATTGTATGCCAAACGGATAGTCCAAGGAAGCCACAGACTTCACTCTGCAAGCCCTGAGCAGTGGTTGATGGTATCAGGATAAAGTCATATCCAGAGAAGAAAATGTCCCAGATGCAGCAATGGAGGCTAAAGGTAAAAAGGTAACTAAAGGTCAACAGGTGCCATGATGATTGTGCAAAATTGAGGGGTGATGAGTCACAAGAAGATGATGAAACCTCAGCAGGGAGCAGAATCATAATGCTTCAATAATGCACAGTCATGATACATATGTCACAGGAAACTGTGTGACATACCAGTTGGGGGTTGGACTAAACTCTCAGGCAGAGGGTGTGTATACAAGGGAGGTTCTGCCACTGTACATTGTTGGGTTGTTGTTGTCGGATGGTGGCGGAGCATTTTGTCAGATAGTGTAAGATATTGTAAATATTACAACTAAGATTAAAAGCTCTTAGAGAGAACTCAGTGAGACATCTGTGCAATGCTGGGATGGGCCAGGTGATGTGCTGTGTAAAGTGTATATAGCAACTTGGAGGATTTCTTCACCCTGAACCACTTCCAGTGTCCTGTGGTGTTTGTTTCTTAGCAGCCTTCCATCTTCATGCATGGACTTTGTATCCCATATGCACCAACAGATGATAGGGTGACTTTCAGGTCTCCCATTCATGGGGTTGCCATAAGTTGAAGTTGACTTGAACACACTTAACAATGATATTGTTTTTGGGTACCAATCTTACCTTGACAATTTGGTTGTTTTTTTTTTCACCTCAGTGGGTTGGTATTGTATTTTGAGTTCTGAGTTCTATGAATCTATGAGTTCTGAGTTCCTGTGGATCTCATTCCCTGTCTCATGGATTTTGGGCCTCTACAGATGGCCCTTTGCACTGTCTTGGAGGCAGGGAAGGGGGAGGGGCAGCCACACGCTGGGCTCCCCAACCCCACGCCAAAGACGTCATGACAGTGTGCACTGTTATGCATGGGGCACACTGTCAAAACGTGCTTCCGGCGCAGCGTCCTGATGCGCTGTGCTCGAAGGGGCACAGAAGAGCCACATGGCAGCCTATTTGCTGGCATTTTGGTGCTCCTTTCTGAAGCTGCAAAAGGGAGTATTGGGGTCGAAGCATGGGGCAGCTTCGGCCCCAATCCTCTGCTTCCCAGGGCGGCCCAGGGCCGCCCATCTGCATCCTCCCTTAGTCTAGAAGACAAAGATTTTTGGAATGCAAGTTGCTATACACACTTTACACAGCACCTTACACAGGATAGCAGTGGTTGCATGATACATTCAAAGCCAGGTTCCACCTAGGTCACACCCATTCTCAAAGTAAGGCTTCTCAAACATTGTGCTTTCTTAGTTGAAATTTGGTACAGACAATGCAAAGTGGTGCCCAATTGGTGGGAGAATGACCATATTGTCTGCCTGATTGATATTTACGGACATGATCAACATGCTCTATATAACTATGAAGTCATGCTTCTAAATAATAATCTTAAGGTAGTATAAGTGAGGACATGAAATAAAGCAGCCTGTCAACTTGTTAAAGCATGATATGTCCCCATTAATTATAAAGTGTAAAAGTAATAAAATTGCCATCTCTTCAATATAGTTGGACATTTGAATTCAGTGCATTGTCTTTTAAGCAACAATTACTTTGCCCTCTATCTACTCTTTCTCATTACTATGAGCTTCTTAGGGTATACATCTCATTTGGCCTTTGTAAAGTTACTTTGGACTTGCTTCATAATGCTCCAGGACAGACTGATGTTGGGATTTTTCAAGAGCCAGCTGTCACTGGGTTGTTTTTAAATTTTGTTCCCTTTATCTATGCAGAATGGCTTGACAGAACTATTAGCATTCAAATCACACTCCTACTTAGGGCTGCCATATTCCATGTCTTCAAATCTGGGCATCTACTTTGCACATGATGTAAATTATTCTAATTATGCAAACAACTCTAATGTTCATTATAATTGTGCAAATTTGGCATACTTATTGTTGCATTTATTCTTTCACTATGCTTAAATTTTCAGACTAATTTTAAAGTTACATATGATCAGGGAGGACCAGTACAGAGTCATAATTAAAATGCTGAATTTGAAACAAAGGGACCTAAGTTCAGATCACAGCTTGTTCATGTGAACTGGATCACCACTTCCTGTCAACAACCCTACCTTACAGATTAATAGGGAGAGGAGAGACATGTAAAGTGTGTATGCACATTCCTGGTATGGTTGAAATAAAAGAATAGCAAGAGTAATGTTAAAAGAATTCAAAGACTTAGCCATGTTTGTCTGGAAAAACAGTATGCGAAGATATCTGAGGGATCTGAGAATCTGAGGAAGTAGGCTCAAGTCTATGAAAGCTCGTGCTACCAGTTTCTTTCTTTCCGTTAGTCTCAAAGTTGCTACAAGATCTATTTGCATACTGAGTAATGTTAACATTTTTTTCATGCACAGGTATTCTCACCCAATCACATTTTTTGCCATCCATTTTTCACTGTGGGCAAAAAGTTACAGGTCCATGTAAATCCCATAGGAAGGCCCTGAGAGTCACTGCTATCTGAATCATGGAGCAAGATGTAGAACAAAATAAATACTCTTCCTTCTGTCTTACTCATTCTCTTATCTCTTCTCATGCTCTCAGAATGAGTTTTTCTTTACTTCTTGCACTCCACCACTCACATTGATCACTCTTCTCTCTCTCCTTCTCCTTCTATCACCTCCTCCCACTCCCTCAGAATGCAACTCACCCTTGCTCCTTCCCTCTCTCACTGCATATTAATTCTCCTCCTGCTTCCTCCCTTGCCCCAGCTTGCTCTCACAATGCACTGTTTGCTTCTTGCACTTCTTCACTTGCATTGCCTACTCTTCCTTCTCTATTTCCTCCCTCACCTCACCTCACATCCTCACAGTGTGCACCTCCCTTGCTCCTTTCACTCTGCTGTTAAATCTTTCATCTTCACCATGCATTCCCCCTTCTTTTTGCATTCTCTTTTTCTTCCAAGTCTCTCCTTTGCCTCACTTTGCAGCCTCACAATGTGCCCCTTGCTTCTTACACTCTGCTGTCCATACTCCTCACTTTTTCTTCCCTCATGCCTGTAATTTTGGGTAAACTAGTTTCTTGCAGAACAAATTGACAGAAGAGATGTCTACACATTTTGTCCTATTATCTCAGCTCCTCTAATAGTGAGAAACTTGCTCTTTTAAAAAATGAAAATTTGGAATCAGGGCCAGATGATGTGTCAAATGGACAGCTAGGTGGATACTTAAAATCCAGGTGAAACCTGGGAAAAACTGAGGATGTGCTACTCCTATATGATTTTTACTTCATCCTAAATGGATCCTAGTTTTATCATTCCTACTTAGGATCAAATGATATGTTATATTAAGCACATTTCACACAAAAATATACAAATTCTAGTCACCTTTATTTTGAAGGATGAGCTGTCATGGCCTGGGCAGTCCAGCCTTCTGATCCAAGATGGGGCCTCTTATTGATTTCCCACCAGATTTGGTACAAAATATTTTGCTGCCTGAGATGAAGGACAAAATGCAGATTTTGTAGAATTTCCCTTTTCTGGATTAAAAATTCATCAAATTCCCCAGCTAGTCTGGCCACTGGCTATGGAATTCTGAAAGGTGTAATCCAGAAAATTAACTTCTCCAAAGATCTGAAAATAGCCTTCAACATTCAGAGGATGACTAGAATGAATTGTGCTTGAAGTCTTGTAACAGAATCTTCTCATATACCACATTTGAAGATGGCAAATGTAGCTTCAGAAGTGAAGAGCAGGCTGACCAGCTCTTATAGCTGTACCCTCCAACATTTTACTTTGCCTTTCCTGGAATCTGCTGTCTGATATGACCCCTTGATTAGGCTTATGAGTAAGTTTGCCTAAAGCAGATTGATCATGCACATACGCAAACTGAAGGTGCTGTATGGAATAAACTATGTGATAATAATGCTGATGATAATTACTTGTCCAATGAGTAGATCATGGAAAGTTGGATTGGCTCAGACTGGGGGTCTGACAGTGGCACAGTTTCATATACAGAACACATCCTGGGACAACTGTATGTGTAATGTGAGTGTGCAGAGACTATATATATTTATACTTGAAATCTAGCCCCAAACTCCATTCCAAATGGTCCAGTTTGGCTATCTTGTACAGTATGAAAGGCTGTATGTCCTTTTCCAGGAATCAACAATGGGATTCTAGATTGGTTGATGGCTTTACTTTTAGTGTGACAAAACCAGTGATTGGATCAGGATATCCCCAGGATGGATGAGGTTTGGCTGGGAACACTACAGGAGGTACACAGAGAGGTTGGCTTACTGCTTTGGGTGCAAGGGGATCCTTTCTCTCAAGCTGCAAGAGGAAATGCAGATGATTTGGGGGGAAGGAAGGAGTACATAGCAGCTTTTATTGTATTATTATCTGAATCATTCACATGCCTTTGGTCTTGCTCCTTTTCTCCTGGGAACCTGACCTGGTGTTCTTAAAGATCATTGAGACTGCTAAATAACATGCTGCCTCCAAATATGAAATATGAAAATATGGAGACACCAGATATAATGCAGGCTATGCAGGGTGTGCTAACACATCCCATCCCACCCTATTCTATATTTCCCCAGCACAATTCCAAATGATCAAGTTTGAAAACTATATAGTTATGCACAATTTTTACCCCTACTCCCCATTGCTGGAGGTCATTTCTGCTAGTGAAAAGGCACCACAACTCCTTGGGATAGTTGTCTCTGGCAGTGAAGACTGTTCTGTAAATATTCCTTATTTATGAACACCTTAGAAATGGAATATTTTGTCCATATTTTAGACATGATAATATTATTACCAAAGAACACAGTTACAAAAGTAGAATTCTTCTTCCATAATATAATTGTCTTGTTTTCCCCCATTTCTTTCTTTTTTAAACATAAAGATATCAAACTAAGTGAATTATGGTTAAGATGAAACCACTTAAGTCTTTCTGGAACAGAATCATGAAGAAAACTAAAGGTGGGATTGTTTCATTTTTTAAAAAATAAAAAATATATTTCACATTGTTGGAAATAAACTTGGCAAAATAAACTGTCAGTAATAAAGCTTCCAAAACAAACAATCTAACCTAATGTTTCTGCACATTTTTACATCTTGAAATAGGGCTAGACAGAGAGGGAATAATCTAGTTTTGTGCAATTTCATAGTTTCACTATTTCTTGAGTGCTTCACATTTTATTATCAGACTTTGTCAGTCATAACTAAGAGTTGAATTGAAGTGTTCCAATATGTAAGTAGATCTAACTGTAGTGAGCCAATGTATTGCAATCTAGAATGCATTGCATTGAGGAATGGAAAATACCAGTTTTCCCTTGAAACAGTCTTGGTAGCCTTAAATAAAACACTATCTCTCAGCCTAACTCAACTCTCAGGATGGTTATGAGGATAACAAACCCAAATGTATGCCATTATATATAAGAACAAATAACTAATCTCTTCTGTGTCATATTCATATGTGTTCAATAACAGTTCTGTCCCATTTTCTGTGTTTCAGGCTTGTGGTGGAATACATAACTTTGCCTTTGAATTATATGCATTTTCATTCAAAATATGCTATTTTGTGCCTTTTTGTGATCCAGTACAAATTGTAACAAGTACAATATAGTTAAAATGTACCAAAAAAGCAACAGGAAAATAGAATGATACTAATAGCAGTATTAAAGTTTTAAAGTTTAAAATGTATTAAAAACAGTACAATTAAAGCAGTACAACACACTCTTAAAAACCTTTTATTTAAAAAGAAAAAAAACCCTTCACTTCTCAATTGCCTGTAAGAATTTTGAAAAGAAGAAATTTTTTCCTGTCAATGGAAGGATGACAAGAGGGAGGCATTTTAGTCCCCCATAAAGTTTCATTTTAAAATTTAGACTATGCTAGACAAATTTGGGCCCTATCTGCATGGACCAAATAATATGTCTTCTCCCCATCCCCACAGTGATCAGTCCAGATAATGCTGGTCTCAATCTCCGGTTTTAGTACAGCACGGAACCCAAGATATACCACTCTCAAAACAATTTAAAATAACCCATTGCTTGCTCCAATTCTTATAGGAAAATGGCTGCTGTACTTGTTATCCCACCTTCTCAAAGTAAACATGTTCTTTTTAATAACAATTCCCTGCACTAGCAGCAACACTTTATACCTACCCAGAGGGTAGGATTTTTAAAAAGCTTCCAAGATATATTGCAACAAAACAAACAAAATCCCAAGGGAATGTATGGTTCTACCCTTACAAGTTGTAATGGGAGTTTTTGACCATGCCTCCTCCTCACTATAGGATACTATCCTTTACAGTTTCCATCAAGATTTTAAAAATACTATTCCTTTAGAAAAAGAAGGCATGCCCTACTGGGATTCAACAACCAGAGCCAATAGTGACAAAGGGTGTGTCTACGCTGTAGAAATAATGCAGTTTAACATCACTACATGCTGTAGCTCAATCCCATGGAATCCTGGGATTTCTAGTATTGCAAGGTCTCTAACCCTACACAAAACTACAAATCCCTGGATTCTGTAGGATGGAGCCATGGTAGTTAAAGAGGTGTCAAACTGCATTATTTCTACAGCGTAGATGTACCCAGAGGCACTGGAGAGATCTGCATGATGATTGGCCAAATTGCTGATAGAGTCATGAGAGCTGAATGATAATTGGCTAATTTGCTGCGACGTTATACAGTTTCTGCCACCCACACACCCTTTGTCCTTTAACAGAATTTTTAAAATCTAAAAAGGTGTTGGAAAGGCTTTGCTGATCCTGGTGGCAACACAAAGAGGCACCAATAGGTAATAAGTGAGGCGGTCTATTGAGAGAGTTCTCACTTCTTTGCAATACTCTGAAATATTCTTCATCTCTCATCTTGAGTACCTTGTGCATTTATTTATTTATTTATTTATTTTTAATGTTCATGTAAATTAAATTGAAATCTGGCCTTTGAATTAAACATTTAGATTGTAACAGAAACAAATTCAAAATGAGACTGGAGATCCACCAAAGCCAATCTCTAAGAAGTTTCTTGATGGGCATAGGAAAACAACTGGCCCTTCAGATGTTGTTGGCCTGCAGCTCCTATCAGCCACACCCAAGATAGCCAACAGTGAGTGAAACTGGGAATTGTACTCCAACATCTGAAGGGCCACAAGTGCCTTATCCTGTTCTATATGAACCCTTTTCTTTCTTTAGATCTTCAATTACTCTGCTCCAGTTTAGGGATATAATTATTCTCTAAATATCCTCTTGAGAGAAGCAACAATTAATTTCATTAGTTTTCTTGCTAATTCAAGAAAGTATTTGAAAAGCACACATTTGTAATTTGGGACCTATTCCGCACAACATTTGCACATGGTTCTTTTGTGCAGAAAAATCTGTTTCCTCTGCAGAAAAATCTGTTTTTGGTGCAAACCTATCAATACAAATTTTGCATGTAATGTCCCCAATTTTCTTGCCACTTCAAGAAAGTCTTTGAAAAGCACACAGTTTTCAAAGCCTATGTGTGATTACTACAATAACCAATTACTACATTATTGCAATTATTGTAGTAATTATAAAATTACTACAATGACCAATGCAGAGAAATAGAAGACAACAACAAAAAGGGAACAAGAAATCTATATCACAAGATCTGGGAAATCAAAGGAAAATTCAAACCAAGGACTGGGACGATCTATGACAATAAAAATAACATAATTCAAGACAAGGAAGGAATAAAAAGACATTGGATGCAAAACACAAAAGAATTATACAAAAGAGATGACAAAATGAAGAACACATGGAATGAAGAGCCATATGAAGATGAACCCCAAATTCTAAAAGGTGAGGTGGAAATAAGAGAAATAACGAAAAACAAATCACCAGGAACAGATGATATTCCAATTGAACTGCTGTAATCCACACTGACAGAGTCTAACTCTAGTGCAAACCAACATATGTCAACAGATATGGAAAACAAAATGATGGCCAACAGATTGGAAGTGATCAGTATACATCCCTATCCACAAAAAGGGAGACACAAGAGACTGTAGCAACAATAGGACCATAGTACTGATATGTAGCCACAGACCTTTTGAGGGGAATTTATGATTAGCCCAATATTGCGAGATGGGCTGGCTACTATGCCCTGCAGAACCATCTTCCCAATGTGTATACTGAGCAGACCAGGGAAGTCCCAGAAATGGAGCAGAGACAGATACTTCCAATGAATGTCTTAGTTATATTATAGGGCAAAGTCACACAATAACATGTGCTCACACACTCATACAGGCTCAGGAAAAATAGAGGTTAGCGTGGGGATAGAATACAGGCTTCACTAGGGATATACTCACCAATAGACTAGGCTCGCCTTTGGGGTCCAGATGGGAAGAGTGGATATGGAGACAAGTCCGCTCCACAGCGTGGGTTTGAGCAGAAATGCCGGTGACTAGCTTCAGAGGTCAGAGTGACATGGAGTTGTTTAGACCAGGAAGATAGCACACTGACTGGCCAAAATCTGGGGTTTTTATAAGGCCAAACTGGGTCCGAGGCAAAAGGTGATAATTACAAAGATGACACCTGGCTGTATAGGGTTATATTGTGTCTGCTGGTCTTAATCCAAAGGGCCAATATCCTGGGTGGGTGTGATTGGTTGGTACAATACAAACATTACACCTTTTAATTCCATCTACAGCTCTCCGAGACTATCTGGGTGCTATGTATGCATTGAGGATTAAGAATGATTGGCCCATGCCTTGGGCGTGGAGGGCACTTACCTCTATGTCCACTGCCAGAGTTCATCTGGAGGTCATTCATGGAGTTTATATTTTTGATATTAGCAGCACTATGGGTAATAATATCCCATGCAAACAAAATCATGCTCAGAATTCTGCAACATAGACTCCAACCATACATGGAGAGAGAAATCCCAGAGGTCCAAGCAGGGTTCAGGAAAGGAAGAGGCATGAGGGACCACATTGCAAACAAATGATGGATAATGGAGCACACCAGGGAATTCCAAAAGAAAGCCAGCATGTGCTTTATAGCAAAGCCTATGACTGCATAGATCAACCTTGCACAGAATAAGTCCCAAACATTAAAGATTTTGGTCAGTCCAGGATTGTTCTCATCAAGGTTTCTCATCACTCACAAAACATGTTTATCAACATTTGGGGGAGGGTATATTTTTAAATGTGCTTCCATCCTTATTCCAGTTGCTGCTTTTTTTGATGGTTACTCAGGTAGTGACTGAAAATAGTACTGTTTTTGGCCTAGTGAACTACTGGGAAAGAATTGTAGAATTGTGTCCCAATAGACACATGAGGATTGGTTTTTTTTAATCTCATAAGTTTTAATTAATTGCCTTTTATGTGCTGCCTATTACTTTTATCATTACACTGTTGTTAATATTGTATTTACTCTTACTGTAGTCTTTCTTTTATGGTTATTGCTGTGATACCATGTTGCTTTAGTTTATAGCTCATTTTAAATGTGTGTTCTTAACTTCTACTTGCTTTCATCCTTTTGCTTTTTTTAAAAAAAAACTTGAAATGTTTAGTTTTCAGTCAAAGCCTTTTCTTCTGAACTAAAGGTGAATTTCTTTTTTAAAGTTTTTTTAAATCCAAAAGTAAAAAAGTTTTCCCTAGTCATTTGGTTTCACACTGTGACATATTTCTTCATCAAATCTGCTTGAATCACTGGATGGATATTCAACACTACAGCTGTCAAATGAAATGAATTACTGGAAAATATCAAACCTTATCTCTAAAAGTGTGTGTGTGCATTTTCTGTAGCTCTTCACAACTGGCCATTATAATGGCAGCTTTACTGAGTGGTAAAAGAAGCTCCCATCCTTCATTGCAGAAGCCACTTTTGAATTTCTCAAATTCAAGAAACACTTTAGAATAGGGATTTCTTGCAAAAAACAAAATATTGGCTGCTCTTATTCTCTTTCCTTCATTCAAATGAATTTAATATAACTCCCCAAAATATAGTAAAGCAGTCAATTTTGAGGAAGGTGAAATGGTTGAGATATAGCTCCTTATAAGTTAGAATAATCCTAATTCCCAGAGGCAGTCATTTTTGATGCCCATGCTAAGAGGGAAAGAAAACTCAATACACAAATGGAATCTTTTCAGACAGAGCTATGAACATTTTAGAAGGAGGAAACCTCAAACATATTCTCCCTTCTCAAATGTTAGAATTTAGAATTTTTTTAGCTTCCTCCGATATAGCTTGATGGAACTTAATAAAATGAATAGAACCTTTGATGGAGGAAGAGAAAATGGACTATGGGGATGCATGGATATGCCAAAAATTCTGTGTCCCCCCCCCCCCGGTTTAATGTTGTCCTCTTTAGACAATGTAGGTCAACAGCCTAGAGCCAGGATTGGGCAGACTGGATCCTGATCCAACAGGTCCAGCCTGACCACAGCCTAACTGACTCTTATTCTAGTCTAAAAATACTCACTGTTTGTGTTGCAGTATTCCAGAAACTTTGTCATGACATCTGGTAAACTGGATATCACACGCACACTTATCTGGCACCTCATTCTCTGTGAAGGCCCTTGGCATGCCCTGTAATGTCAGAAGATGTTTCTGTGATGTTTCTGCCCTTATGGGCTGCAACAGGGGCCATCACAGAGAAACAGAGATGGAGGCAACTGGTGAGGAGCTGGTGGTGATGGTGGCTCCTCAGCATGGTGGTGAGTGGGCATCCAAACACCCACCTGTAACCACACTAGACAGTTTAGTGGCAGGAATGGAAATCAGTCAGATCTACAGACAGGATACCACAGAGCTGGCCTGTGATTTCTTGTCCATGCATTTTGCCACTATCATAGAATAAAGAAGATGTATATACTTATGCATGAATGAAGAAATTCTTTCAGGAAACATATTTAGGGGTAGCTGTGTTGGCTATGCAGGAAAATATAACAAAATTCAAAATCCACAGAACAGTGATACTTTTATGGATGAACTAAAATGCACGAAATACATCATGCACTGGCATTTTCATCAGACAAAAATGTTAAAAATCATACAGGAGAAGAAAAGTTATGATGTTACAGTTTTCATTTTCTCTCAGATATAAGAGTACAGAGACATCCTGAAAATCCAGTGTTCTCTACCCAAGAAGATTATCGCATAATGATATAAACTGGCTTACTTGAGCTGGCTTAAAATTAGATGCAGGCGGCATCCTGATATTATCAGACAAATTTAGCTGCCGAAATCACCTCCCGGATGCAGCCTGGCTCCATTGTCACTTGAAGGGTGACTGCATAGATCAGGGGTAGGCAACCTTTCCCCTTTAAGGGCCGAGGGACTTCAGCTCTCAGAAGCCTCAGCCATGTTGGCCAATAGCTCCTGGGATTCTGGGAGTTGAAGTCCCTCGGTCCTTAAAGGGGAAAGGTTGCCTACCCCTGGCATAGATCATGAAAAGCTATGGAATGCTCTTAAATATATGGGAGTGCCAACACATCTGACAGTCCTGATGAGGAATCTGTACTCAGGACAAGAGGCTATTGTCAGGACAGGACATGGAGAAACAGAATGGTTCCCAATTGGCAAAGAGGTCAGGCAAAACTGTATCCTTTCACCCGATCTGTTCAATTTGTATGCAGAACATATTATAAGAAAAGCAGGATTGGACACAGAAGAAGGAGGAGTGAAAATAAGAGGAAGGAATATCAACAATCTAAGATATGGAGATGACACCATAGTACTAGCAGAAAACCTCACAGACCTGGAACATCTACTAAGTAAGATCAAAGAGGAAAATGCTACAGCAGGCTTAATGTTGAACATAAAGAAAACATAAAGAAAACAAAAATAATGACCACCAAGGACCTTTACAAGTTAAACCTTGACAGTGAAGAAATAGAAATAGTAAAAGAATTCCCATACCTGGGATGAAACATTGATAGAAATGACTGCAGTCAGGAAATCAGAAGAAGACTAAGAATGGAGAGGGTGGCTATGAAGAGAAAAGATTCTAAAATGCAAAGATATACAACTCAGCATGAAAGTTAGAATCATACAAGCCATTGTATTATTTGTTACCATGTATGGATGTGAGTTGGACAGTTTAGAAAAATGATAGAAAGAAAACCAATTTGAGATGTGGTGCTGAAGAAGAAGTCTGGGGATCCCATAGACAGCCAAAGGGACAAACAAGTGGCTCCTAGAGCAGATCAAGTCAGAAAACTCCTGGAAGCCAAAATGACCAAACTGAGGCTGTCGTACTTTTGACACATCATGAGAAGGGAGGACTCTTGGGGAAAAAAAAACAATAACGCTGGAAAATGTGGAGGAAAGTAGAAAGAGAGGAAGGCCACATGCTAGAGGGTTGCAGGAATTAAGCAGAGCAGTGGAGGACAGAGGGTCTTGGAGATATCTCATCCATAGGGATGCCATGAGTCGAAATTGACTCAAGGGCAGTTAACAACAACAACAAAAAGAACAACTCAGTGAAACAAAATATATGGAATTCTGGTTGAATAAAACCAAGTGAAGCAATCAGTGTCATTCCCTTGTTATAATTTTTCCACAGTTTATCATTTCTGCAGAAATCCTTGCTGGTAAGAAAGGACAATCCTTCCAATTATAAAGAGATAAATTCAGTACATCACACATGTTTATTAGAGCTTTTTAAGAATAGTTTACTTTTTCAAACATATGCAAAGGGATCTTGTAGCACCTTGTAGCACCTTTGAGACTAAAAGACATTGTAGTATAAGCTTTGGTCTATTTCCTCAGAAGTAAAAAAAAAAAAAAAAAGCTTATGCTACAAGGTTTTTCACTCAGTCTCAAAGTTCTCAAAGAGAACTTGAATGAGATTGATAAATATAAGAAAATAACAAAAAATTAAGACCCAAATGCAAAATTGAACTTGAGTTAATGCATAGTAAAATTCAAAAAGATGCTAATACTTTGAAAAAAATTAGAAGATGGAAAGTTGAAAAACAGTCTCTAAAGTGGTATAAAATCCCATTGCATACTGATATTCCAGACTAACACAGCTATGTCTCGTTCTCAAAAGCAGACTTTTGAAGATTAATTTGCAACAAACAAACTCTTCTGTCATGAGTCTTACCTGTGGTGCATCAATGCTTGGTAACTTTATAAAAATCTACTGAACCATCAAGATATGGACATGTTTGAGTAACCTATTATTATAACATCAGTCTTGCCACTCCCTTTCCCCTCCCAATATCTGAAAGGATCAAAGTTTTTCTTTTAGCTTCTTGAGCAATAGGTTGAGATTTTTGAAAGTTGATTTAGGGCAGGTATTGTCCCCTAGACGACTCCCTTCTTAATTCTCATGAAAATTCATCATGGGAGTTTATGAGGCTGATTTCAGCATTTTAGTCTCATCTGGGTGATCCAGTGAAAGCTTTTTCAGCATGGGAGGAACAGAAACCAAGACTAGAAAAAAAAAATGTTATGCATCAGAAACTCAATTGCACCATATATATTTTTTTGTATTCTTCCTTTGAAAAAGAACGTACCCCTTTGGTGAGTTATGTTGTGTTGTTTCAAAACATTGTTACACCTCTGAAGACAAGTAGACAGATACTAGACAGAAAGATAAGTAGATGTGTGTTGTGTGGGAGAGAGGGGGAAAGATTGTTGAAGAAAGCATCAGAATGAACAGGGATAACAATTAGGGGTGCCAGGTTAGAACTATTCCAGACCCTAAGATTTGACAGACAAATCCAGACACCTAGGAATAATCCCATGTGGTGTCACAAGAGAGGACCCTGATGATTTCATTAACCATATTACTTTAAGCACCAACCACAGTTGTACAGAGTCATTCAAATCAAAACCAACAAGTCTAACAAATGAGCAATACACACACAGAGACACACACATTTATTTCACCCTGAGGACTGGCGAAGAGGGTGCAGGTCCTGAGACTTAAGTCCAGGCTCTGAGATCTGGGAACAACAACAACAACAACAACAACAATAATAATATTTATTTATATCCCGCTTCTCTGCAAAACAATCGAAGTGCCTCACAACATTAAAACTTAACAAAGCATACAAACTCTGCAATAAAATCATAATCCAAAAGTCCCCCAGACCTGCCCACCCCTTTAAAAAATATTAAACCAATCATAAATTAAACCATATTTAAAATAGGTCTCATAGGCGAGACAATATCCACAATATCAAGTTATATCGAGCAATAATAAGCGATAGCAGCAGCAGTGGCTACAGCAGAGAGTAAAAGAGTAGAGGATGGACTAACTCCTGGAGCTGAGAGTCAGGAAAGGCCTGCCGGAAATCTGATCCTATATGGTAATTTCATTTGTGCCAAACTGCATTATTGCCCCAGTGTAGATACACTCTCAGATGTGTTTCCAGTCCATTTGGAATTGCTCCCAGAGCATCTATCACTACTGGAACCACCATTGTTTTCTTTTCCCAGAAGTGCTGAGTTTCAATGTATAAGTCTTGGTTTTCATAATCTTTTTCTTTTTGTCTTTGGTTCTGTCATGTCTATGACCTAAATTTTCTTTTTCTCGGCTACAGGTGTGCTAGGCCTATTATGTTCTAATTGTTTGTCATTTCCAATCTTAAAAGTCCCATAGAATTTTATACCACCATTTTCAACAACTTTATTACTCTCCTCCTCCATCCAGAATCCATTGGTTATTTCCAAAGCGTGTTGACCTTGTCAGAGAAATGCTTGATGGGACATACAGTCAGACTAGAAATGTAAAAGATGTATGGGCAAATTTTCCTGTGGGGAGAGTTTGGAAAAACATGTTTGGGGCAGATAAACAACAGGTGTCACACCAGACAACAACAATGGAACTGGAAAAAGAAAACACTAGTGTGTTTTGGGAAAAAGACACATTCTAACCAAAACACACTATGTAAGCATTGCTTGTCACATGGACAAGGACATCAGCAACATGGGTTGGGCTGGAGGTTTGGGAAAGTGGGACTCAGCCAATCATCTGTAATGTACACACCCAAGTGGGTGGTAGCTTGGAGGAACAATAAAATGCTTTGTCCATGTGTGCAGAGAGAGAGAGGGAATTTGGAAGGTTTTGGTCATATTCCGCTGTGTGGTGTGTTGCTAGCTTTGTTTTGTAAATAAACAACTGCTGTAAATATTTCTAGTTGTAGAATAAAGATAGTTTTCTTAGACTACAACTGGTGTGTTTCCTGACTGCTGGAAAGGCTGGAGAGCTCAGGCAGTATCGTCAAGATCCAGAGGAAAAGTCTGGAGGCGTGCAGGAGAAGATGTCAGCTTTTTCTGTCAACTCTGCTGTTGGTAACTGCAACACACATCATCCACCATCCACTGACAGACCTGTTGAACCAATTGCTGAATAGTAAAGCTACATGTTTGTTGTTGTGTGCTTTCAAGTTGTTTCCAACTTATGGTAACCTATGAGGTTTTCTCGGCAAGATTTGTTAAGAGGGGTTTGTTTTTGCCTTCCTTTAAGGCTGAGAGAGTGTGACTTGCCCAAAATCATCCGATAGGTTTCCATGTCAAAATCCAACATGCAAACCAGTACACTACACACTCTCTCAAAGCCACATATAGGTAAATCCAACTGATTTAATGAGACTATTCTAGTCAGAATCAACAATAGGCTCTAAGGTAGTATTTCAAAAGTGGGATATTATCCAAGATGCATTTCATATTAATAATAATATGATGATAATGTTTGTTCTTTACTTTTCTCTACTTGCTTTTATCACAGATTGCTGCTATATGTACAGCCTTACAAATGAGGTACATGTTTTGTCTTTTTAATTAAATGTGTGATTAGGTCCTTTGGGGAAGAAAGAACAATGTCTCTACTTTTATGTTCAGTAGACTGCTTGGGAGGACAGCATTGATGCCAAATTAATTATCAGAATCTCAAGAGCATTCTTGTAAGTGTCTGTCCATTGCCTCTTTTGTTGCTTATCCTGCCTTGGTTGTAAGGCTGCCTGGTTTGTTATTAAAATAAAAACACTCTTGTACACCATTATTCCACATTATTTATAAATGCTGCTTCAGAGAACTTGGAAAACTGGTTCAGAGCTTGCTGGTTTGGTATGATATGCTCTTCCTCAGAAAGATAAATCCACACCTTTCTTTAGCCACTAGTGACCCAAGCAAGTGTTGGACTCCATCATGTGTCATTTCAACACCACTGTACTTCAGGCAATATTGTGTTTATTCTTCACTAGCCACTCACAGAGCAACACATTCTTGCAAACAATTAAAAAGGATGATGTACTAGTTATGTATGCCAAAGGCAATGGTCCCTTGGGTTACAAAACAGGTGATGTTTGACCTCTGTCAACAACATTGTTATTGCTATAAGATAGCACAGGAGAATTTGCACAAAAGCTCTTAAATTCTGTCCTTCCTTCCTTCCTTCCTTCTCCTGTATTTATTATATTTTCTTATTTTACTAGCTGAAGGGTACTTGGTGATGCCCATGTCTATATGTAATACTAAAAGGGGGTCTGTAGGACCTTCTGTTTCCTACTTCCCTCTTTTTCTCTCTCAAAGAGAATTTAAAAAAAAAATCTTAAAAATCTTAGTAGCAATGCTTCAACTTTCTGTTATCCAGCCCTTTAGCATATTTTCTAATGCTTTATTGCAGCACCCATCCTGTTTGCTTCTAGGAAGCTCCCCATTTTGAATTTTTACCACTGGAACTTGGACAACAACAAAAAACACAAAATTTTTGACAAATTTTGAAGCATCTATCATGATTTCATTATGAGTTATGGAGGACCTCTTTTTTTTGCCCCTTAGGTAACCCTTCCCAATGTGGAAATTCATCTTTTAACTTTAACTAGGCATGGCAATTTTGATGGCAACTAAAACACTCTGTCAGATTTTGAGTAATCTAGCACAATGTGCTGGTGTGTAACAGTTGCTAGAGCCAGACAGACATTTTGTTTTATTATTATTATAGATTTTACATTTCCTCCACAAAGTCCTACTCTGGGGCATATATTCTTTTAGGATTTTGCTGACAATTGACGTTAGTATTTTAATGTTGCTTTTTACAGGTTTTTAAAAATTACTTGTTGTTTTCTACTCTGTGATTTCATTTGATACAAAAAACTGGATAAAACTGATTCATTAATTATAACAATTTCAGTAGTTTTAACAATATTGATTTTCAAGTGTTTGCACAGGACTGAAGACTTTATTCAGGTTTTGAAAGCATTGTTATCATTGCATTCATCAGATGTTATCTCATGCAAATTTCTGGATCAAAATCCATGTTTATTTTTGTATGCATATTTCCTAATGTGCACATTTTAAACTCATTTACTAAACCCCTTTTACTCCATTTACTACAGCATGTTTATGCACAATTTTTCCAATTATGTGTATTTTTACCTGTGTGGCTTTTTGTAATGGTTTCTGTGTGCCTTTCTTCTTCAACCAAACTCATTGCAAGTCTTGGAAATGTATATATTTCTGAGCTCTTTATAATATAACCAGTCCCAGGAGGGGTGAAAGGAATACTTTTGCAAGAAAATGTGAATCCTCCCAACTATCTTTTGCACCTCTGACCTTAACTGCCTTTTGCACTGACTGTTACCAGTTGCATTATATTGAAGATTAGGTATTCCTCCATTTTAAATAATGTAGACTGGTTTCAGATAGGCAGGATTACATATGAGAAGGTTGCACATAATCCCTCAGGGGATGCTGCTGGATGTATGTATGTATGTACCCTTTATTCTCTAATATATTGAAGCTTGCAATAAGGGTTATAACACCCCTTTTTGCTTATTAAAGTGATTGATTACATTTGAAGGCATTACTCCACAGAGGATAGAGTATTATATGTTTCCAACTTTGGGTGCATGGTTAAATAGACAAAATAAATAATAAAATTGCTGAAACATTCAGTCACAATTTATGTATGACCTGTGTGATAATTATCACAGGGAACTAGGGGCTGAACTTCAAAAACACAGATAGCAGTAACCATCTGATGAAGGGGGAAGATACAAAGAACAGATTATCCTAGAATGAAAACAATTATGACATGTAACTGGAAAACTAATCCTAACATTGCATCACCTCTCTCCCCTTCTCCCTGTGTTTGTATTCCACATTCCCATGATTAGTCACTCTTTGAGTTTTGATAATTTGGTCAGATGAGTTATTACTTACTAATTATGTATTGTGTCCCAACAATACCCTGTCAGTGCTTTGACAACAAGGGAAGAAATGATTCATGATTTTGCCTCCAGTCTTAAAACCAACAAAGTGCTGATAGAATTAGACCTTGATGAAGTCTTTGAATAATTAAAAAAAACATGATGTATGCAACTCTATCTCAATTGCTTTTTGTTTGTTGGTTATTTAGGGAAAACAAACTTGTCCTCCCTGAGATATGTTGCAGGATTTTGTAGAAACACCCAATACAGGTGCCTTATCCCAGGTTGATTCAGGACAGTCAAATGGAAGTTTTCTGGATCCAGCCAGAATGGTCCTACTTGGTTTTAATTAAAACATGATACACATAATTAAGATATGATACAGAATTTTAGTAACATAAAAAAGAGACAGTTGTATGTGTTCTTTAAAAAAGACTAGAGCCTTGCAAGGGAGAGTGGGATATATTTCAAATATGCAGGTCTGTAACATAACAGTACAATCCTAATTCAAAGATATATTAACAGTAGCAAGTTAAGATTAGACAAAATCTTAACTTGTTCTTCTACTGGGAATGACCTTCTGCTGGTACTTCTCAGAGATCTGTCGACAGAGAAATCTGATGGCAGAACAGCTCTGCTGGCTAAGATCTGTTGGCAGAAGAAGTAAAAAAGAAGCATAGAAGGGGAGTCAAATCTCCTCCAGCTCAGGGATACAACTAGAAGGCCAGCCTAAAGTCAGGACCGAATGACAGCAGACTTAAATAATGTTTACATTTGAATTTAATATAGATTCAGTTGTGCTGAATACAGGTATTGATTCATCTCAGGGATATCACTAGGGGATGTGGGAGGTGACACCTGAAGGGGGACTGACAGTACTGCACCCCAAACATATGCCTTTGGGCAGAAATGGGCTGTGGTATTTGCCTATATCCTTTAAAATGCTGAAGAGATCATGAGGCAAGACACAGTGGGTGGAGAAAGGAGAGTCCCCAGGTTTTTTTTAAATGCTATTTTTTTAAAAAAATTAAAAATTAATTTCATTTTTTTAAAAAATATTCTTTTCAATTTTTCTTTAAAAGCATCACATCTTACTAAATATTTACCTTAACCACATGAAACTATGTAATGTAACTACATTTAGTTTGTGCATATGATCTTGTAATTTAAAAGTATAATTTTAATTTTGCTAGTTGTTTATGTCACAACTATTATACAACAAATAATATCAGACTCTAAATATAATTCCGTGATACACAGGAATTATGATTTATGAATAACATGATAATTTATGAATAACAACAAACATTACTAAGGATTCTGTATGGTATGGTGTTGGAGGAGGTCAATGGGGGATGATATCATGAGTTAGTGCATCAGGTGACGCCAACCTAGTAATGCCCCTGACCTAGCTGCACTTTGCCCATCATTACCAGTTAAGATTGGACTCTAAATAAGTAAATAAATAAGCGAGCAAATGTTTACTGCATTGGTATCTTATATATACTCAGGAAAAGCGAAATGCTACCACCAGTCTTCCTTTGGAGGGTCTCTTTCAGGAAGTGCACCTATTCCTCAAATGTCCTTCTCAGGATTGGTGTTCCAGTGTGTCTGTTCTCTGTTTACAATCTTTTCTACAGGATGCTGCTGCATGATAATCTATGAAGATCTTACTGTTTTACCTTTGGATCATTTCTAACAGAGTAGCATTGCAAGAAAGAAGAATTTATCCATTCTAGGGAGAAGAAGCTACTTGTTGGGTGCTGTTGTTCACTTGTGTTGTTTAGTGCTTCAGAAGGCAACCACAGTGTTGATGGTCTTTGGTCTGTTTGATTACAGCTCATGAAAACTTACACTGCCGAACCCAATATAAAACATAATGGATCATTATTTGTAATATGGTTACATCTACCTTGTTATCCCTCTTATGGGCCACGGTGTAAGCATGGATTTTCAGACATCCTTGAGATTTATTTATTTATCAATTATTTATCCATTACATTTATAGCCTTCATTTCCTCTAATGAGGCAGTATACATAACTGTTGTCCTACTCCTTGCTTTATTGTCATGACAATACTGGGAGGCAACATAAGTTAATACAGCATGAATGTTCAAAGGCTTCGGATTAAGTATTTCATGGCTAACTAGAAACTTGAACCGCATCTTGAAAAGCATAGCCCAAACACCATAACCATTACACTGCACTGGCTCTTCTGAATCATTAAGAATGATTTCAGAATAATAATGGTCAGCTTTAATGAGGTTCCCTGAAAGAACTGTCATATTTGAATGCGTATGGTTTAAAGACCATATATTTTAGCATCTAGGGATCCTTTCTGGTTATGAAAGAACATGCTCGTGTATAAAGAATGTTCTCTTTTGCATGAAATGGGTAGCAGATACTGCACAGTTTTAAAACAGAATTGAGCCAGGCACATCATATGTTTGCTATTTACAACTTTTTTTTTTAAAAAAATGTTTTTGATTAGAAAGTTCTATCAAAGAGAATTTCTGTATTGCTGCTGCAAAATCTAGGATGAATACAATTTTCTTCCACATTTTATTATGAGAGGTTTTTCCCCCAAATTTCATTATAAGATCTAGTTCCATCCAGTTCCATGCAACTATTTTACCTCACTAATTGTAATGATTTGTAGAAGCAGTGCCCCTAAAAAGTCAGCTCCACTGGGCTTTTGCTCTGCAGCAGCTATCAAGAAAGCCCTGTTTACATAGACCAATAAACCAGCTTCCCCTCATTCCTCTAGGTGGGGAGTCTGGATGGTGCAGGACCCAGCCCCCAAATTGGCATGAAATGTCCAGATAATGTCTGCCAATGAGTGCCAAACCTGGGGTACACCTCCTCTTAAAATACACTAAAATAAGTCCCTATTTGTTCTTGATCTTCCCAGAAGATCCAGAACCCACCATTTCAATGTTGGATGACTACTTAAAACATGTCCCACTGTGTTACCCAGTGCTGCTGCTCGCTCAATCTGAGGTCAGAATGAGGTGCCCAGCCATGTGATCAAGACTGGGCACCTTGTTCTGACCACAGAAGCGAGCAACTCACCAGAGTGGCATTGGGCAGCACCTGGAGTATTCTGGCCTGTGCAGACAGGGTCAAAACAGCCATTCCACCAGGTTTAGAAAACACACACCATTAAGAAACCATGCCTGAGCTTTCTTATTTTCATTTCCCCTCCCCATCACTTTTTCCTTTTGCGTTATGCCTTTTTCATCAAAATTTGATGAAAGGATCTGTCTTCTCTTTTCTCAATTGATATATAAGTCCTTTCAGCTGTAGAGTGGGCTATAAATCAGTAAGTAGCATTTTTGTACTTAGCATGGAGTGTAGAGACCATTCTAAGTATAAAAGTATAGTGGGCCCTTGGTATCCACTGGGGTTTGGTTCCAGGACTCTGTTGAATACCAAAATCCATGGATACTCAAGTCCCATTAAATTCAATAGCACAGTAAAATTGTGTCCCTCATATAAAATGGCAAATCAAGATTTGCTTTTTGGAATTTATATATATTTAAAATATTTTCAAGCTGTGGATGCTTGAATCTATGGATAAAAAATCCATGGATATATATGGTTTATTGTAAATCTTTGCTTATTTAATTCCTGCGAGAACAAATAATGCTAGCAGTTTTCTCCCTGAGCTATGAAAATGCAAGGGTTTCTATGCAATTTTTGAGCACTATTCATGCTTCAAGACTTTATTGGAGAAAAGTTGTTTTGGGAAAAGTATGTATAGAAAAACATATTTTGAGGCAGAAAAGATATATCTTGTGCAAGATACACTAACTGTGCAAAAATACAATCTTTTGCAAAGCAAATGTGCAAAAATACAATCTTTTGTAAAGCAAATACTTTGGCAAAACAAATTTTATGCAATTATGTCTCTGTTGATCTCCTTTTCCTCAGCAGAATGTCCTGAGTGTCAAGACATACATTTTTCCACCAAGGGTGCAAAAATTACATATTTTTCACAATTCTAACAGTATGATATAGAAAGTGGTTCCTTCAAATTACTGTGGTTCAGGAGATTGTGTTTCAATGATGGTTTAAAAGCAGCAACACCCAAACAGAAATATTTTCATGTGCATGTACCAGACTATTACAAGCAATAAGAGGTCTGGCTGAATGTCCCTTATCTAGAGTTGATTCAGTGTGCATCTACTCTACACACATATAACAATCTGACAGCACTTTAAAACACTATAGTTCTACCCATGGAACCATAGAATTTGTAGTTTGAGGAAGGACTTGAAAACATCAACTGAAGTTCAGGAGAGGGCACTGAGAACACAATTCTGAGAACCTTACCCAGTTACAAATCCCAGGATTCTTTAGGATGGAAACGTAACAGCTAAAGAAGAAACAAAGTAGCATACACATGCAGTGGACCCTTGGTATCCACCGGGGTTTGGTTCCAGGATCCTCATCCTAAGGATACCAGAATCCATGCTCCTGTTCTATTAAATGCAATGGTGTAGTAAAATGATGTCCCTTATATAAAATGGCTGGGAGCCAGTGTGAGGTAGTGGTTTGAGTGTTGGACTACAACTTTAGAGATCAGGGTTTGATTCCCATCTCAGCCATGAAACCCACTGGGTGACCTTGGGCAAGTCACACTCTCTCAGCCTCAGGGGAAGGCAATGGCAAACCTCCTCTGGACAAATCTTGCCAAGGAAATCCTCGATAGATTTGTCTTAGGGTTGCCATAAGTTAGAAACAACTTTAAGGCACAAAACAACAATATAAAATGGCAAACTCAAGGTTATATATATATATATATAAGCTGTGGATGTTTGAATCCATGGATAAAGAATCCATGGACATGGAGGGCAGATAAACCTTAGGCTGCTGTTACACTGCAAAATTAATGCAGTTTGACACTACTTTAACTATGGAATCCTATGGGAATCATGGATTTATAGATTCTCGTAGCACCAGCTCTCTGACAAAGAAGGCTAAATATCTCACAAAACTACAAATCTTAGAATTCCATACCATTGAGCCATGCCAGTTAAAGCACTGTCAAACTGCATTAATTCTGCAGTGTAGGTACAGCCCCAGTCAATACACTTGAAGCTTGAGCTTGATCTCCTGGATTTAGTAGAAGCAGGTTGGTTTGGATGAAACATGGGAGTGCACACATACTTTCCATATTTTCTGTAAAGACCTGGTATGCTCCATATCCATGTGTGATGAGAGAAAAACATCTGTTGTGCCTGATCCATAGGAATGGACTAATCTGTCATTTTCACTCTTTTCCACATTCAAAGTACTTTCTATCCTGTTTATGAAAAAAAAATGGTATTGATAAGTTCTTATCCAAAGAGTTTTGGCTCTTTGAACAAAAAAATGGGAAATGCCCAAGGAGATACTTGCTTCTTTAAAATAATGGTCAGTCTGAATTCCTGACATGTATTCTGAAAACAGGTTACTGCAAAGTGTCCTACAGTCTCAAAGTGGAAGGGGATGTGTGCACTACATTACCGTTGTTGTTGTTGTTGTTGTTCTGTGCCTTTAAGTCATTTCTGACTTATGATGATCCTAAGGCAAGCCATGGTGTTTTTATAACAAGATCTGTTCATAGGAGGTTTGCCATTACCTTCCTCTGAGGTGGGGAGTGTGTGACTTGCCCAAGGCCACCCCGGGGATTTCATGGCTGATCTGGGAATTGAACCCTGGTCTCCAAAGTCATAGTCCAGCATTCAAACCACTACACCACACTACCCAAGTACTTTGCTTTCTCCACATCCCTGGTTTTTCTAACTCTCAGGCCTCCTTGCACTGATTTTGTTCAAAATGTCTTGCCCTGTCAGGTCATTTCCTAGGTTGAGGTGTACATAGCTGCTATCTGTGCTGCTGTACCAAAGCTAATTTCCATAGATGTCCTACCCACATTGCCTTGGTCAGAGTCATGAATGTGGGATGTGGTGAACTCTGGAGAGGTGTATGACTGCTGTTTCTCCAGCCTGACTAGAGCTGCCAGTTTGAGATTGTCCCAGGAAACCCTAAGACTTCCAGGCCAAAATATGGGACCTAGGGATGGCTCCTGGTTATGTCATTACATTTAATGCATCAAGTACCAGCTACAGTTGCTCAAAGGTTGCCATTTAACCACAGAGGGAGAGAGAGAGAATTTTCCTGTCTGAAAACAGCATCAGAAACTGTAGCTAAAAAGGCTGTTCCCAGGTCAAAGTTACATTAAGGAGTTGTTTCTTCTCACTTAGGGAAATGGGATAATCATGAACCTGTGACTCAGCCTACTTTCTTCCAGGCAGAAGGTGGATGTAGAACAGAGAAGAGAAGAGAAGAGCAGAGGATGAGCCCTGGTACCACAATGACTAGGAGGGAAGGAGGATGTTAACTAAAATACGTATATATCCACTGGAGCATCTTTGTAAGTTGCAGCAGCAACTCAATTAAACCTTGCAAATTGTAGTAAAGTACCGCTTTAGGAAAGGTGGAGGGAAGTAGAAAGAGGAAGGCCACATGCTAGGTGGATGGACTAGCATGGGTATGAGTTTACAGGACTTAAGCAGAGTAGTGGATGACAGGGAGTCTTGGAGATGTCTCATCCACAGGGTCATCATGGATCGAGATCAACTCTAGAGGAGTTAACAACAACAAAAAACTGCACTACGAGCTGCACTGGAGATTTGCACACAGACCTTTCCTTTTGCCTGGAGATAAATTTGCTCCTCCATGCATTAAGCTAGAGAATGCATATCTTTGTAACCTGTTTGGAGATGATCCCCCAAAACTGGAGACTCAGGCTCAGGCCCTGAGACTTGATAACTTTAAGTCTGCTATTGCTACAGAGGAAAAGCTCCTGACATGTCTCTCCAGACTCCAATAGTGTCCCATTTTGGAAAGTCTCCTTTCCCCTTTCTTGCTTGTGGTATTTGCTACAACAAGGTCTTCTAGAATGATGATTAGGACTTCCTAGCAAGTGTGTACAATTGGCCATCCCTCAACTCGACCACCTGAGATAGGTACCTCATGCTGCCACAAGAAATGGCACAACTGTGTTGGCCTGGTACAGCTGCCTTGTGGGACTTGAAAGAGTAACTTATACATTGATCTTCAAGGCAGCACAAGAGACTGTTGTTTCTACACTGCTATGCATCTCCCTCACTAACTCAAAAATTATTCTAATTCATAGGACTGCAACTCTAAAGTGTTTGGTTAAGATCTTAGTATGAAAGGCAGTACACAAGTATAATAATGAATGAATGACTACAATTACTGCAGCCTTGGACTAGTTCCAACAGGGTGAATAACTTGTGCCAACAAGGAATTGGCCATCTTTCTATGAATGTGTCCAGTACAATTGAAAACTATGGTATGTTCAGGTCATATCTGCATCTGGGAAAAAAAAAAAAACTACAGCAGCCTCTATCTGGTTCAATCTGTTGGGATGAGATTACATCCTCGGGCATCTGGCATTTTTCCAGTGTGGCCCACTCTTCTGCCAAGTTTGGGTGCTTCCAACTTAAGCAGCCCTGGGCCGGAAAACACTCTAATTAGCATCATTGTCTCCAGATAATCACCAGCCTGTCTTCAGAGAGCAAGTGCCACCTTGTTGCTATTGTTCTTATATTATTATATTTGAGGCATTTTTTGCCACAGACATGTCATTGTATCAATGTATGCATGTGCCTTCTGGGAGTGGGTGTGGAAAAATAAAAACACAATGGTATGTGTCAGTCTGGGAAATAAGTTCCGGGAACTGCATCCTGAGTTACAAATCAGACATTTCAAAATGATGAGAAGATGCCTAAGAAGCAACATATTGATTGATGACTTGCTTGCTTTGGGACTGGGGTGGTGGTGGTAGTGACAATGGGCTTGCTGGCTTCAATTCTATAATGCATTCCCACCTCCACCCCACATCTTTTCACATTCTGTACAGTAGGCCCTCTGTATCCACAGCATGTTTATTCATGGATTCAACCATCCACTGGTTGAAAATATTCCCTTCCCTCTCTTCCAAAAAGCAAACCTTGATTTTAACATTTTATAAAAGGGACACCATTTCACTAGGCTATTGTATTTATTGGAACTTGAGCATCCCACAGATTTTGGTATGCATGGGGGGTCCTGGAACCAAACTACAGCATATATCAAGGTCTCACTGTAATAAGTCTTTTATTAATGGTACATGTGCTATTATTCTCAATCTGTAGGCATATGTTTTAAAAGACAACACTGAAGGTCCTCAATGTGCAAGCATAAGTCAGTTATTTTACCCTCAGAAAAGGAAAACCAGATTTATCACCAGTTTCCATGGATTTCCATTCCTCTTTCTGCCTGGTGACCCCTGCTTGGTGACCCTTCCCTGTATCTCTCCTGTATGTCTTATTGTCATAGACTTTCAAAGTCCTACTTATTTTCTAATTAATGTAAAAGGTAGAACAGGTTGTGTGAATAATAGCAGACCAAGAAGAGATGTGGAATGATGACCTAAAGCTATTTTTTAAATCCCCATTACAGCAGACCAATTAGATTAATGGTAATTTAGTACATCAACACATAGGTAAGTTCTGTTGATTTATTTGGAGACCAGGGTTTGATTCCCTGCTAGGCCAAGAAACCCACTAGGTGACCTTGGGCAAGTCACATGCTCTCAGCCTCAGGGGAAGGCAATGCAATGACAAACCTCCTTTGAACAAATTTTGCCAAGAAAATTCTATGATAGGGTTTCCTTAGGGTCGCCATAAATGACTTGAAGGCACACAACAACAACAACAAACTCTAACTGGGTGAAACAATTGGATTGAGGCTTAGGAAAGTGGTAATCAACTCACCTTTGTAGAGGGGCCAAAAAGTCATTGCAGCATATGCAGCAATTCCTGGAGATATATCATCCTTGTTACTGACCATATCTAATAGAATGATAACAAAATGGGTCAGAAGTCGGGAGGAATCACCTCGCATAAATGATATAACCATATTCATAGACTTCACCTTTCCCCCATGGATGACACAGACACTTGTTCCTGGCTCCAGCTTTATTCAAAACACACTTCAAAGACCCAGCTGTAAACCATTATATCTTGCCAGTAGGATTATGCTGCAAATTGACTAATGAGAAAAAACATGTTGAACTCCCTGCACGAGCTGGGGCAAGTCTCAGCCTCACCCGAATCTTCATTTCTTGGGAAGATGGCATCTGTGGAAATCAGGGAAGACAATCCTTCTTCCAGATTCACCTTCTGCTATCTTGGGATAGTTATAAAAGTCTGTAATCTCCCAGTGGATCTCCTTCCTGCTTTTATTAATCCCTTTCATGCCATCCGTGCACCTCCAAACTTTCCCAAGAGATGACGTCAGACTGGATTATAAACGACCTGCTTTTCAAGTCCTGAATAAAGAACTATTCTATCCCAAAGTTTGTGTTCACACCCAGAAAGGCTCCCAGACTGATGTTTTACATCCAGGTGGAGTACCAAACTCTCACATTTCAATGGCATTTCTCGGTTATGTAAGATTTGGGGTTAGACAGTGCCTGCCAAAACTTTCATTTACCTCAATGTCTACACCCAATGATGATCCATAGCATCTCTTTCAGCCACCTCCCTCCCCACTAATATTTGACCAAAAGAAATATTTGCACCAACACATTACTGCTAAGAATTACATAGCATTTTTTTTAATGGAGAAGGTAGCACTTCTATATCTGTTTCCTTTACAGAAAAGATTTGCTGCAGTTTAATTCAGAACCATGCAGCACAAAAAAATGACATTATTTTAAAGTTTCTTGCCTCCCTGATAGAGACAAATCTGGTATGGTGCATGTTGCTGAATGGGTTTAAATCAAGTAAAGTGGCACTTGGTATCTGCTGTGGTTTGGTTCCAGATCCCTCACTGACAAAAATCTGTGGATGTTCAAGTCCCATTAAAGATAATGGCATAGTAAAATGATGTCTCTGATATAAAAAAGCAAAATCAAAGTCTACTTTTTGGAATGTATTTTTAAAATGTTTTCAAGCTGTGGATGCTTGAATCCATGTGTCTCTCCTTAGTTAGACAGGGATGCCCTCTCTCTTTCTTATTCTAACTATCATTCTGACTCACACTTTCATTGTTCTGCTAATGAAAAATGGACTCTAACAAGTTTAATTTTCATGCTTGCATATTTTTATTTCCCTTTAAAGGGGTTAACACCCTAGGAAAGTCAAATTGCATCCCACAATTTTTGGGTTATGGGCTCAGAAGGGGTCCCAGTCTAGATCCAGTGAGGTCTCAGAAAAAGTTCCAGATTATTTTAAAACTTTTTTTTGTGGGTTTTTCGGGCTGTGTGGCCATGTTCTAGAAGAGTTTCTTTCTGACGTTTCGCCAGCATCTGTGGCAGGCATCTTCAGAGAAAATGAAGATTTTTTTTTCTCTGAAGATGCCAGCCACAGATGCTGGCGAAATGTCAGAAAGAAACTCTTCTAGAACATGGCCACACAGCCCGAAAACCCCACAAAAAACTATGGATGCCAGCCATGAAAGCCTACGACTTCATATTTTAAAACTGCTTCTTCTGAAGATACTGACTACAAGAAAAAAATGTTTCTACTCAAACAATAGAGAATGGCTTCAATTAATCCTAATCCAAAAATGATGACTGAAATTTTAACTGGAACAAATTATAAAATGTGATCATGGAAAATG
>CM034706.1:20115366-20127275 GCA_020142125.1 Phrynosoma platyrhinos
CAAAGGCCTCAAGGGGCCGCATCCGGCCCCCGGGCCTTAGGTTGCCTAACCCTGGTATAAAGGTAAAGGTAAAGGTATTCCCCATTGACAAGGTTGTCAAGTTGTGTCCAACCATAGGGGGGCAGTGCTCATCTCATTACTAAGCTGAAGAGTCAGCATTGTCAGATCATACTGTATGATCACGTGGCCAGCAGGATTGTACAGAACACTCTTTACCTTCCCACTGAGAAGTGGTACCTATTTATCTACTTTCATTTGCATGCTTTCAAACTGCTAGGTTGGCAGAAGCTGGGACTAGTGACAGGAGCTCATCATGCAGCATCTGGGCCTCGAACTGCCAACTTGCTGATGTAGCAATCAACAGAGTAGTGTCTTAGACACTTGAGCTACTGCATCCCTCATGTCAATTGTATAAAACTGGGCAAATAAACTGAGGCTTAATCCAGACAAGGTAGAGGAACTGTAGGACAAAGAAATGGATCAATCTGGATGAAAAATTACAATTGATTTAGATGGAGTTTCACTCCGACCAAAATACTGTGTGAAGAGTTTCAGAGTTATCATGTACCTGGTGCTAAATGGAAAAACTCAAGTGGTAGGGGTGGGCTGGAATGCTTTTTACCATCTTAGATTGGTACAGCAGCTGTGAGATTTTCTGGAGAATATGTACATTAGTGCATCCAGCTGGACTGACTATTGTTATGTGCTGTACAGAGTTCAGCTTTTAAAGATAATGCAGAAATTTAGTTTGGTGCAGAATGCAGCAGACCACCAACTGGTATGTGTATGCATGTTGGGGGATGGGTGGGTTAGGCAGTCAGAGCATGTTACACCAACATTGTACCAGTCACACTGGTTGCTGGCAAATTTCTAGGTTTAGCTGAAAGTGCAAGTCTTGATCTCGAAAGCATTAAACAGTTTGAGATTTACTTACCCAGAGAACTGGCCTTGCCCATATCAGCCTGCCTGCACTTGAAAAATTGCCCCTGACGTCCAATTTACAAGTCTGCCTGTCTGAAGAGTAGGCACAAGGGAGGGTATTTTTTTTTTTAATCAGAGGCCACACATTTGTGGAACTCTGTGCCAACTGAGTTACATCAGACACTACCACAGCAAGCCTTTAAAGATCCTGAAGGCTTCTTTGGTTTCTATTGCTTTCTTCATTAAGTTGCTGAATACATGATGTGGTTTTTGCTGTAATTATGTATTGAATTTTAATGTTTTGTCTGGGCTAGATATTTTTAATGCTAGTGTTACTATTGGTTTTTATTCATTATTAAATCTAGTATTATGTACCTGTAGAGTTTTTGAAAAATGCACAACTATATTATGTATGGAATATATATTATGATGGAAGCCAGTTTACCCTAGAAGGCACCTACAGATATAATAAATAAAAGAATATGCTCCCCTTTTTTCCGCACTAGTCCTAATTTCCAGGAGCAATGATCTTGGGTTTAATTTCATTTTGACGAGTGAGTTCTGGACACATATAGATAAAATAATAATTTCCTTTACCAATAGGGGATGGAATTCTCTTTCACAATCTATATTTATGTATATTTATCTACATAGCAGAAGCACTAACAAATCCTGTTAATGAATTGTCATAACGAAACAATGGCAAGGGTGTCCTGATGCACATTAGACAATATCAATGTGAAATGGCACTCCCTAGCCATTATCTCAATGAGCATCTATCCCTTTCTACATTGATTCCATTGCTCATTGGTCAATTTGCTGGTTGCCCTATGGAGTAACATCTTGGCAGTCCCTTGCTGAATACAGACATTGAGAAACTGCTCAGTTATATTTCCTGCAGATGAAAGTCCATTTTCATGATGTTCTTGTGTGCCTTTAAGTCATATTCAACTTATGGCAACCCAAAGGCGAACCTATCATGAGGTTTAGGCCACCAAGGTTTTCCATGGGCCAAGTGGGAAATTCAACTCTGATCTCCAGAGTCGTAATGCAATACTCAAACCACTACACCAGGGGTAGGCAAACTGTCCCCTTTAAGGGCCGAAGGACCAGTTTGCCTACCCCTGCACTACACCATGCTGGTTCTATAAGTTCACTTACAAAGACATAAGTCCCTTACTGAGCAGAGCTTGGAAATTTGTCTTTGTTTTGGATGACAGCTCACTAGACTCCCCAAACAATTCTTCTATGCTCTGATACAAGCATAGCGTATGTGGAGCAAAAACAGACAAGGAAGCAGAACTAGTATTTAACATCTGATCACCAGAAAGAAAAGTTGAATTCTCAAAGTACTATCAGTTCATTTTTAGCAGTCCTTCCTTCTTCTCTGCTAATTCTGAAGATACCAAACTACTCTTTCTCTTGCACACTATCTACCAAGAACTTATCTTAGACTTTTGTACCCCCTATGAGGACACTATCCACAGCCATAAATGAACCTACAGGCTGAGCTCCTGAACCATCAGATGTAGCTACAATGACAGAGCTCCCTCAAATGCTCCCCATCCTGGTCAATATTTACAAGATAGGATTTATGATCTCTAAGACATTTCTAAGGTGCAGCAATTGTGGAGGTGGGAAAGACAGCTGCAGCATTCTCCCAATGACAGAGCTTGTTGAGATGGGCAGCTGGAGAGACCCCTTGGGGACCTGCCACAGCTGTTTGTCTCAATACATTACTAGGAGAACACTGGTGTAATCATTTCCCAGCATTCCTATCTGACCCTTTGGTTGGAGCACTGCCTGACTTCTTTATTGTATGGTATAGAAGGAGGCAAATGGGTGTGTGTGACACCATGAGTTACCTCACCAGGTGATGCCAACCCTAATCATGCCATTGGCCACATTTATTACTTGCATGGAGAAGACCATGTTGTCCCTGCTGCTTTGTTGTTAACTACCATCAAGTTAACTTCATCTTGTTGGACGTTTTCACACGGGGCTTTAGGAGGATGCTAGCCGGCCTCCCTCCGGCCCCACTGTCAATTTTTTCACACGACGTCGCAGGAAGCCCCGCCCCATCCAGCGCCATCCCTGGCGCTATCCGGCGTCCCTCCGGGGTCTTGCTGCGCATGTTCATACGACGTCGCAGTAAGCCCCGCCCCATCCAGCGCCATCCCTGGCGCTAGCCGGCGTCCCTCCGGGGTCTTGCTGTGCGTGTTCATACGACGTAAGCCCCGCCCTATCCAGCGCCATCCCTGCGCCATCCCCGGCGCTGGCCGGCTTTAGCCCTGTTTTTCTAATTCCTTTTTTAAAAAGGAATTACGGGGCTGCTGCCGGAAGCAATCAGGAGCCACTCCGGTGGCTGCTGTTTTCACCGCCGGAATGGCTCTTCTTTGCTTCCAGGCAGCTTCCAGCCGGCTTTAGAGCCGTGTGTATGAAAACGTCCATAGTGACCCATAAATGAGGGACCTCCAAGTTATCTCATCATCAACAGCCCTGCTCAGGTCTTGCAGACTCAGGGCCAAGATTTCCTTGATTGAGTCTATCCATCTGGAATGTGGTCTTCCTCTTTTTCTACTATCTTCTTTTCTAGTGAGACATATATTTTCATGATATATCCAAAGTATGACAGTCTCAGTTTAGTCATCTTGGCTTCAAGGTAGAATTCAGACTTGATTTGTTCTAGGACACATTTATTGGTCTTTTTAGTAGTCCATGGTATCTGTAGAACTCTTCTCCAGCATCATATTTCAAATCAGTTGATTTTCTTCCTATCAGTTTTCTTCAGTGGTAAAACTCAAAGATATAGCCATGTTAGTCTGTGGAATCAGTACATAGAGAGATCTTGTAGCACCTTTGAGATTTACTGAAAGAAAGAAGTTGGCAGCATGAGATGTTGTAGACTTAAGTCTACTTTCTCAACTTTCTTCAGTGTCCAGCTTTCACAACCGTACACAGCAATGGGAAATATGATGGCATGGACAATCCTAACTTTAGTATTCATTTATATATCTTTCCACTTCAGATCTTGTCTAGTTGCTTCATAGATGTCCTTTCAAGTCATAGCTTTCTTTTGATTTCTTGATTTCTCTATTCTGACTAATGACTGAGCCAAGGTATGGAAATCTTGTAAATTATGAGAATAATTTGTGATCATTATTTTTGTTTTTTTAATGTTCACTTGTAAACCACCCTTTGTTGCTATAAAAGTGTTAAAAAAGAGGAGCCTCTCAGAAAAAAAAAGTGACCACCTTAATTCAGCATCAGCTTTGGGAAATACATAGGAATTCCCAACCAGAATTCTATGTAAATGGAGTCTTGTATCTGGGTAAAACTTTGAGTAAAACCTTTGGGTAAAACTTTAATTTTGCCCATACTGTACTTTAAAAATAAAAAATAAAATTTTAAATGTAATCTTATGTTTTTCCATCACAAATATGAAGAAATTTGCAAAAACAATTGGAAAATTATTTTTAAACAAAAAGCTGTTGCTCATCTCTCCTCACATTATTTTAACATTAAATTAGTAGCAATTTATTTTGGTTGTTGCAGTTCTTTATTTCATCCTTACTGGAGTTCTTATTGTGGCTTGTAAAAGGGCTTGTACTAACAGAAAATGTTGTGAAATGGCCTGTTCAGATAATACATGACTACCACTGAGTCACTTTAGGGATAAGTGAAAATCTCAGCCAACATCCTAATTGCTGAGATAATAATGCAAATTCCCCACCCAATCTTCTATATCTTTTCCAGCAAAGTAATAGATAATCATCTCTTCTCACTGCAAACACCATCTGATGGCAGTTTAACATATAACAGGAAGACCCGAGAAAAGATGTGTGAATTTGGTGTTAAAGGATTTTGGCTGCTTAAAACTAAAATCCAATGTCCCATCAGTGGATGCAGGCAAGCTTGATGGGAACTCTTCTCTCTAATTCCCTCCCCCCATAGTTTTCACACCACCTAAAACCTGAGGGGTCACCCACTGTCTGGTAGAGTTACAAGATGCAGGGAGGGAGATGCTTTAAGGAAGAAATCACTCCCCTTCTGATTCTGTTGATGAAAGCAGTTTATTCAGCAGAACAACCCCTTTGGGCCACACTTAATTTTATGTGCACTTACTTGGATAGAATTACTATTGATTACAGTGGGTCTTGCTTCTGGGTAAACATGTATAACCTTACAAGCACACAAGATTGAGCTAAGGTACACATTCATTTTTTATACTTTATTAATTTAGAGCAGGTCTTTCCTCCAAGGAGTTCAAAGCAGTGTGGTCAGACCCTCAAACTGTTCCAATAGTTCCAGTTAATCTTCTGTCATCTCACCTTTTTAACTGTGTTTAAAATGCTCCAGTTTCTCTCTCCTCCTCCCCATTTTATCTTCATCTTACTTAATTGCTGCAAATTGAGTTCAAAGTGCAAAAGTGGTTTGCACTCAGTTAATACAGCAGAAGGGAAAGGAAAAGAAGGGACCGAATCTTGCCTTTTACACTAGGCTCAGGCAACAACAAACTGCTGCAGCATCTCCTAGCTTGTGTGTTCTTCTTTATCAATAACTTGCCATTTTGACCACACTCTGATGTTGTTTGGTCACATGTGTTATGGTTTTCTTCTGTGAAATTCTGGAGAGTATACATGAGAAAAGACTTGAAGGCATACAACAGGGGTAGGCAACCTTTTTGAGCCAGGGCCCGGGTTGCTGTCCCTCAGACAATTGGGGGGGCTGAAGCACTAAAAATAAATAAATAAATAAATATGCTTTTTTTTTTTAAAAAAATAAAAATTAAAAAAATATATGCATGCACACACTCTCAGCCCAGAAAAGCCATGGCAAAACCCCTGTGGAGATTTTGCCAAGAAAACCCCAAGAACAAGTAATAATAACAATAATCAATATCATCATGGTGGGGGGCAGAGGCGACGGCAGGACCGGCCTCGGGCCAATCCAGAGGCCTCGGGGGGCCACATCCGGCCCCCGGGCCTTAGGTTGCCTACCCCTGGCATACAACAACACGGTGTACATAATTCCTGGTTTTCACCCTTCCCTTTGTTTTACTTTCATAGAAACCTTGTATAAGTTGGTTAGGCTGTGGGAGTTACTTGTTCAAGGTCTCCTATAAAGCTTTATGACAAAGGGCCTCGGCAGACTGCTTATTGAGCCGTCTTGGAGGCAAGGAAGAGGAGGGGCAGCCGCACACGCGGCGCCCCTTCCTCTTCCCGAGGTTGCCCTCGGAGCTGCCGGCCCTCCGCACGGCCGGCGCGCCGAGGGCAACCTCCTGCCGCAGTGTCCTCACACGCTGCGGTGGAAAAGACAGGGAAAGTGCGCCCTACGCGTTTAGGGCACGCTTTCCCTGTCTTCTAAAAGGAGCGTCAATTTGGAGCTCCTTTTAGGGTCGCCGCAGGAGCGCCGCGGTGCGGAGGCTGCGGTCCCGCGGCGCTCCGGACCAGGGCATCCCCAACGCCCTGGTCTGCATCCTCCCTTAGTAAGGATTCTAACCTGGATTTTCATAATCTTCAGTCAGTACTCTAATCATGCCATAATGCTGACTCAAATTGCTTGTGAGTTTCCAGATGCATAGGACTGTCAAGAAAATGATGTCCAATTGGATCAGGGGTGCACATAGTCAGTGTGGTTTGGCAGGGCCCTCAGTTTGGCTTTCAAGGTTCCTGGTTGCCATTGCTGAATAAAATGCACAATGCACAATGCAGAATGGAGAGTTCTTCCTTCAGAAGCCTCAAATAAATTTAATTAATTAATTAATTATTTTAAGACCCTTTTAACCCTGGACCGTTCTGTGTACATGTGCACATGTGTGTATACAAATAGCTGGCTCCAAAAAAGGGAGAGGCAAGTATAACCCATAGAGATGCAAGTGATCTTGAAAATGGGGTGGGTGCAACTCCTGGACCTTTTGCTGCTATCCGTCTCTGGACCTTCGATTTTATGCTTTGTAAGGAAATTATTATATTCTTAATTTCCATTTGAAGAAAAGCAAGTCAGCTGAATCTTTTTGGGTTTCAAGGTGGATTTAAGCAACCAAGTGTCCACAGGACTGCAGCTTTGGTATTCAGAGATATGATGATGCGCAAACCCTCCAAGTGTCCAAATCTGGCAGATAAAGTCCCCATTAATCTGTTGTCATTCCACTTTTTCAGCTGCTTGTAAAACATCCCAGTTTCTCCCTCCTCCTCCCATTTTCTTCTCTTTGTCCTTTACTGCAAACTGAGTTTGAAATGCAAAAGGAGTTTGTACAGGAGGAGGAAGAGGAGAATAGGCAGAGTCTTGCCCTGTCCAGTAGACTCAGGCAAAAGAGGACATGCTGTAGCTCTTCTTTAACTGTATGCCACCCAAGGGTCACACATTTGGCAGGGACAGTCCTGATCAATTCTCTGCCCTCCCACTTATCCATCTTTCCCCCTTTGACCACAGCTTACTTCCATTGCTGCAAACTGGGTTCAAAATGCAAAAGGACTTTGCACAGTTTAACTCAGCAGGAGGTAGAAGAGGAGATAGGATCTTGCCTTTCCCAGTAGACTCAAGCAAAAACAAACTGCTGTAGCAGTTTGTTCCCAGTAGACTCAGGCAAAAACAAACTTTCCTGGCTTGTCTGTTCTTCCTCATTAATAACTTTTGCCTTTGTGACTGCACTCCAGTGTTTGCTCACACACGTCCTGGTTTTCATCTGTGAAAGTTGGAGGGTATGGAAGCATGTTTGCTAACAACCATGTGCCTGACAGGAAATGTGCTAGAGGTGGTGGGGACATGGTCAAATTTCACTTTTCTCACATGGCTGGGTGGAACAAATGGCCTGCTTTCTATGTGTCTGAGAGGCTGTCATGTAGCAAAGTTTATCACCCATCAGGGTGAAAAATAGAGGCTTCTGTTCTAACAGCCTGAGAAGGTCAGATGAGAAGGCAATGCTGAATTACTGGGAGTAATTTGAGAGTAGGAGCATAGTGGCATGAAGATGGATGATTTCAACAGAAGCATTTGAATTGGATATTTCAAGGAAGTAAAGCTGTAGGCAATTGAGCCAGACAGGAGATGTTCCAACAATGAAGCCTCAAGATAATCTAGATAAGATCATTGATAACATCAGCTGAGTGCAGCTATCAGATCTGTGAGGTGGTGTTTAATAAGAAGCAAGGCTTATCTTGGCTTGGGCATATGAATCTTAATGATGACAAATGAAATACATGATTAAGCACAAAAAAGGACAAGAATATTTACAAATACAAAATGAAGACCATATGGCAAGGTGAGACCTGCAGAACTTTAGAATTTAACAGTGAGAATGCCTCCCCCCTCCCCCCCCAAAAAAGCTTCCAGTGGAGACTACTGCATTATGGTGGCTGCAGTATGGTAGCAAAGAAAGGGGAAAATGAACCATTGAAACAAGAGCAGAAAGGTTTGTGAAAAAATTGCACTTGCTCATGATATATTTAGAATCTCATTTCAAAGCAGATGCTGTAGTTGCAGACTGCCAGAAATAGTGCAAATTGAGTCCACTTTTAGGGTTAGGGTTAGGGTTAAGGAATCATGGGAACTGTATTTTATTGTGGCACCAGAGCTCTCTGACAGAGAAGGTTCAATGTCTCAGAAAAAAACCAATTCCCATGACTCCCTGACACTAACCCTAACCCTAAAAGTGGACTCAATTTGCACTATTTCTGGCAGTCTGCAACCCCCTTTAAATAGATCTATAATGGTGGTCTCATCATAATGGGGAGATTGTGACCAGGTAGCCTATATGTCTGCTTAGCCTGCTGACCAGATGCTAAGTATTGATGGGCATCCCCAGTGCACCAGCTTTCCTTTTCTAAAAGCTGTTTATCTTGAAACAAGACTTGTATTGGACAGTACTTGAAAACAAAGTATGTCATGAAATACAACACTGTCTTCAGGTAGAGGACTCACTTCTGCAAAACAGGACACCTGGCACATGTGCTGGATGCTTGCATCCTGTACAACCTCTCTGTTTTATATACCCAGAGAGGCAACAAAGCCTGGGGACAGCTATGGGAAACACTAAAATTCTGACTATGATTCTATGGAGTTGAAAGAGATCACTAGGGCCATCCAATCCAATATTCTGCCATGTAGAAACACACAATCAAAGGACTTCTGACAGATGGTCATCCAGCCTGCTTAAAAACCTCCAAAGAAGGAGACTCTGCCATACTCGAGGATCATATTTCACTGCTGAACAAGTCTCATGGTCAGGAAGTTCTTCCTAATATTTTATTTTCCTGTGGTTTGAATCTATTGCTCCATGTCCTAGTTTCTGGTGCAGCAGAACACAGGCTTGCTCCTTCTTCAATGTAACATCATTTCAAATATTTAAGCATGGTTATCATTTCACCTCTTAACCTTCTCTTTGCTCTTTGCTCCATAAAACATCAAGCTCCCTAAGGCACTCCTCATAGAGCATTGTTTCCAAACCAGATGCTAAGTAGAGATTCCACTTCAACATTAGGAGGAACTTCCTGACAGTAAGGGTGGTTCGACAGTGGAACACACTCCCTCGGAGAGTAGTGGAGTCTCCTTCCTTGGAGGTCTTTAAGCAGAGGCTGGATGGCCATCTGTCAGGGATACTTTGATTGGGAGTTCCTGCATAGCAGGGGGTTGGACTGGATGGCCCTTGTGGTCTCTTCCAACTCTATGATTCTATGATTCTATGAAACCCTTCACCATTTTGGTTGCCTTCCTCTGGACGATCTTGAATTTCCCCTACTGCATCATCTGCTCCATTTCCCCCAAGTTGAGCACTGTTGAGTAGTTCTGCCATTTCTCTATCTTCTGTTACCATTTTGCCATCTTCTCCACACAGAGGCTCTATCATTTCCTCATTTTTTCTTTCACTATGGACATAACCAAAAAAAGCCCTAATAGGATGTGTTTGGCCTGAATTGGCTACATCTAGAGCAGTGATGCCGAACTTCTGGCACATATGCCAGAGGTGGTACTCAGAGCCCTCTCTGTTGGCACATGTGCCATTGCCCCAGCATAGAATTGGACAGAGTTTGTTACTAGAAAGCCAGAGGGATGTAGCACTTTGTGATAGATAAGTGGGTTTTGGGTTGCAGTTTGGGCACTCGGTCTCTAAATGATTTGCCATCACTGATCTGGAGCTCAGGGCCATCCAGTAAAAGTGATTTGTTTTTTATTAAAGCTTCCTCACACAATGTATGTTTTAATGCAATCCTCTCCACCAAAATCTGCCATGGGCTTAGATTGTTTTATGGTTCATGGAGGACTAATTTAATAATGGTCATTGGTTCAACAGATGTTCATGTCCACTGGCAGTGTGCTGCTAAGTACATGTTTCCAAATATTGCTGTTTAAATTGTTTTAATTATTTATAATTTGGGAAGCTAGCAGAAAAGTCTATCATTAATATTTTATTTTTCATTCATCATTATGACAGTGGGCAGGAACAGATGGCTCTGAAGGGGTAGATTGAAGCCACCCCTGGGCGAAGACAGATTGGGGCTGCAGCAAACACACACCATGGCCCAATCTGCCTTAAAGCCAGCCCCAAAAGGAGTGGAAAAGATCTGCTCCTTTTGGGGCCGGGAAAGAGATGGCTTTCCTGGCCCCACCACAGCCCAAAGCTGGCTTCAAGGCACTCCGGTGGTGGGTGGCATGCAAATGTAATGCTGCCGGAATGTCTTGAAGCCACCCACACTTGGGTGGCCACTTCTACTTCCAAGCAGCTTCAGGTTGGTTTCGGAGGGTGCGGCGTATAAATGCCATGTTCCCAAGCCGCCCAGAGAGTGGCTTTAAAGGGCTGTCTGTTCTGGCACAGTAACACAATGGAACCAAAATAGACTAGATGTGATCTAAACTCATAGTTGCATGCATTAAACTTGATCACCATACCAATGAATCAAATTATGTTTTGCTTTATGAATGTACTCTTTAAAAGAGGACAAGGGACCTGCAATCATTCTTCTGGGATCTCAGAGACTTCCCCCCTCTTACACATCACATCTGATACCATTTAACTGATTTAGGGCTGTAAGGATTGCATTAAAACATTTCCTGTACCTTAAAACAAGTCAACTGGGGCATGAAAATTATGAGAAATGGTCAACCATTTCACCTAGAGGACATGATTGGCTAATTTCTGATTTATACAGAGTGGCCCTTGGTATCCGCTGGGGCCTGGTTACAGGGCATGCTGTAGATAGTAAAATCAATGGATGCTCAAGTCCCATTATATATATAGTGGCATGGTAAAATTGTGTCCTTTATATAAAATGGCAAAATCAGCTTTTGGGAATTTTTTTAAAAAATGCAAGCCATGGATGGTTGAATCAGAGGATACAGAATTGTATATACTGAAGCTTTCAAGGGCCTCATTCACTTTATTTATAGTGTATTAATCATTTTTTCATATTTTATTCATTTAATATACTTTTGCCAAGCATGAGGAAATCTGAAGAAACTTCAGATTCATCTCATAATTTTTGCACTTATGCAATACATATTGTTAGAAGTGATGACCTCATCATCTGAATCAGTATGTAGACATCTCATTGCAAACAGGAAAAATAGGATCTATGATAGAATCTGTTCTATTTAAACTGCTTCAAACCACTGTATTTTGTGAAATAATATATCCTGAAAATCCAGGATTCTCATATATGAGTTCATCCATCTCACATCAGAAGAGTGAAGAGCATAGACAGGGCTCCTGTGATATCACAGAATATTCACAAATATTCTAACTGATAAAGGGGAAGATCTCAGCAATAATCAATATATGCTGCTATTTTGTAAGAGAAGGGAAGAGAGCGAGAGGGAGCACTGTGTCAGAACCCAAAAAGAGTTTTGGTTCTATCATTATGGATGAAATTAGGAAATGTATATATAAAGTCTGCATTGGTTGTGATATATATATATAGTGTTATATGTATTAGGCAAATTTAAATTTTGGTGCTGTTGGAAGGAGTTTTATTGCAGAAATCAAAAAGCTG
>CM034706.1:20132501-20147162 GCA_020142125.1 Phrynosoma platyrhinos
TAATAGTTCCTGTAGTTCCACGGAGGCCTCCCTGCTGGTGCAGGTGTCAAGGTTCAGGGTGAGATGGTCCTTCGGCGTGCTTCACGGCCAAATGCCCAGCTGCTTTTAAGGGCTCCCTCATCGCCGCAGGTGTTCTGGTCACAGCCACCAGTGCAAGAGGGATGATGTTACTAATGGCTCCCCACTGTTGCAGTTTTCGGTGCCAATATCACACTGTTGTAGAAGGTAGAAGGCAGGGGTGGGAGGTGTTTCAGGGCCACCTTCTCCCTGAGCACACTGCTGTCTCAGTCCCTCAGTTACTAGGCAAGAATGGTGGCCTCTCAGTCCAGTGTACTTCTTGAATGGCACTGGGATGATAGTAGGTATAGCAAACAAGCCCTCTGCTCTGCTGCAGTCTCAGCTCCTTCTCAGCTTTTAAAGGCTCTGGTGATGGTAGGTGTGGCAAACAAGCCCTCTGCTCTGCTCTATGTGCATACATACTCTAGATGAGGCCTGAATTCATGCAGTCGCAGGTCACTATTTATATCACAGGAAGTAGATATTACAATATTTTCCTCATTTGCTAGTCTCAGATATTTTTTTAAAAAATATGGTTGATGTTTAGTGTATTATGTACAATGATTTCACCTACCCCTTGTAATATCTACTTCCTGTGATATAAATAATGACCTGTGACTGCATGAATTCAGGCCTCATCTAGAGTACTGTATTCAGTCCTGGGTGTCTTATTTTAGGAAGGATACAGACAACTTAGGCAGGTTCCGAGAAGGGCAACAAGAATGATAAGATGTATGGAGAACAAAACATATGAGGAAAGGTTGAGGGAACTAGGCATGTTCAGTTTGGTGAAGAGAAGATTGAGGGGTGACATGATTGCACTCTTTAAATATCTAAACAGCTGCCACAGAAAAGAGGGGGAAGAATTGTTCTCTGCTTCCTCATAAGGTTGGCCCAGATCCAGTGGTTTTAAGAAGAATAAATTTTGATTGATTATTAGAAGGAACTTTTTGACAGTGAGAGCAGTTTAGCAATGGAATCAAGCATGCAGAGAGGTGGTAGGATCTCTTTCTTTGGATGTCTTCAAAAACAGGCTGGGCAACTACTTTCTGGAGATGCTCTAGCTGGATGGCCTACATGGGGGACCTGGGGTTGGCCTATGAGCTCCCATCCAACTCTATGTTTCTATGGCCTCATTCCCACTATATTATAAACCATTTTGCTAGCTAGTTTGAAGTTTAAATGACCCTTGTTCACACTTGAGCTGAATTACTGAAGTGGTTTGGCAAAAGCCCCCCGCATTAGGCCCATTTAATGGGAGTCTTTTTTATGCTCCCCCCCCCACGTCTTTTGCAATAAATTGATTCAGCGCAAGTGTGAACGGGATGTGGATTGGAATCAATTTAAATTTACCCTTTAAATTTGCTGGCTGGCTGAAGAGGGTCCATTTTGAATCGATTCATTAGTCAATGTGAATGACAAGTAGGCTATTTTACAACAGGAAAATGCGATCAGGCCAAATGTAGTGTGAACCCTGCTGTCAAACTGATCTGTCCATTTGGATCGCAAATTGATTTATTTGTAAGTGGGAATGGGGCCTGTGATTACAAGAGATCATCCCTGTTTTTTGTCCCTGAAATCTCAGGACCTGGAATACTCCTAACATGGCAATCTTAAAGTGGTCGCCATTGCAGAAGTAGTAGTGTAAAGCATGGATGGAGAATTTCTTCAGTCCACAGACCAAATTACTGCATGGCTAATCTTTTAAGAGCTGGATATCATCATTAGGTGATAAACTGGGCAGAACCACTTTGGCTGCAACTGCACTGCAGGATCAATGCAGTTTGACACCACTTTAACTACCATGGCTCAATGCTATGGAGTTCTGGGATTTGTAATTTTGTGACATATTTAGCCTTTTCTGTCAGAGTGCTCTGGTGCCACAACAAACTACAAATTCCAGGATTCCACTGCAGTTAAAGTTGTGCCAAACTGCATTATTTCTGCAGCATAGATGCAGCCCTGAAGGGCCTGCTAGGCCACATGTGGTCTATCAGCTGGATATATCCCACCCTTGTTCTACAAACATTTTTTGAAAGTAGGAGGCCCAGTGAGGCTTAGTTTACTTATGTGCCACTTCCCCACAGTGAATTGTGCCTCAAGCAGTTCACAACCAACATCAACTTATCAACATTGTTCAAAATAACCAATCTTTTTGGAGACATAACAAATTTAAATAAGTCAGAGAACGGCTCAATGAATGTAGCATATGAGAAAGAACAATTCAATAAATGTAGCACAAATCCAATATTTCAGTGAAATAAGTCTGGCTAAGTACATAACAAATACAAAGCAGAATCAACACTGGCAGGAGAGACAATAAGAACAAGTCTAGCCTTCAGCACTAATGCTAGTCTCACTGCTTGTCTTATGATTTGATGAGTCTGTGATCCCTTATGGGCCAAAGCAGCCTGACTTAAATACAGTTCACAATGTTGGTTTGTGTGTGTGTGTGTGTGAGAGAGAGATTTGAATCTGAGGGAGGAAAGGACTTCTTACTGAGACACACAGTTACACATATCTAGTTCCTTCATCAGTTCTCCAAAGGAAGATGAAATAGCAAGAATAAAAAGAAAATTCTAACAGGAGTCTCGCTATGTTGTTTTGTGATTTTAAGATACACACTTCTTGGGAGGGGTTACCTTAAAAGGTGATTTATACAGTGTGGGAAATGTGTGGACCAGAGGCCACCATCAAACCATAGGACCCAATTATGTGGCCCTTGTCAAACTCTCCAAAGCCCCCAGACCGCTATATTTTTAATTTTTCTCCATGGTGATTTTTCACTCCTAAATAGAAAAAAAGAAGCTCAAAGCTACTGCAAAGCATGGTGGTTTGCCCTGTGTGGTGCGGGGCTGTGTGCCTTCAAGTTGTTTGCAACTTATGGTGATCCAAAGGTAACCCTAGCATGGAGTTTTCTTGGTGAAATGTATTCAGAAGAGGTTTGCCATTGCCTTCCCCTGAGGCTGAGAGTGTGCAACTTGCCAACGTCACCCAGTGGGTTTCATGGCCAAGCAGGAATTGAATTCTAGTCTCCAGAGTCATAGTCCAACTCTCAAACCACTATGTCATGCTGGGTTTGTCCTCTGAACCCCCAAATCATGTAATGTCACTTGTGGTCATATTTTATCCACCAGTGCCTTCCACAGGTGGTTGTACAATGCCAACTCTCCACAATTGCCCACCCCATTTTATATAACGGAAGGAGAGGAGGCTTTAAAAGGAGAAAAGAGAAATCCATAGTGAATAAGGTTATCTATGATAATCCATCTTCATGTTCAGAGGCAATGTTTTAGGATAGCCATGACAGCTGAGCGATTCTGAGAGTTGCAATCTTTAAGAAAGTAACATTTTTGTGCTCTTGGCTAGGGTGGTCTTTGGTCTGATCCCACAGGAGACCTCTGCAGATAATAATAATGATAATGAAACTTCACAAAATATATATGAAACACTACCATCCTGAACACACCTGATCTTGATGGATTTACAAGCAAAACAGGGTTGGGCATGGTATATACTTGAATGTGAGGCCACCAGAGAATATCAGAGTTCTCCAGGTAGGGCTAAGAAAGATTCCTTATTGAAAACCAGAAGTCATTTCCAGTTTGAGTTGACAATACTGGACTAAGGGGGGTTGCAGACTACCAGAAATAGTGCATATTGCTATAGTGCAAATAGTGCAATTTTAGGGTTAGGTTTAGTGCTAGGGAATCATGGGAATTGTTTTTTTTTCTTCTGAGACATTGAGCCTTCTCTGTCAGAGAGCTCTGGTGCCACAATAAAATACAGTTCCCATGATTTCCTAACCCTAACCCTAACCCTAAACCTAAAAGTGGACTCAATTAATTTCTGGCAGTCTGCAACCCCCCTAACTGGACCAGTGGTCCAACTCATTGTGAAGGCACTTTCTATGTTGCTGAAAATTCACCAAAGTTAAATCCACAAGCCCAGATGACACCATCATCATTAATGCTGTTCAGGAAGAAATTAAAAGAGATTTAGAAAAATTGGGAATGTTACATTTATGCCTTTTGGGAAGAATCACAGTAATCAAAGCAAAAGTCTTGCTAAAGTTGTTATTTCCCTTTAATTTTTTCCCATTATAAAAATAGCTTTTGTGAAGTCTTCAGAGAATAGCTTTTGCACAATGGAAGAAAAAAAATCTCCAGAATATTTTGGCAAGCAAGGGAATCCTGAATAAAATTTAAAACAGTGTATGCTGGTAAAGGAAGGAATAGCTTGGGAGTTCCTAATATTAAATTGTATTATAAGGTCTACTATTTGTATGAAAGAATGGATATTGCTTACAGAGGAGAGACTTTTGAATCTTTAAGGCCATTATTTAAGATTTGGGTGGCTTTGTTATCTTTGATATCATAAAGATAAGGCACATACTGAAGTTAAAAATCATTGTACATTAAAAAAGCTCTTTTATAAGCTTGGTATAAATATAAGTAGAGACTTTTTCCTAATATTAACCACCTCATTACAAGAAGCTTTTTTAAAAAGAAAGAATGGGTTAAGATTGGAGATGGTTGTTTTATAAGGATCTTTTGTACATTGAATAAGACATCTGGAAGTTTTTTTTTGAGGAAGGCAAAGATCTTAATAGGTTTGCTTATATGCAATTTAAGGATGGATTTAATCAAGATGAGAGAAATGCAACAATAGAGAGAGGTTGCAGAAAATGAATTTTATTTAGAGCTGTGATGAGCATGTAATTTAAAAAGTATATAAATGGCTTTTGAAATTAGAGACAGAAGATAAACCTGTAAAAGAGTACATGATAAGATGTGCCCAAAATGTTAGGCATAATATTCAAATGGATGTATGGTAAAAGATCTTGTCCAAAGATATTATATTTAGTTTAAGCAGTAATTTAAAAGAAACCTTGTATAAGAAGATGTATAGATGGTGCATAATTCCAAATAAGTTGTCAAATATATCCAATGTAATGTCAAGATAAGAAGGACTCCTTCTTTCATATGTGGTGGACTTGTAAGAAGGCAAAAAGCTATTGGTCTAAATTTTATAATGCAAAAAAACCAAAACAATAATATTAAAGGTAGATTTTTAAAATGTTACCAGATATATTTTGTTGTGCATTCTAGATAAAGAACTGGATAACAAATATGGATTATTTCTTTGATTTATGATAAAGATTATTGTTTATATAAACTTGGAAATAGACTGAAGCACCTACATAATTCTAGTAGGGTTAGTTGGATATGTGATGGTAGAATAAAGTACTTTTTCTATTGTTATTATTTTTTCCCGTTACACTTAAGAGAGAGGGACTCAGAGCCCTACTGGGTTTTAGCTATATGATTCTTCTTCTTTTTATCATCTCTTCTTTTTCTTTTTCTACTCTTTATTCCTTTATTTTCTGTATTTTCTGTATTATTTGAATATATACCATGTTGATTTTGATTGTATATTAGATGGCTAGTGGTAAAAATCAATCAATCAATAAGATTTTTAAAAAATTAAATGCTGTCCAGGACATCAATTCTTCAAACTCATTAAAGTGCCCAGAACCACAGTCTGCAGTTTGTTTCCAAAATGACATAATGTACCTTCTGGCACTTGCATAATAGCTAATTAAAATTGAAACAGAGTGAGAGAGAGATAAAGGAGAGACTTTTCCTTTAATATTTAATTAAAAGTTACCAAATATAATTGTTTTTCCAGTTCTGACAAAATACGGATAAGCACTTTGAACTGCATGTTTATGCAGTTCTTTCTGGGCTAATTAATTTTGAAAATAAAAGGCTACTTTGGGGGGAAAGGGAAAACTGCTCTTGGTTAAGGTGACTGCAATTACAACATAAACAGAACTCCTGGTTGTTATAGTGATGGAATAATTCTCAGGGGAGAAAAGCTCAGATGGATACTCTTCCAACACTTTGGGATGGACCATCAGGTTACTTTTTCAAGCTGAGATCCTGTTGTGGATTCACACTAAAGTAATGAGGGCATGTAAGTGGTTGCACTTTGTTGGAAGAAGCACAATTATAATACTGTGTTACAGATTACATATACTCTGTCACACTGACTTAACTGTCTAGGCGGTTCAATAAAATGGTTTTAAGTGTCATGTAGAGAGTTGGATCAACTGTTGGGCAAGAGGACAGCATATTACCCATGGTGTGAATGGTTGCCCAGTGGAGTAATCCAGTAATTCTAGTGTAGTTATGAAGGTATATTTTTATGCTATATACCAGTGAACAGAATCATGGCTTTAGATTAATCCTTTCATACTCAAGTGTTCTGATTTGGCAGGGACAGTCCCCATTAATCCCTTGTCTTCCCACTGCAGCTTTTAAAATATTAGTTTCTCTCTTCTCCTTCCACATCCTCCCTTTGTCCTGAGCTTATTTCAAACTGCAAATTGAGTTCAAAATGTGAAACTAGTTTGCACTCAAGTTAACCTAACCTGAAGGAAAGGAGAGGAGGGGATAAAATTTCAGCCTTCCCAGTAGGCTCAGACAAAAGGAAACTGCTACAGACGTTTTAAGTTTGTGTGTTCTTTCTCATTAATAACTTTTGCCATCTTAACTACAGGTTGATGTTGCCTGGCCACAGGTGTCCTCATGTTCATTTCAAATCTTCTGGCTATCCTTGACCACACTGGGCTGGGCAATCCTGGAGGTTATAATCCAAACATTTTAAGACTTTTTCAAGCTCTGATCAAATTGAGCAAAAATATCAGGTAGATAGCTCTGGGCACACAAAGGAAGAGCAGGCCAGAATGAAGTAGAAGATGCTAGCCTGAAGTCTCAACCAGCAAACTTGTGGCAAGATATTTGGACTCCTGATGCAATGATTGCTTGGATTGTTCTGTCAAGATCAGTTAATAATATGTGTTCTTTACCCACATCCACTAGCATCTCCAAAACAACAGACTGGTTGCAAATTTAGGTATTGCAATTAGGACAGGGCCACTTGACTCTTTTCCCCCATCCAGAATTAATTTCTTTGTTCAAAATTGCACCCACCCTTCCAGCTTCGCAACCATTTCCTCTGAATAAAGGGCAAAAAGTGTGTATTATCTAGATTGGTTTAGCTAGAGAATATATATATGAGGGAGCCCTGGTGGCACAGTGGTTAAATGCTGATACTGCAGCCAAAACATTGAGAGTTCCATCCTGCAGGGCTCCAGGTTGACTCAGCCTTCCATCCTTTCATAGGTTGGCAAAATGAGCACCCAGCTTGTTGGGGGCAATTGGCTAACACACTGTAAACTGCTTAGAGAGTGCCTAGTTCACTATGAAGCAGTACAGAAATGTAAAGTGCTTGCTAAAGTTCTATCTATCTATCTATACTCACACATACACATCTGTCTCCTTCTTGAATTTGTCTTGCTTTTTTTTCCAGTTTGAGTTTTGAGCTGCTATCCCATACCTACCTACTGGGAGTCATTCATATTGAATCGATTAGTTTCTATCTATTTCTCAACAGATAGGTGTAGAATTACATCACAAGAGAGAAGCACGTGATGCATCATGGTAGAATAGACCTTCTTCTTCTCGTGCAGTGAATGGGGGGGGGAGAGTTATGATTGTGACAATAGTATCACAATCATGACTAATTAGCATTCATGAACATGGAACAGTTTCCTAGATTAACTCATCCATAACTGTTCTGTATTCATGATCACTACCGAAGAGATTATCGCATTACCAAATATGGGATACAGTCGCGTTTCAGATTAATAGCTGGTTTTATCACATTTAAATTGCTGCCACTGCCGCTGGGTGATTGCAACCCGGCTGCATCCTGAGATCCAGCTGTGCTTATCCAGACACTTTCCCAAAATGGCAAGCTCCCATTTTGGAAAAGCGGCTGGATAAGCACATCTGGGACCCAGGATGGAGCCGGGTTGGAGTTGCTCGGTGGCAGCAGTGGCGATTTAAATTTGATAAAATCAGTGATTAATCTGAAACATGACTGTATCCCATTGGGGATAAGTTGCATTATTTGGTAATGTAATTTCCAAATGGTGATACTATTGCCATGATTGTAACTCCCTTCCAACCTACTTTACCAGGCATCAGCTCTATGGGAAAAAGGAGGTCCATTCTGCTGGTGATCAGAGCATGGGCAAACAACATTTCCATCAGGTTTGCAGGAAAGAGGCTACTTAGTTAAAATTAACTAAATTGATACAGAATACTGGCTTTTATAGCTAACTCCAATGGTGGCTAACTTCTTTTAGGACTTCAAATATATACTTTTTTTAAAAAAGACACTTTCAAAGTGGTGATGTCAATTTTGAGTGAGGCCATGGAAACACCATTTGCAGACTGCTAGAAATAGTGCAAATTGAGTCCACTTTAACTGCCCTGGCTCAGTGCTAGGGAATCATGGGAATTGTTGGGTTTTTTGAGACATTGAGCCTTCTCTGTCAGAGAACTCTGGTGCCACAATAAACTACAGTTCCCATGATTCCCTAGCTGAGTCAGGGCACTTAAAGTAGACTCAATTTGCATTGTTTCTGCAGTCTGCAAAGGCCCATAGTCTGGTCCTATAGAGAAGGTATTCCAAGTCTTTCATTCTGCATACAAATTTCCAAGCACAGAAAGCAGCCCTAACAGAACTACCTGAATCAAGATGAGATGTGTTTACTGTGGGACTTCATAAAGGCTGGCTGTGCCCTGGAAGCTATAACAACGATGAACACCAAGGGACTGTAATGGTGTGAATGTTTCATGGCAAGTTAAATATTAAATAATATTTAAATTGGAACATAAATATTATGATGCATAATTCAGCAGAAAGACACAGTTGTAGTCGGATCACGGTGGAGGTCAATGTCCTTCTGCGACACTTAATCCTGGTTCTTACATTAACTTTCTGTACTTTAGCCCACTTTTTCTCCATTGAAAAGTGTGTGTGTAAGTGAAGTTAGACCTTTATGCCTTTTAGTTGGAGATGCAGCATTCGTTTTAGGTATGAATGAGGTAACAAGGAATTTGAAGCCCTCCTGACTGTAATGCAACCATCTAACACAGCATCTGTCTCAAGTTCTCTATAATGCATTTTTTCCTAATGCATTTTTAACCTAACACCTACATCACTAGTACAATGGCACAGAGCTAGACAGATTCCAGTTACCTTGAATAGATTTGTTGTGGTATAATTATGGTAGAGTAATTTTGCTTATTTTTTCATTGTTCAACACCAAGGCACAATGAAGGGATGAAACAATTTCACAAATATTCAACATTCATCCACATTTCACTCTTTAAATTTCAAATGAAAAACAAAAAGTCAAGTTCAAAATTCAAACCTGTATTTTGAATGTGAAATTTTAAATGTTAAGAGCCAAATGCTTTCAGTTTGTTGGCATTCCTTTTGATAGCTTTGATTTTGGCAGGCTTCAGATATAAAATCTCATAATCTGTCATCAACTGTCAAATACTAATTATCATTACATGTCAATGATCAAATGCTGCCAAATATAAAACACTCTGGCCTACATCCAGTTGCTAGTTCCGACTAGAGTAGACTTACTGAATAGTTTGATGAATGGTAAGCCAACACTTATGTAAATCTTGTTGTTCTCATAGGTAAACTCTGGCTGGAACTAGCAACTAGACAGTCCTCTTTCTGCCAATAATCAAATAGGCTTGTTTTAGAACATAGAAAGGTGCCACACAACATGGCAGTATTGTAAACATTAGGGATGGGGAAACTTTGACCCTCCAGATGTTATGGCCATCATTTCTCAGAAACTCCTTTAGCACTCCAGGAGACTTGGAGGGCTGAAACCACCCCATACCCTTCTGAAGAAAAAAACCCCACATTTTTGACCACCAAACATTTTAGGCTTTTTAAAAGTAACATCCTGTTTACTTCCTGGCTTTTTTAAACAATGACCACCACAACAAAGATGATCCCCTGGGCCTTAAATGGACCCAAAAGTGTCTCTACGCTCCCTTGAGGGCATTTATGTTTGATCCCCCAGGTCACTTTGCCACTTTGGTTTATATAGATTATACTGAACTTGATGGACCGATGTGTAACTTGATATAAAGCAACTTCCTATGAATGTCTGGAAACTTCTAATACAGTTGTCCCTCTCTTTTTGTGGACTTTGAGTCTGCAGGCTCGCTCTTTGTGGGGAGGGACAAGGTCTATATTTTAAATGGCCCCATGCATGCATCATGGGCACTCACACTATTAGTTTAACTGGGGCTTGAATGTTTGTGAGCTGCAATTTTTCACAGGGGAGGGGTGGCCAGAACAGATCCCCCATGAATTGGGAGGGGCAACTGTATATTCTATACAGACTGGGGATACTCTTCCAAAGTATTAGACAGAAAGTCTTTCCTAGCCTTATCTGGACATGCTAGGGAATGAATTCTTCCCTGAATTCTGCATCAGGTCATACAACTCCCAGGACTTTCTCCCAGGACTGAATTTTCTCTCAGAAGTGAAATTTGGATGTATTATGGTCTGTTTTTCTAGCTTATGTATTTTAATACATTTTTCTTAATGTACTTATTTGCATGCATCAGTCCCATTAACTAAAGCATATATTCACAGAAGTCATTTTTAATGGTCCACATGTTCATCTAATTCAAAAAAGTAAAAGGGGGAGGAGAGAATTGGATGCTTATGGCTTACTTGAAGTGACAGGAAACCCACAGAAGTGCTTTTGATAATAGTCTCACAGACCCTAAATTGGATATTTTAATTAAAAACCTCAGTTAATGCACATTTCTTTTCCATTCATATTAAACTGGGACTTCTCCAGATAAAGTATTTGCTCACTCACTGAATGACCACATTGTGCAATGGCAGAACTGAGGAACCCTAAGCCAAAACCAACTCTCCTGAAGTTCCAATCTGACTGTCTTCCCTATGACAGCATTGTTGGCCTATTTTGATTCCCCATTCTGAAAGTTTGAAATACCCACCCCAAAGCTTATATACTGGCAGCAAAAGCTCTATGCTAAAATACACTAGGATTTTTGGTCTCGCACTTTCACCTTTGGCCCTGTCTAGCATGAGAATGTTATCCTGAAAACATATCAGAAATTAAATTGGGCTCTCAAATTGAAGGAAGTTCCCTTCCCTTCCCTTGTTTTGCTGAGTACCTAGAGATCAACAGCACGTCCTCCAACATTTTACAGTGAAAACCCAGGACATGTATGGCCAAGCAACATCAGAATGTAGTCAAGATGTTTAATGTTTTTAATGAGGAAAAATATTTATGCTAGGAGAAACTGCAGCAGTTTGCTTTTGCATCAGCCCACTGGGAAGGGCAACATCCTGCAATTTCCTCTCTTCTCTTCACAATGAGTTAATTGAATGCAAACTACTAATGCACTTTGAACTGCATTTGCAGCAACGAAAGTAAGCTACAAAGAGGGAAGTGGGAAAATGAGAGAGAAATTTTAAAAGTATCTGAAAAGTGGGATGACAGAAGATTTATCAAGGCTGTCTCTGCCAAATCAAGACGGTTGGGGGCCACATTGAGAGACATACTTTTTAAATGACCTGCCCCCTCACACTACTGGTGAAAGTATATGACACATTGCCCAACTAGATATTTCATATTTAGATAGAAACAGATACATGAAAGTGTCTGTTTAATCTTCATGTGTTGTGTTAGGTCTTGATTTGATTTTGTAGAGTGCATAGCTATACATTTGCAGTACAGCCCCGTCTAAAGGCTACTTTACTTTACTTCTACTGAGAAGTACTTTACTCCTACTCAGAAGTAAATCCCATTGAAGACTGTAGTGCCTTAAGTCTCTTTCCCTCTCCACAAATAACCTCCTCTTAAACTGGACACATTGACACTTTCAAGGTTGAAATGTACCACTGAAGTCAGGATTTTTATGGCTTGATACTTGAACAGCTGAGAAGCAGTTAAAACATGCTCTATTTTGTACAATAATTCATTTCAATCTCTGGCAGATTGATTTTCATTGGTTGGTTTGCTCCTTTCTGCACGTTCCTTGGTAACAATGCTAATGAGAAACAATCTATTATACCCGTGCCAAATTCTTTCTTCCCTTAATAATTAGATTTATGCTGGGAGTTACCCTCCCTTTCTCCCAGGTGCTGGAGGTGATGATTTTCAATAATAACTCAATATGTTTCAGTAACCACTTAGCTCTTTGCAGGGGGTTTTTAAAAAATTCTGTGCCAAAAAATGGGGTGGGAAACTGCTGTTTTGCACCAAAGGACACATTTTGACCAGACATGAGTGGTTGGCTTCACAATGAGATTGACATGATTTAGCCATAAAGATTTACCCACTGGGTGACCTTGTGCAAGTCACACACTCTCATCACTAGAAAACCTTAAGCCTTAGGGTTGCCATGAGTCAGATACTACAACAGCAACCAGAACTTTGGAAAGTTACTTTTTTTGGATCACAGCATCTAGTATCCCCAACCAGCATGGTGATTCTAGGAATTCCCATCCTTCCCACCAAAAATTTGTTAGTTAGAAACTTTTTCTTGCCTATACTCACTAATTGCTAGTTTGCATGTAATTTTGTTCAGGTACACAAGCATGTGTAGTGGTTTGAATGTTCAGTTAGGATACTGAGAAACCAGGGATGGAATTCCTGCTCAGCCATGGAAACCTACTGGTGATCTTGGCCAAGTCACACTCTCTCAGCTCCAGAGGAATGCAAGGGCAAACCCTCTCTGAACAAATTCTGCCAAGAAAACTCTGTGATAGGTTCAGTTTGGGTTTGCTGTGAGTCAAAAATGACTTGGAGGCATTTAATAAGGCACAGCATGTATTTATGATGATGTCCTGTTTCATTTTACCACACCTTCTCTCTTCTTGCATCACTTTAACCTGTAGCCATTTTCTTTCTCCTTCCCCTTGATTAGACCATATGTTTAACTATGCACAAGTTTTAGTAACTACTACTTTTATATGCTTTACAAAAGGAAAAAGTGTCCAAGCTTGTTTTCTTCTATGCTAGACCCAGTGGGAGGGCATCTGACTGATTATTATTCAACTTCTGCCTTGCCAATGTTATTGCTCTGCTAGAGCGATCCACTACCATATCTCACATTTTCCAACATAGTTTTTCCAAGCTCTGCCACATATATGGTTCAGAGACATGATTAGGAATGAGTAGTATAAATCTCTGCATATTGCAATATGTGTTGTTTGTGCTATGTGAACTTGTGTTGAATGGCAATGTTGTGCAACATAATGCACATTTGAATGTGCAGCTGAAACTGAAACTTGTTTCTTTCTCTGCTAGACCCTCTTTGTGTGTGAATAGGCATGGGACAGGTTGTTGTTCTTCAACTTCTGCCTTCCAAATTTGATTATGTTTCAGAGATCTACTACTATCTCTCACATTTCTCAATATAGTTTATCCAACTCTAGCACATATAGGTTGAGAGCCTACCTTGAGATTGTGTAATGTAAATCCTTTCATGTGGAATTATGTATTGATCATGGTATGCAATTTTTTCTCTGATCATACAACTGAATGTATAAATGAATGACCAACTGAATGTGCAACTGAATACGCAACTGAATATACAACCAAAATAGTACTTCTTTAGATATACTATCACTTTTTAAAAAGAATTTACATCAACAGGATTCTGGCTAGTGATATGATTTTAAAGATATTTACATGTGAGTCTAGTTGTCCCAGACTGGGACAAATGATATACATTCAGAGTATACATCTGAATGAATGCAATGAGTGTAGCTAAATGGTAGAGGTATGGATGTGGATTAGATGTTAGCTTGTGGCTTCTGATTAAAATTATATAGGGCATAAAATTTTGTTTGGTCTGCATTTTGAAATAAACTGTCCCACTTTCTGGAAAAATATCAGAACACAGTTATGCCTGGGGTTGCACGTTTTTACCAATGTTGTGATGAGGTTTTTGCCTCAAATCATGCATACAAATATGCATATATTAGAGGAACTTATATAAAAATGCATGTATTCTGTACAAAGGTGGTACATTAGAAAAAATTGTACCCAAAATATAATTGCTAATTAAGGTTTGCTTTTGGTGTGTATATATATATATATATATATATATAGAGAGAGAGAGAGAGAGAGAGAGAGAGAGAGAATATTTATTTTCAAGCCATGAATGGTTGAACCCATGGATAAAAAATCCATGGATACAGAGGGCTGAGTGTACTTTTAAAATATTCTATTTTCTCTCTCCTCCTTGCACTTTCTCTCTTTGTATTCAGCTTATATTGACTGCTACAAACTGAGTTCAAAGTACAAATGTAGTTTGCAGTTATTTAATTTATCAGGGGAAGAAGACAGGAAGAGTTGAATCTTGCCCTTTCCAGTAGACTCAGGATGCATCTACACAGAGGAATAATGAAGTTTGATACTACTGTAATTGCCATGGCTCCATCTACAGAATCTTGGGATTTGCAGTTTTGTGAGGAAACAACACTTTTTGGCAAAGAAGGCTAAGCACCTGGTAAAATTACAAATCTCAGTATACATGCACCCAGTTTTTCCCTGTTAGAATTTTGGCTGAGAGACAATACTGAACAAATCCTAATTTCCTATGTCCCTTCCCTCCTCCTTTTCTTTAATTTTCAATTCATCTTCAGAGGCATCACTACTTT
>CM034706.1:20164985-20178185 GCA_020142125.1 Phrynosoma platyrhinos
TTTTTATTTTTGCAATTCCCAAGGCCAGCAACATTTGAGTTCCACCTTTCACTGAGTTTCTTGGTAATTCTGAGACATATCACAACAAAAAAGTATCCTCTGCTCCTTTCTCTTTTTATTGATTTATTTTTTAAAAATAGGTTGAACACAAGGGTGAAATGGCACTTTTGTACTATGGCACTACAACTTGTTAAAAAAAATAATCGGAGAGATGAAAAATAGCTCTTCAAACCATAGTTCCACCTCCACAAGGTATGATCCATGTTTGCTTGTTTGTTTTAAGAAGCATCATAGTGCAGATCCAAGAAATCACTGTAAACAGCCCTGCAAAAAAGTGGAAAAAATGAATTCAGGTGACAACAATTGACAGAACCCAATTTGGAAGAGTCTGGAAAAATACACACACAGATTTTTCTCCCAAGCCCTATTCCTCAGATTTGAATCACTGTAATTCAGAGAAAGGTGCTTCAGGGTTGGGCCACAAGGTAGGTTCAGGGCAAACACAACCTGAATTCAAAGTCTTGAATACGGTGGATGAAGCATGTCAGAATCTCAGTTTTATTGGTTTTTGAAACCACAATTCTGTTTACCTTTGATGTTTAAATGCAAATAACATCAGAAGGGGGAGATAATAATTAAGTGTGAGAGCAAAATAATACATCAAGCATGAGAGCAAAATAACAACTATTAGACTTGGCCCTAATGTTGAAGGAGGATGCAAATACTTAAACCACTACCTTCAGCAGACTGGAGGAAAATGCAGCTTATCTAGTGCATGTGGATGGGATAGTTTCCACAGTTTACTATCAAAATTAACAATCTTTTTTCCAAAAAAAAAAAAAAGTTATAGTTACCATTACAAGAACCCCATCAAGTAGTTACTTTAGTAACAGCTGCAGTTACTACACACACATACACACAGAGTTACTTTATCATATATCAAATGGAATTAAAAAAGTAATTTTAGCTATTAATTTTTAAAAAGAGCAGCACAGTCCACTGATCTGTTGTACAAAATATTCTTTTTCATCTACTTTATTGGTTTAAATTCAACACAACACAACACAGCTTATCTCTGGACTCAAAATAGTGGACAAGTCAGCACTTGAACCTTGTTATATTCTTCCATCTACTGAGGTCACAGGCAGTAACTATAAAAGTAATGTGGAACCATACAGTTACACCAGAAAAATTAGTGGTGTTATATACAAGCTTATGAGCTTCTTTAAAATTCCTTAAAAATAAATAGTTGGCATGTAATTTACAAAGATCCCAACAGGAAAGCCATACCTTTTGAGGCAATTTTTATGAGGAATAATGTCATAGTTTTTTTAAAAAAATATTAAAAAGATTATTTCTATATTGCATCAGTATAAAATTAATTTAAAAAACAAGTGATGTTATCTCTTGTTAAATTACAGTAATAAGTTATACTGTCATTATTAGTTATACTGTCATTATTAGAGAAGGAAATCTTTTATTTATTTACTTTACATTACATTATATCCTGTTTTTCTTACTGCTCTGCACAAGCTTAAACATATCAGGTCTGGCTAAATTGTAATAATTTCTAGAATGAACATACACATATGTTTTACTCTCATTAATCAAGCAGGTTTTGTAGGTTTCTGATAACTTCAAAAGCATGCAAAACCTGTTTGTTGAAAATAATATTAAGGGGATATGCATGCTAAAGTCAATAATCATATCTATCATCAGTTTGAGCCAGCATGGTATAGTAGTTTGAGACCTGGACTACCACTCTGGAGACCAAGGTTTGAATTGCTGCTCAGACATGGAAACCCACTGGACAGGTTACACATGTTCAGCCTCAGTGGAAGGCAAGGCAACTCCCCCCCCCCCGAATAAACCTTCCCAAGAAAACCCCACGATAAGTTTGTCTTAGGGTTGCCATAAGGTGGAAGTGACTTGAAAATGCGCACGGCGCCATTAGGCCTTCCAAAATGGTGCCCCTCCACACGTGCACGCATGCGCGCATGGCGACGGGTGTCATGCTCATTTGCACATGATGATGGGCATCATGAGCATGTGGGCGCACGGAGGCAAGTGTGCGCGCATGCACCTTTTCCTCCCCCCCGGCCCCCTGGCAAAAAAGGTTGCCAACCCTTGCTCTAGCCCATCCCTAACATTACTAATGTTAATGCATTTTATCACATGTGCACACATATTTGCATGTACACAAGTACTCACATGAAAGATTAAACAGATGCTGGATGGCCATCTCTTGGGAGTGCTTTGTGTATTCCTCCATGTAGGGGGCTGGACTGGAGGGCCCATGGCATCACTTCCAGCTTTATGATTTTATGAGTGCCATGAACATTTCTGAATCATGGGAAGAAATCTGCACATGGGAGATCATATACACTTGTACGAGGAGGAAATTATAAATAGGACACAAATCAAGGATGTACTTGCCTTAGCTCCATTATATGGAATCCTGGGGTTTGTAGTTTGGTGAGGTGATTAGAATACAGTGTGACTACACACAAGGTTTGGCTTTAAAGAATATATACTTAGTTATAAAGTAGAGAGATGAGTCAATATGACACTCTAGTACAGAATGGATCAGTTAGCAATAGATAGGTAACAATAGCATGAATGATAAATTTGTCTGAGGAACAGAATAAAATGGGGGAAAGTACAGAAGAAAGATTAAATCAAGAGAAGACACATATATGTACATCAAATAAACTGGTTGGAGAGCAGTAAGAGACATATTTATTTATTTATTTATTCATTCATTCATTCAATTTCTATCTTACATGTCTTCTTATGCAAGACCCAAGGCACTCCAGAATCCTAAATTGAAATGTGGAAACTTGAGATATATATGGTTCCTGGCATCCTCTTATATGGCTATATAAACCAATTCATGTGGTTACGTAAATGGATTTACAACAACAACAATCATTTTTATTTCTTACCTACTTCTCGTCATGGCTCAATATGGGTTGCAGCATAGTTAAAAAACGCAATTGTTACATAAAATGCACATATTAAAAATGCATCTCTACATAGTATTTATATTAAAATACATAAAACAATGATTAAATATAAAATTCATGTTTAAAATTTCATGTGAAGTTGAATTGCACCATTGCATAACATTCATATTCTCAGGAGAGTAGCAGATATGTAACTATGTCTATAGAACCATTGTGAACTCAGTGTAGTGCTATGGCTCCCATTGCACCATGGGGATCATCCTGCTATGGGTTCCACTGAGCAATGAACATCATTGCGCTGTGGGTCTCATGGCACAATGGGACACCACTGGGAATGCCCCAATATGCATCAATGCATTTCATTAGAAGTGTTGCATATCATGTCAGAGAGGTAGTTAGATCATCATGAAATTATGATTCTTAGCTTCTCATGCAAGATCTCAGCCAGCTTGTAATTTGTCAAGCAAAAGCTGTGAATGTTTGATTAAGATGAAATGACAATGAAGGAATGGATTCTTGGGGAAATGAGTACCAGTGGCATAGCTCTATTTATCTCACCAATGCCACCCATCATTTGCTGCCTGAATTTTAGAATCATAGACTTCAAAGAGACCTCAAGGGCCATCAAGTCCAACCCCCTGCTATGCAGGAATAAATGATCAAATCACCCCCTCTATTTAAACAGAGCTCACATATCACATCTTAATCTTTTCTTCTTCAGGCTAAACATACCTAGCTCCCTAAGTCACTACTCATAGGGCATGGTTTCCAGACCTTTCACCATTTTGGTCTGAGCTGGTTGCTCACTTTGCCTAAATGTTGGGCCAGCCCTAACTCCCACAAAATTCACAGTATTTTCATGGTCCTCATATTTCAGTCAATTAAAAGAACCCCCTCCCCCAGATTAGGCTAAAGCTCTGTAAAGGTGTTTCTATAGTGGCCAGTAGCTTTCCTTAGTTTTTGCTCCTCAGGAAGTGTTTTTTAGAGGCAAACTGTAGATAGCATTTAGGTCAGCAGCTTCTCATTCTCTGGCCCATCCCCGAGACCATGGTGTCACAAGAGTCGGCTACCAATGTTGCCACGGGGCATGGACCATGTGTAACAATTGCAAAATAACATGTATGATCATGACTGCAACTACCCAATATAGACTATAGGCACTCCCTGCACTATTTGTTAAACAAGTATTACATAAAAACATAGGGCCTAGAGAGCTTAGACCTGTATAAGCTAATATAGTATGACTAATACATAGATATTAAGTTTAATGTGCCCCAAAAGTTATATATAAGATATCTAGACATTTCTTACATATTGACTGGAATCCTTTTTGAGCTATTGATCAAGGAGGTATCCAGCACTTCCTCGTGCCACAGTTTCCCACAAGCTGTGTAACAGAAGCTAGATAGCACCGGACCACCTTTTTTCCAACTCCAACTCTTCCCCAACCCAAACATCATTGGAAGGGAGAGTGTTGTTGCATTGTCACCCAGACCTTCAATATGACTACACTGGTGGACCTTTAAAACTGTCAGCAATAATTAGGATCTCAGCCATTATCTCCTGAAAGTAGTTAAATATGACTGAAGTTGTTACTAATTAATTTGACAGAACATTGGCTCTAGATGCTACAGTGCATTTCCTATTGCCACTTATACCTTTAATGGACTTTTCTACTTGTCTAGTAAGAGACATGCCACTGTGAAATTATTTCTTCAGTAGCATGGCTGTGAAGGAAAAGGAAAGGGCTGACTTTGATAGGGGGAAATATTCTTTCACATCTCAGAAAACTTGCCTTGCTAAAATTTGCCATGTACACTAATTCTGTACAAGACCAATACACCCGCAGATACCTTTGCACTGATCCAATAAGCTTTGAAGCCATAAGGAAGCTGGACTGGAAGGACACACAGGTTTGAAAGCTTTATCACACAACAACAACAACAACAACAACACCCTTCCTGTTCCTCCGGCACAGCTTTTTACCTGGGAGATTTGTCTCCCTGGCTGGAAATCTCAGAGACTTCACTTTGCACCCTGAGACCTGGCAACCATAGACTTGTGCCTACACTTTGAAGTAGCACACAGTTATAGTAGGGGACTAGCAGCAAGTGATGGCCCTAACTATGCCCTCTTTCCCTTGCTAAAATAATTTATCCCTCACTTCAGGATACATTAGGGACCTTAAAACTCTCAGTCAATATGTAATATGCATTTTAAAAAGAATTGGTGTGCTACAGCCTCTTGTAATAAGCAGAATAGGGGGAATTAGAATCCTGCACATGTGTCCTGGTTTTAAATGGTTTCAAACTGTTTCTATTGGTTTTAATGGTCTTGTCTTAACTTTTAAAAATGTTTAATGCGCTATTAGTCTGTTTACACTATTTCTACTATTTTGACACTGTTTAAAATGGTTAAGTAAAATGATTTTTTTTTTGTGTCAGCTGCCCTGAAATCATATGAGGGAGAGAAGAAAATGTTTTAATTAATAAATACACCACATTGATCTCTTTGAAAGCACTTCCCCACTCCTTTCTTTAGGATGTAGTCTCATGATGCAATGGTAAATTTTCAAACACGAGAAAAGTTCATTTCTCCTTCTTCTGTTGGTCATGTTCCCCATCTCCCAGGTCAAGCCACAGCCCATAAAGAAGACAACTATAAGAGCTGTGGCTGCCAAACATGGAGCCAGTTGGCTCAAGAGTGGCCAGCTGAACCATTAAAGGGCTACCCAGCTGACAATATATGTATGCACTGGCACATGTGAAAATTGTTTTCCCTTCAGGTAGTAAGAGCAGTTCAGCAATAACATTGTGGGGGAGATTCTTAACGGAGAATGCTTGTCCTCCTTACCCTCCACTGGTGTGACATTTACGATGAATTCCACACTTGTACATTGTACTGGATGAAGAAGCTCTTTTCTTTTATGTGTTCTGAAACTCCAACAAACAGCCTCTTGCCATTACCAAGGTATATCCCTAGATGTCAGGTTTTGGACCTAGAACGCTCTTGGTTTGCCAGCCCTTGCTGAATATGATCTGCTGTACCTTTTTATTCTGCTCTTAGAATTTCCCATTCATTTTCCCATATATTTTTATTGCTCATTCAGCAATAACACAGCTGTCTAGTGTTTCTTTGCTTGTTCCTTGAAGTATCTTGTAACTTTTTGATCTTGTACTAAGGCAATAATTAAATTAAATTGAAAACATTTTCCAATTTGCATCTTTAAGCAAGAATCACATGATATTTAGGGGCAGCTTGTTGCAAAGACTGTGCCAGCATTAGAAAAAGGTGGAGTCCTTTCTTAAGAGCCCCCTTGAAGAGCCCCCTTGAAGACAGAGACTTTGGCCCACCTATATATATATATATATATATATAATTGTGTTTCTTTGTTGTTTCTAATAAGTGTTTCGTATGCTTTGCAGAACGTGTTTAGGAAAAGATTGCCTTTGGCAAAACCTGCAGCGGTAACTTTAAAAGGGGTAACAGAAGATAAAATCTTTGCAAGGCAGGTTTGCTAATAAATAGATTAGTTACAATCAAGTGGAATGATGGTTTTAATTATCCTACTGGGAAATGGAGCCACCCATAAAAACTCTGATGACAAAACAGAGCTGGGTTAAGTAATCATGACCCACCTGGTGAGATGGAAAAATAATGGTAGGTTATGGGACAGAAATGATGTCAATTGAAAAGATGACCTCTTAGCCCAGCTTTGTGTAACAGAGGCAAATCCCAGAGATTTTGAGGTGGTGTGTAAATTAAGGTTCATAGTAACCAAAGATAGTCAGTTTATGTTGACATCTGAGATTGATACTCTCAAACATATAAGAAGAAGAGGAGGAGGAGGAGGAGAAAATATTTTCTTTACCTTTATAATGATGTGAAGCAAATGCCTCACTCTGTCTTATGATAAGGAAAACCCTAAAGGATTGCCATGCAGAGGGGTGGGTTATAAATAAAAAAAATATTATTATTATTATTTATTAAGGAGGCTTTGGAGAATATTTGTATCCCATAAACCCATCATTCTTCTCATTAAAGTTCTTATTGAGCAGTCTAACTTTTTCCAGTCTCAGAATAGTCCATTTCTCTCCTTCTTCATATACTTTATTTCAGAGAATGGATCCAATCTCAAAGGTCTTCTCATACTAGAACAAATGTGGATTGTTTACAAATATTGCCATGAAGTATCTGTTCAATTCTGTTCTGTTCCAGCCCAGCATGAAGAAATATGCACACCAGAAAAAATATACAAGGGTGTATGGAGCACTTTGGAATCCTCAGGCAAAGTATAGATAGTGGTCATTGTGGAGGGGTGGGTGAAAAAACAGGTTAAAAAAGGGAGAAGTAGATAGATAGCAGGCAGAAAAGAAGGGAAGAGAGTGAAGGAATCACTCATTCAGTCATCTCATTCTGTCCTCTCTCTCAAACTGTGATCATCAGTATAGAATAAAATATAGCTGTGTAATCAGACCTTTCACTCTATAGAAACATAAACACAGAAGGCATGTTAAATCTAAGGATGGATGAGAATTGTGTTCAGTTCTGATTCTGAGAAATATTTTCCCAAAACACAGATTTCTTCATAAATGTAACAAAAAGATATATTTTTTAAAAAAATAAAACATCAGAGAAAACTAACCTGACCAATTGATGTATCTGAGGAAGTAGACCAAGTTTATGAATGCTTATACTACTACTACTTTTGCACAGCTAGTGTCAAATGTGCTACAGGATCCCTTTGAATACTGACCAGTTCAGTTATCCATTCAGAGGTCTTTGACTTGTATGTTGAGACATTTTTGTGATACTGAATTAGAATTATCACCACCACCCCCACACGCACACACTTTTGTCACACCCAAAGACTGGCTCTTTGAGACCTACCTGGCACAAAGGTACAGCATGGTCCTCTGTGTGCTGGCAATTGAATATTGCCATTACAGATGACTTAGAATTTCATTTCAATTGGTTTTTAAAAAACAAAATTTTATTAAAATTTACAAATTTCTTCATTAACAAGATGAAAATTAATTGATTTTCTTTATAAAATGAATGAACGAATCTTGTTTGCTTTCTCCCATATGTATGTTTTGGGGGTGGGGAGTGGAGAAAACAAACCAGATTAATTAATTCATCTACCCCTATCAGATCATATTGTAGGTATATCTAGTGTAGCTTGTTTTCCTTCCCATTACTCTGTACTCAACTCTGCATTATTGGTTGTTGACCAAAAATGATAGGAGCAGACATATAACTCTGCTTCACCTTCATGTAACAGGATGGGAGGGGCTTACATTGAGTCTATATTTTGGGGTCTCAATGAGAATTCAAATGTACAGAGGGTTAGAATAGGATTTAATGTACAGTTCTGTATTTCCTGAACCCACTAAGAATTCCAGTGTTGCTAACACTGGGCATAGCACCCCTAGACACAAATACTCACCAGTGTTGCTTACGTTGGATGTGAGGGCAATCTGGCTGTGATATTTCTCACCCCATTGATTGCCAGGGTTGATTTGGCTTACATTGGGGCCAGACTACTGACAACTAGAGTATAACAGTGCAGCTTCTGGGTATCACAGTCCACCAAAAAGATAATGAGACCTTCTCTTTTTTTGTCCAAATGCATTACATTACCTGAAATAAAAAGTACCCCATGGCAAAAGCAATACACCAATTTTTACAGTGTTTATCCTAGCCATTTTATCTGCCTTCGATCTCTTTCAAACCACATCATTATTTGTTCCCACTTTAACTGTCACAGCTCTCTCCTAAGGAATTGTGGGATTTGTCATTTGGGGAGGGACTATAATTCTCTACCAGAGAATCCTACATATTCCATGACACTTCAAAGTAACATAATTGTATTGTGTGAAAGAAAACGAGGCTGGATGGCCATCTTTTAAAAGAGCTTTGGTCTTGTATTCCTGCATGGCAGGAGGCTGGATGACGTGGCCCTTGTAGTTCCTTCCAATTCTGATTCTATCATTTTATAATTCTATGATGTTGGAGGCAATGAGCTGAATCTTATTGCTAGTTGCAATTAGAATAGACCCATGTTGGCTGAATACTCATGAATCATAGAGTTGGACGAGACCGCAAGAGCCATCCTGTCCAACCTCCTACCATGCAGGAATACACAAACAAAGACTGAACTCCTATGGAATTCACATGGAATTAATGAATGTACTCTAGATCACCTCAAATGATAATGCCACTGAATATCTTGATTAAAGGTGCAGTTCTGTCTAGATTTTGCAAGAAGACATGATCATGGAAGGTTAAAATGTCATGTTCCATTATATGGGGTGGGTGGGTGGGGTGTTAATATAGACCAAGAAAACAACACTAAACCTCACATTTGTGATAGCATCAGTAAACTTAAAGCTAGGCTGAGTGGGCTGCGGAGACAGCAGAGGTTCAGATATACTAGAAAGAGGAAAATGCCAACTTTGGTAATAGAAATATAGAAGATCATCCTTCAGATCAGTGACTACTGCTAAAACTGGTATAATTGCTGCTGATTATGGTTGAGTCATAAATTCTTAGGATAAGTGCTATGCTGTTTGCATGTGCTATCCATCTATGAGAAAGAGACTCACATGCAAGGATAATAAAAAGGATCAGGAGCATTAATATCAATGGAGTGTAGATAAAAGGTAAAAGACAGTGGCAATGATGGGTGGTTTAATTAGAAGAGTCATATGGAGGGGAAAAACATTCCAGACAGTAAATGATATTAAGGCATTTTATAGCTACCCAATTTAATAACCAGTTTACACAGCAAAATCCTTCTCCTTTTGGAGAGTCATTAATTCCTGAGGTCAAGGTGCTGGATAAACTACAACAGGCCATCCATTTTGACTGTATGCAAAATGCTGATCTTTCTGGTTGAAAAGGTGACATTTCATAGCAGGGGGAAGTGACTGCAAGATAGACAGATAGACTGAATAGCAGAGGCTTATGACTGAATAAATGCAAACTGTATGATATGGACTGGATTTAGTCTAATTCATCCACTCCCTACCTTGGATCCATAAAGGAAGGATGGCTGCTCTGTTCCCACCACCCAGATTCTGGCAATTGACTTTCTGAACCACAAATGCTGTGTTTTTGCTGTGAGTTGTCCATACTAACTTGTTTTTAAAGGATGCAAGGATCAGTCCTGCAAACCAACAGAACACTTCAGTCATCTTACTGTAAGAAGTAACCCTTTGTTAGCATATATGATTTTAATAAAATTTTGGGTCACATGGAGTTCCCTCTATGACCCTGAACTGACTTCTATGGGATGTTAGCCATAAGCCTCCAGATGGCAAGTCAGATAGGCACAGAGAAAGGCCTGCTAAATGGCTAGAAAATTCCCTACCAGACAGATTTGGGAGTTGCCAAGGGGGAAAGGCCATCACCTCTAAAGGACAACACAATAGTGCTTGTTTGTCCTGAATCTTACACCTAATGGGGCAGTGATCAGATTTAACTGTGCCCTTTCCCCTCTAACCTCCCTCCTTGATTGTGTTAGGTCATCCTCACACCTCACCTTAATGAAGTCCAGGCAGTCAGTGCCTTTGTCCAGGGTTCAGCCAAGTCATCAAGTCGCTAGCCAGAGGCTAGATATTCCTATATAAACCCCTAGATTTTTAGACTCCACGTGCTATCCTTAGAGTGCATCTTGGCTCCACGCCAGTTTGCACTCTGATCATAGCTCCTTCAGCCATCCCTTCCCCCATTTCAGTGGCTGTGCATCATCATCATCATCATCATCATCATCCACATCCACAGCGGCTCCTGTAGTCTGGCCCATCTCAATCTCTTCCCGCTTTTCACTCCTTTACTTCTAAGTGTGCAATGTGAGTGTGTGTGTCATATTTATATGTGTGCAGTTTCCCCCTTTAATAAATATTTAGATTTTAATTGAAGAAGCTTGTCTCAGCGTCATCCATTGTGGGATCTCTTAGTCTTCTGGTATATATGACAGTACTCTGATCTCACGGGGTGTTGTTAGGACCCCACTCTTGCATATTTTGAGCTAATTATAACTTCCCCTAATTATATCCTTCCTAACACCTTCTAACAACCAAGAGGTGCAATGTGTCAAATGTGATCTTCTACTTCATTTCTTATATACCAAAGTTAACCAATCAGTGCTTGTCCCCTTACTAGCCACCTACTAGGCTGATTTTCCCAGTTTTATTTTCAGTTTCTAGTCAAACAAAAATCTAGAATTATCACTATCTCTGGCTCAGGCTGCATCTGCACTCCAGAAATAATGATGAGGATGATGATGCACTGCTTTAACTACCATGGCTCAATGCTGTGGAATTCTGGGATATGTAGTTTTGTGATATATTTAGCCTTCTCTGCCAGAGAGCTCTGGTGCCACAACAAACTACAAATCTCAGGATTCCATAGCATTCAGCCATGGCAGTTAAAGTGGTGTCAAACTGCATTAATTCTGCAGTGCAGATGCAGCCTCCTCTTCCAGCCCCAATGAAGGTAAATAAGGAACACTGGACTCAGAAGCCACAAACACCCCATCCCTGTTCAAGGCCTTTCAAAGAGATGCGACATTGCTGCTGTTGCAGTTATTTTAATGGGTGCTACTTAGAGACGTTCCAATTAGTTACAGTTGACAAGGAGTCATCCCCAGTTTATGATATAATTTGCTCAAAGTTGAAAAGACTCAAAACTTCTTCCATATTCATTGAGTTAGTCTGATATCTCTGTTGTCTGACGTTAAATGAAATGAGAATAAATACTGAAGGAATAAATTAAAAAAGATCAGTGAGCAACAAAGTTAAATGCCTCTCATTAATGTGCTAGGAAAGCAAGATTAACACAATTACAGTTTAATTTTTATTATTTTTTTAGCATAGGTTTCATTAAACTTTATCCATGCTTTCCAGAAAAGGATTACAGCTCAGTGACAAGTGTTAAAGATGCCATCATTTCATTAGTAGGTGTATTGTTGATGTTTATAATGACTTTTTTTTTAAAAAAAAAAATAGGATATTATTATAGTGGATAGTCACTATAATATACAGTGTTAACTGGAATATGCAGTGTTATACTGGAATTCCTCAGTATTTCCTCTAATAGCATAAAGCAGCTTCATTTATATACCGCTTCATATTGCGCTATGGGATGTCTAAGCAGTTTACAACTGTAAGCTCATTGCCCCCCAACAGTTGGGTACTCATTTTAGCAACCTCGGAAGGATGCAGGCCTGAGCCTAGCCTGAGCCCTGGCTAGTATTGAACTCGCAACCTTGTGGTCTATGAGTGAGTGGCTGCAGTACAGGCATTTAACCACTGTGCCACCAGGGCTCCTAACAACAACCATATTGGATTAGGGCAAAGGCCTGCCTAGTCCAGCATTCTGTTGACAGTGACCATCCAAACCTTACAAACAGGAGATGACAACAACAATTCTCATACTATTGTTTCCTAGTGACTGGTATTCAGAAGCATGCTGCCACTGATGTTGAGGATAGTGTACAAAAATCATGACTAGCTGTTTTTAGTCTTATCCTCCATGTTTTTGCTTAATCTCATTTTGCTGCAGTTGTGTGACTTCAAGTCATTTCTGAATTCTGGCAACCCTAAAATGAACCTATCATGATGTTTTCTGGGATTGAGCCCAAGGTCACCCAGTGGGTTTCCATGACTGAATCGGGAATTGAACCATGATCTCCAGTGTCATAGTCCAATGCTTAAACCATGCTAGCTCTCACTTTAAAGTCCCTTTGGAAATAGGCAGGCTAGAAATAAATCACATTATTTTTATTATTATTTAAGTTGATGCTGCTGGACATCATCACTTCTCATATTCAAGGATAACTCCACCATGACCCTGGTAGAGAAAGTTGCTTCAGGGTAGAGCACCAGAGAGAGCAAGTTAGCACTTTTGTCTCCACCAGGAGGGTCTCAGCTGCTCTGTAGAACTGAAGCTATGGGCTGCACTCCAGGGCTGGCTATATCTTGATGAAAAGAAGAAGCTGACAGAGCTTCAGGCCTCTGGAAGAGTGACAGAGCTTCAGACCTCTGGAAGAGTGCCTGCCAGGTGTTGCTGCCTTCCTCCTCACTCCTATCACAGGATATCCCTCATCATAAGATGGAAAGCATGGGAAGAAGAGAAGCCAATACCACTTGCTGCTACAGATGTACCTCCAGGAGGAGTGAAAGTAAAGGGGGTTGCAGACTGCCAGAAATAGTGCAAATTGAGTCCA
>CM034706.1:20237289-20260705 GCA_020142125.1 Phrynosoma platyrhinos
GTCGGGGATGCTTTGATTAGGAGTTCCTGCATGGCAGGGGTTGGACTGTATGGCCCTTGTCTCTTCCAACTCTATGATTCTATGATTCTATGATTGATCTTAATTTTTTCCCCAAAAGAAACAATTAAAACAGGCAGAGTGGTTTCAAACACCAGTGGCCATACAGAACAATACTGTTTGGAATGTCTGCTGGAAAATCAAAATAGATGGAGCCAACCTAACATCCACAGTTGGGAGCTGCTGCAGAGAAAACCCAATCATGTGTACCCACCAGCCTAGCCTCATGGGTTTGTGAGTTAGACATCAGGACCTCTGCTGGGAAACTTACATTTTGGGGACACTCATATGGGAGGAGACAGTCTGTCAGCTGTTCTTGTCCCAAGCCATTTAGGAATCTGTGGAAGCCAGCATGGTGTAGTGATTTGAGTGTTGGACTATGATGACTCTGTAGACCAGGGACCGGCAACCTACAGCCCGGGCGCCGGTTAAGACCCCGGGCCCCGGACTTACTGGTCCAGGCCGAAGGTTGCCGCCACCGCCGCCATGCGCCGCCGTCAGGGCACATTTTCAGCGGCGAATGTCACAGCCGCCATTTTGGAAGTCAAAATGGTGGTCACGACACGTTTGTGCATGTGCAACACTCTTCCGCATGCGCAAACATGTCGCGGCCATCATTTTGACTTACAAAATGGCGGCTGCGACATGTGCTGTGGCGGCTGTGTCTGCGCACGCTACGGCAGCGGCCGTGGTAACGGCCGCGGCGGCAGCATGCATGGGGGAGGCCATTCCCCCCCCTTGGCCCAGCCGAGACCTGGGCTATTGGAGACCCGCACAGGTCTCAAAAAGGTTGCCTGTCCCTGCTGTAGACCAAGGTTCAATTCCCAACTGGGCCATGAAACCCACTGGGTGGCCTTGGGTAAGTCACAGGCTCTCAGCCTCAGGGGAGGGCAATGGCAAACTTCCTTTGAATAAATCTTGCCAAGAAAACTCCATGATCTGTAAACAACTTGAAGGCACACAACAAGAACAAGAACATAAAGGTGAAAAACAGCACCTTAAATTGAGCTTGGAAGCTAACTGGAAGCCAATACAGGTTTTGCAAGACCAGTCTTATACGGTCTCCAACATACACATCCAACACCAGTCTGGCTGCTGTATTTTGTTCTAGGTGCAACTTTCAAGCACTTTTCAAGATAGAATGTAGACTGCATGATAGTAGTCTATTCAGTTCCTGATAACTTAGGGAAAAGGGAAACAGCAAACTTGATAAGAATTAACAATCTATCTACATATAACTGCTTGAGTTAAGGGACTGGGTGTGTGTGTGTGTGAGAGAGAGAGATAGAGTCCTGCTCCACTCCCATCCTGAGCCACCACTTTAAATATATGTGCAGCAGAGACTAACCCTTGCCCATTTTCTTTGTGTTGATTTGCCTCTAGCAGTCCCTCTGTGGTTGTATCAGCTTCTGCTTCAAACAGCTTGCCTGACCTCCCTTGGCTGTAATGTCAAAGGAGGGGAAGACAAAGGCTTGTAGCACATTAGTGCAAAGAAGGGAAAATAACCAATCAGCCCTGTCGCATAACATGAGTTGGGCAGATTGGTACAATGGGGGTTAAAGATCACACTGCTGTCCTCAGACTGCGCCTCAGATGGGGGCTGTAGCAATGAGGGATGAGAGGAGAATCCCACAAGAGGACAAGGTTGCTGAATGGGTTCAACATGTGAACCCAGGTTCCATACCCTGAAGGAAAGAACCACAGCCTTTCACTCATGTACGTGGCAAGCTTTTTTTTTTTTTTTTTTTAGATCTCTGCACTTTGTAAGAGCCAGGATCCCTTCCTTTCTTGCAGATGTAATCACAGCTGCTTGGCAAACACTTGTGTTGACATGTGGACTTGTATATATGAGACGGTGCCTGGGTGGGACAGAGCAGGAGTTAAGTGAGTGAGGAAATCCCAACAAGGGAATGCCATTTGTTCTTCACCAAATAACTTATCATATGGCTAAGAAGAGGCTCAGGCCACTCCAGTGCCTTTCAGGCCTGCTTGGATTGTGTTCTAACAAATGGTATCTCAGCGGGACATCAGGGATGGGATTTAAGAGGCCCTCCAGATGTTGGACTGCAACTCCTGTTGGACCTAGACTGCATAGTCAAAGGTGAGGAATGTTGGGAGTTCTAATCCAGCAATCCCTGGAGGGTCTCAGGATTCTGAGTCCCACAGTACCCTTAGAGATGGAGTGAGCCCTTGGTCTCTGTTGGGATTTGGTTCGGGGGGGGGGGGAAACACCATGGACACGAAAATCTGTGGATGTTCAAGCCCCATTGAAGACAATGGGTAGTGAAATAATGTCCCTTATATCAAATGGAAAAATCAAGGTTTCTTTTGCTTGCATCCATGGCGAAAGAATCTGTGGATATGGAGGTCTAACTGTATTTTCTTTCTTGCACCCAGTATACAAGCAGAAATCTTAAAAAGTCACCTACACAACTATGCATCTGATGGCAGGTAACTACTGGCTCGTTTGCCTTTTACAATGATTATTTATGTTTAAGACAGTGTTATCAATAGTCACAGTTCTTTAAAATTGCAAGAGTACAGATCTCTGTCCCAAAGAGCTTGCAAATTAACATTTAGATATATGCTTGTATTTTACCTTAACAGGCACATCCCTTTATATAGTGCAAATGAACAGACCTCTGTCCCAAAGGGCTTGCCATTTATCATGCAAATATGCATTTAGTTTAGCTACATACGCTTAAGCTGGCATTGGGGCAGCACTGGCACCCTCCTGTTATGGTGGACTACAGTTCCCATTATTCCCAGCCAATAGGGCCACAGGGTTGGTGAGGATGAGGATGGTTGGCAAATGCCCTCAGGATGGTTTGCAAATATAGAAAACAAAAGCAAAATAATCAGTAAAAGCATGGATTTTGCAACCAAAACAAACAAACCGAAACTGTATTAACACAGAGCTTGGAATAAAACCTCAGCACTGCCTGAGTTGGGGGGTCTGTGTATACTCCCACGCTAACATCCCTGTTGTTTCCCTCCCCTTTAATTTTTATCCAGATGCTCTCCACCTGGCTTCCAGGATTGATGTCCTGAATTTTTTCACCAGTGTGAAGAAATCCAGAAACTTTGATATTTCAGGCTTTAAAAACTGATTTTGCTTATTTTCTTTCTGTCTTCTTGTTGTTTTAGAATAGTTTGCACATTTTCTTTATGCTTTTAAGGCAACCTGAATATTTTATAGAAAGGTGAGATAAAGTCTGGCTAATAAATAGTAATAAACAATTCATAAAAGGAGTAATAAATAGTAATAAAATAGTATGTAAGAATTCTCTTTATAGCATAATTGAGTTTTAAACGTATATATTTATCTACAGAGAGTCCCTTCAAAACATGAAGGTTGCATGCAACAATTGGATATGAATCATAGCTATAATCATAGTGATTATAGTAACTAATTATAGTTACTATAGTGACCGAATAATTGATAGCTTCATGATGATTGGAGAGAGATAATCTAATTGATTAGAAGATTGCATTTTTATACAATTTCATCACAAGGTGGCACTGGACTCAATTTGCCTCTGGATGGAGTTTTGCTTTTTGATTCTTAAAACAGACAATAAAGTTCTTGTCCAGCTTCCTGACTGGTATGTCTTCAAAAATGTCCATGACACTATCAGTGATCACAGCACTATGCAAATTGTCTCTGATTGTTTTTTGGTTTCTTAGACATGCTTGAAAAATGTTATGCATATCAGATGTATTTATGCACTGGGTGAGTTTACGCTTGCCACCAAATCACTCAAATTTTAGTTTTCCAGTATGGACCTTTGGGAAAACACACACTCCTCAGTGTTTTCTATATATCAGTGTTTTCTATATATCAGTGTTTTCTATATATCATGGTGATATAATTTATTGGATGGAATGCAGGGAATCAGATAATGGACATAGGTGAAAGGACTGAAGAGACTCCAGTAAGGAAACACAACCAGCATGGTCAGAATTGACTGTGGGGCTTTGCAGATGGTGCTTTGCGCCATCTTCAAGCCAAGGAAGGGGAGGGGCAGCCGGACGCTGGGCACCCCATCCCCTTCCTGAGAACATCATCAGAGTGCCGGCCCTTCCACATGACGGGTGCTCCAATGACGTCCTTCTGGCTCAGCATCCAGACATGCTGAGCCGGAAGAGATGCCAAAGAGGCACGCGATGCCTCTTGTGGTGCCCCTTTCGCAGCTTGTGGAAGGAGTGCTATTTTAGCACTCCTTTCCCAGGTGGTGAAAGGGAGGATCGGGGCCAAGACATGGGACAGCCTTGCCCCCAATCCACTGCTTCCAAATGGCTGGCCATTTCAAGTGACTATTAATTTCATTGTTCATCATTTCCAGATCGATCCAGGCATGAGCTGGGAGTGGGACAGAACAGGAGAGAATGGGTTTTAGTCCCCAATCCATTCCCCACCTGTGCTATGACAGCCCATTTTGAAGAACGGTAGCTTTCTGTTCTTCAAAATCATCAGCCATTGAATGGCTGGGGAACGGCTTGGGGACTCCCAGAAGCATCAGTGGTGTTTTCCTGAGTGGTAAAACCCATTCTCACCCGTTCCTTCCCGTTCTCAGCCCATGTCTGGATCAGTCTCGAAATGATAAGTGATAAGCTTATATGTGTGGTAGCTGCTACCTGGAGGCAGTGCAGCCATTAATGCTACCATCACACAGCACACAAGGCTTGACCAGACCAGTGATGTATTAGCACTTGCTGTTGTTGTGTGCCTTCAAGTAATTTCCAACTTATGCTGAACCTGTCATAGTGGTTTCTTGCCAAGTTTTGTTCAGAGGGGTTTTTGCATTTGTCTTCCTCTGAGGCTTAGAGAGTGTGACTTGTCCTAGGCCACCCAGTGGGTATCCATGGCTGAGCGGGAATTTGAACTCTGGTCTCCAGAGTTGTAATCCAACACTCAAACTCCTACACAACACTGGTTCTGTGTTTCCACTGCACAATAACAATTCTTTCATACCATGAAATTTCATGGCTCCATCCTATGAAATCCTGGGATCTGTAATTTTATTAGGTCCTTAGAATCCTGTGCCACTGGGTGCTAATGCTCTGATTTGAGGAAGTAAGGAATGTTAAGAAGATGCACAACAAACTACAAATCCTCTGACTCCATAGGATAGAACCATGGCAGTAAAATTGGCATCAAATTGCTATCATTGTTAAATACTGATATGCCCATGGTGTGCCTAGCATGATCCTCAACCTTGCCAAGTACTTCCAGAGGACTCACCAATGCAGGGCATTCTAGGACTTAATCTGTGTTCATTTACCTTCAGTGGCCATGCCTCCACCCTGATGCCTATCTTTAAAGTTACTTTTCTGGATTACAACTCCCAGTGGCTGGTTGAAAGTTTCTAGACTATATTTTCTCCCCAAAAATGGAACTTTCCCAAGAACTGTCCCCTAGGGCAAGGTGATGCGGTGGTTCTCTGAAAGCCAGGATACACACCTACATATCCTGTGTTCACATATATCATATGTTTGTGCTAACTGCTTGAGAATCTGGCAGACGTTGAGCATGCTTGTTTCAGTCTTTGCTAAAGATGTAAAAGGAAAGACCATTCTTGTGCAATGAGACCCTGAGCAGCCACTACAGTCTGCAAGTATGTTACCCTCTCTTCAAGCAAAAGGAATTCCCAACTGGGCAGGAGCACTCTAAAAACACCTGCTCACTGCACCAGGAATTAACCTTACATCATGTAACACTAATACAGGAAGGTATCAAGTCTGCCAGCTGGCAGCCAGACAGTAAAGTGGACGTGTCTAATTAGCAGAGTACCCCACTTATTCTGTGTTGGATACTCGGCATGAACGCAGCTGAGATTCCAGCAGGAAGCTTTTGTTTCCCTCAGCCAGAAACTCAGGCAAGGTGAGCCAAGAGAGAGTTTTGTTCCAAAGGACAAGCTAGTGAGAGCTGGAGTCACATTTTGTCACAGCTGGAAGTATGCAATATCCCTGGATCTGTGCGAATGGTGCCACTACAGATATCCTTAGCCCCTCTCACCAGATGGAACATTGAGCCAAAAGAGTAGTTATTTCTCCAGAAGAAGACATGGGTCTACTTGTATATCTATATTCTGTTTTTAAACAAATTATCTGTTTTAATATTGTAATCATTTAATTCCATTTTAATTGTCACTTTGGTAAGTTTTAAGTTGTACTGCATTTTTAGACTGTAAGCCTCACTGAGTCCTGGTTTTGAGTTCCAATACTAATAATACTAATAATACTAATACTAATACTAATAATAATAACAAACAGAGTCAGAGTGGAGTCATTTTGGCAGAGTTTTGTCAATAATTAAAGGCATGGTTTCTGAGCTTGTAGACCTCACTGCCATTTCACTAGAAATGGTGCTTTCAATTCATTTCTGACTTATGCTGACTCTAAGGTGAACCTATAATAGAATTTTCTTGGCAAGATTTGTCAGAAGAGGTTTGCCATTGCTATCCTCTAAGGCTGAGAGAGTGTGACTTGCCCAACAACATCCAGTGGGTTTCCATGGCTGAGACAGGATTTGAACCCTGACCTTCTAGTGTCCTAGTCCAATGTTCAAACCATTACACCATGCTGACCCTCGTCCCTTGACTTCTTGGACACCAGTAATTTTCTTCTTTGAAGCTGGAATGGAAACCACTACCATACTGCAGAAATAGAGCAATTTGATAACACTTTATTATGGAATTCTGGGATTTCTAGTTTTGTGAGATATTTAGCCTTCCTTGTCAGAGAGCTCTGGTGTCCTGCTAAAATACACATCCCAGAATTCCACAGCATTGAACCATGGAAGTTAAAGCGGTGTCAAACTACATCATTTCTGCAGTGTTACGGCAGCCAAAGTGAAATGCTGATAAATTCAAGAGCAGAGGTCAGCAACCCACGGGCCATGGGCTGGGTGCGGCCTGTAGAGGCCTTGGGACCAGCCCATGGCTGCTGCCGCCCCCACTGTCCCGTGTGCGGGTGCCATTTTGGCTTCCAAAATGGCACCCGTGCTCATGCGTGCATGCGCACAGCAGCGTGTGCCATTTTGGAAGGCCCCACGGTGGCTGCGCAGCCGCCGTTGGGCCTTGGGAAGGCCACACCACATTCTCAACATAACAGACACATTCCTATTATTATTATTATTATTATTTTGTAACATCTTTATTAAAACCCAAAAACGCTATAATATAAAACCTAGGGAAAACCCATGTAACTAACATCATTAAACAAAACACAACACATAACAGATTATTACAAGGTCACAGGATGGAAAACAGCAAGAATAAAGATTTTGAACATGTTCACCATTTTCAGAAAAAAATCCCTTCATATATCAAGAAATGTGACTTAGGGCCTCGGCAGACGGACACGCTGCGGCAGAAGGGTCGCCGAAAGTGAGCCACAAGCTTTTGCAGTGCACTTTCAGTGACATATGAAAGGAGTGCTATTTTAGCACTCCTTTCCAGGGGCGCCGATGGTGCACCACTGGATCGAGGCATGGGGATGCCTCGGTCCCGCAGCGCACCTTCCCAGGGTGGCCCACAGCCGCCCGTCTGCTTAGGGGGTTAATGTATCTAAGTTCACATATTAAGTGATGGGTATTGAGAGCTAAAAGTCTGGCAGGCTCATGCTGTTAATGCTTTGCTAAACAGATTCAACCATTCTTATGTTTTTATTCTAAATTGGAGCAATCCAGATGCTCTGGTACAGGAAAGTTTCTCAGATGTTCAGGTTTAGCACAGGTTTGTTTGTTCTCCAGCTATGAAGGTAACTAGGCTACCATTTAGGGCCTTTGCAGACTGCTAGAAATAGTGCAAATTGAGTCCACTTTAAGGGTTATGGTTAGTGTTAGGTAATCATGGGAACTGTATTTTATTGTGGCACCAGAGCTCTCTAACAGAGAAGGCTCAATGTCTCAGGGGGGGAAAAACAATTCCCATGATTCCCTAGCACTAACCCTAACCCTTAAAGTGGACTCAATTTGCACTATTTCTGGCAGTCTGCAAAGGCCCTTAGAGAATGGAACAACAGAGAGGATTACGGATCAGTTTTAAAATGTGGCAATACGAAGCATTTTAAGTATTTTAGCATTTGCACAGCTGAGAAGCCTTGGTTCTCAACAGCAGTGAGGAGTGCCTTGGATGCCACATCTTTGTGACTTCAGTAGGATTCGGTGTTGGAAAAAAGCTGCCTATCAGACTACCTTGATAACTACTAGTGTCGAATGCCACCCTCATCAGTTTCCTTGCCAGCCAGTACAAAAGCATCTATGTACAAGAAAGCATAGACAAGATAGATACACAAAGTGTGGACTCCTATTTATGTTTGGCATTGTAGTCCTGATTCTATCCATTGCTATTGTTATATGTACAACACCTGTGTGTTATTTATGTACAGCTGGCTTGTTATATCCACAAATTCTGCATTCACATATTCAACCATCCATAACTTCAAAAAATACTGCCCCCCCAAAAACCCCCAAAATTCCAAAAACACCAAACTTGGACATCCACAGATTTTGGTATCCATTTCTCTTGGAACTGAACTCCAGTGGAGAACAAAGGCCCACTGTGGATAATGTTGTTAATGTAGTTGTTATGAATGTGGGTGCAGGCCTTTGGTTCACAAAGCTGGGAAAGAATTTTACCCAGGAACTCAATGGAACATCATGGTCCAGTAGCCTTCTTCATAGCCTTCTATGGACAATTGCCCATAAGGACACATTGTTTACCTCTTGGTCAAACAACTTTCAGGTAATTTGCAACCATTAGGATTATTTAATTTATACCCACCTTTCTCCCAAAAGACTTTTTCATCCTTCTGCCACTTTCTCAGAATGAACCAGGCTAGGCTAGGCCAGGCAGAGTTTGAGAATATTATTTGGAAAAGAAAAGTTAACTAATGTTGGAAGCATAATACCATGTACCCTAGCCTCATCACTTGTTATTACTGGGTGGGAACTTGTGAAAGACACACCTATCCACATTCAACCACATTCAATGCATGTACATCTCCCTTAGTCAGGACCCCTGATAAAGCTCCATGCAGGAAAATCAGTAACAGAGAAGGCAGGGTGGGTGCAATGCTGGGAATGGGAACTCCTCATAACTGGAACCCTTGCCTGGAACCTACAGGATAGGGAGACCCAAAATATTTTGCAGCCCCAGGTGAAGAACAAGATGGTTTAGTTCTTCCATTCTTCCTACAAAAACCAACTGGACTGATAGATGAGTCTTTCTACAATACAGATCATTAGAATAGAAGAAGCCCCATGCTGGCTCAGACCAAGCGCATACAACATCCATTATTCTAGCTACACAACAGCCAATTAGTTGCCTATGGGACCAAATGAATATAGCTTCACCTTCTATCTCACATGCTCTAGCAACTTGATGCACAGAGGCCTACTGCATCTGCATCTGATAATGAAAATGATATATTATCATCCTCAACAGTGCCCGTTGATAGCCATGAATTTATCTCATGCCTTTAAAGTCATCCAAGCTAGCAACAATCATTACATTCTGTAATGTCTGACAGTGATTCCCATTTCACCAAGGGAGCATCTTAGCTTAGGGAAGGAAGAATAAGAATAAGCTTTCTCCTGCAGCATCTTGCTGTTGCTCCCAGAGTCTGCTGCCTAAGGCTGTTACCCACACTGCACTCCCAGAGTTTTCCACTTAGTTATGCAGAAAGAAGGAAAGAGGCATAGAAACATTTGTGTCCATTTCCTGGTCTGCATATCCCTGATGTTATCTGTAGTAATTGTTGTTGTCACTGTGTGTCTGCATACACTCACTCACACCCACATGCAGTGGACCCTTTGTACTTGTGGGCTGGCGAATCATGGATCCATGGATATGACTGCTCACTGACCACCATGTCCCATATTATTCAATGGTGGCATGTGCACACATGTGCACACATTGCTGCCATTGAATAATATGGGTGCAAGCATCCCTGTTTTTTGCCACTGGGTGATGGACTGAACCCTGCAAAGATGGGAAGGATTCAGTTTATGTGTGTGTATGCACTGATGCAAAGTCAGGAAGGGACTTTGTTGTATATGAGTTAGGGCTAAGCACAGTCTTCCTCAGTCATTTCCATCCCTGTTCACTTTCTTACTAAGGGCCAGAGTCAAGCACTGGATAGCACTCTGTATGGTTACTTTTGTTGAAGAAAATTAGGAGGGAACGGGGATGGGAAGGTGAAATTACTTGAGATTGGAAGAGTAGTAGCATATACATGGCTTTTGTTTTCAATCCCTGCTAAGAAACTTGTCAGATGCAAAGGGCCTAGCCCAGTATCACCAAACAGTTTATCTGGTTTAGGGTGTGGACTATTCAGATGATTGTCAAATCCTTTGATCTTGGACAAACCCACAGGATCCAGTTGTTCCCTTTGAAGTGCCTAGAAGATAAAGGCTGCAACCTAGAAGAATTTTGGTAATGTTCCATTGATTTCAGCTAGATTGAATCAGCAGGCTAACTCTGAACTGGCACCAGAGTCTTTCAGTTTGTCATATGGAAATGACCTATCAACTATCTTCCTAGGTTATTGTGAACTTTCCTCAAGGCACTTTTGAATTATTAGATGAAGAATGCTCATCTCTTAGGCTATTGATCAACCAAAAGTCTGTCCACACAGTTGAACTATACTGTTAGCCAAAGTACATTTTTCTGAATGTTAGTGTGTGCATGAATTCCACATGATCCCAGATGTACACTGCAGTGGACCCCAAGTGCCATCTAGGCAATGACAGGAAGGTCATACCAAGATCACTTGGAAGACTGGAAAAACCCATCCCAAAGCCAGGCAGATAGTGTGGGAGTTGCAAATGGACCATCATCACCTCCATAATCAGAAGAATGGGTGATAATTGCCTAGATGATGGGCCAGCTAACAACTTAATCATTTCCCATTCACCTTGAATATTGCCAGACCGGATTACCCCACCCATACAATCTCACGCCTTTGCCCTGTAGCTAGTTTTATCCCTTAAAAAACCCCAGATTTTCCCCTTCAGAGTCGCTAGTTTGGAGTTCATGGGGACACTATGTCACTGTGCTCTCTAGTCTAGTTACCAGCACCTCCATTCAAACCAACACACTGAGAATGGTTGTTTCTCATGCCACATCATCCAATTGGATCCTGGGGAAAGCCTCTTCTATAGTAAGTGTCACCCGTAGTTCTGCCTCAACATCTTTTCCAAACTAACCCCTGACTTCCTGAGCCTTGAATGAGGCTCAAGATGTGAATTGCCATGTGATTTCCCCCTTTAATAAATAATACTTTAATTGGAGAATTCTGTCTCTGCATCAATTCTTAGATCCCTCAGCCTCTTGATATACATGTGGGAGATGGTCTCACAGGGTCCTTGTAGCCGACCCCCTCTCAATTTAAGCTAAATAAAATTCCCCATAATAGACTTTTGGCTACAACACAATGGATCATTCCAAACATTATCATTTAGACACATTATGGCAATATTCAACAAATTGGATTACATAAAACCTTTAAAAGAGCTAGATTACTGTAAACATTGGTGAGATCATGTATCAGATCAAGTCAGTAAAGGCAATTGATGCAATAACTTAAGTTCACTATGAAATGCTGCACTGAAAGTCAATGTTTGTGAGAGAGATGGAGTTGACATTCTTGCTCATTTCTTTCAAGCCCATAACTATTTTTCAATAGTACTCTACTATGCACCTGACACCTATATACATGGATATTATATGGGATACAAGTAGCCGATAGATGATCCTACCTTGTAATATGTAGCCAAAACAACTGTATTTGCACAAGAGCTTGTTCCCCCCCCCCTCACAGAAAACAACATTTCTCCATAGAAAGCTGTGTTTGTGAGGGAAAGTATACAGTTTCCTGTGCAAAAATGCCCCAAAAGACAATTTTTGCACATTTTTTGGGGTGTGTGTGTGTGTGTGTGTGTGTGTGTGAATTGAACTCCAGTAAGACAGAAAAAAATGGCTCACTATGAAAGAATTATCCATCATCCTCATTAAACTACAATTCCCAAAAAGCCTCATGGGATTCTATGCCAGTTCACATTTGGTTTCTTAAAACAGTTAGCAATCTTTCTTGAACCTGTAACAGGTATTTTGTTAAGCAGCAATTCTTAGGCTATTTAATGTGACACACCAGCAGGTGTTTTCCCCAAATGTGCCAAATTGGTTCCCATTGACTACAACTGTTTCTTTCTTTCCTTGAAACTTGCTATGGATCAATAGCCAATGGCTTCCACACTGGCACCAGGCCATGGACCACTACCACGCTGAGTAGCCCTGTTGTAAGAAATCAAACAAATAAATGCTACAACTTGCACTAGTCTCTTGAACAGGGGTTGGCAACCTTTGTCGGAAGGGGGGAAATGGTACGGGGGCTGGGCAAAAGCGCGCACACTTGCACGCACGCACGCTTACCCCCTGCATAGGTTGCTGACCCCTGCTCTTGAATTTATCAGCATTTCACTTTGGCTGCCGCAACACTGCAGAATGCTGAATAATGGGGGACTTTATTATTTAAAAATAGTGATTTTTTTTCCCCTCTTAATATGGAGAATAGAAAGAGAAAGTTTTTCGGGGTTTTTTTTTTACAAGAGTTTGAGGATTAGGAAAGTTTGAATGTCTACTAATAGCAGGTGAGAAAAGGCATTTTGGTCTTTCTTAATACAGTTGTACAATTACACAAGAGTTGTTCATAGAGAATGGGATTGGCATTCGGGGCACATCTGTAGATGATAAATTCTGCTCTGGAGTGCAAAAATCCATTCCTTGCCCTCCAACCTGCACTGGATGAAAATTTGAACAATTAGTTTGTGGATGAGAACTTTCCAAAATGTGCAGAATTTTTTTTCATAAACACAGCCAGAAGAAATTGAAATAAAAATAAGCAAACATCTTCAACAGCTGGCTAGTGGACAGGTCCATCATGGTCCACTTCATATTGGGAACAATTGTAGTTATGAATTTGGCAAAGTGCAGATAGCTGAAAATTTTATTCAGTTCATTTTTTAAGAAAATAAAAGGACTTGCCAAGAATCACACATTTCTTCATAAACAGAATGAAAAGAATTTGAGATTAAAGACTTTCAAATATAGGAGAAAGCAAAATTGACAGATTTCGCTATCTTTATCTCCAACAAGATAAGTCTTAATTATTATGGGGAGGAGGTTAGAAAAGGAAAATACAAAATTATGAAATATGAAAGTGAAAGTGTATGAATTCTACTCTTGCAGCCATATGATAGAAATGGTTTTGCCCTCCTCAAGCAATTGACCAAAAATGGGATGCTTGTACATACCGATGCTGGCATCAGGCAGGGCCACACTGGGCTGAGTAAGGGCCTTGGCAGACGACTAAAAAGGTCGTCCTCGAGGCCCGGAAGAGGAGGAGCCACCGCACGAGCGGCGCTCCTTCCTCTTCCTGAGGTCGCCCTGGAAGCTGCCGGCCCTCCGCACAGCCGGCACTTCCAGGGCAACCTCCCGCCGCAGCGACCACATGCGCTGCAGCGGAAAAGACAGCGAAAGTGCACCCTACGCGTTTAGGGCACACTTTCACTGTCTTGAGGAAGGAGCGCTGATTTAGCGCTCCTTCCAGGGATGCCGCTGGTGCGCCGAGGTGCGGAGGATGCGGCCCCACAGCGCACCGGCCCAGGGCGTCCTGGACGCACTCGTCTGCTTCCCCCCTAAGTTGGTGTGGCTGTAATGAAGGCTTCTTTGGAATTTTTGCTTCTTTCCCATCAACCTCTATATCACTTGAGAATTTCCAGCCACCTTATGAGGCTGAGTAGGATATTTTTTGTTCTCCCTTGTTTGGCTTCTGGACACAGGGCCTTTACAGACAGCTAGAAATAGTGCAAATTGAGTCCACTTTAAGGGTTAGGGTTAGGGAATCATGGGAACTGTATTTTATTGTGGCACCAGAGCTATCTGACAGAGAAGGCTCAATGTCTCAGGGGGGAAAAACAATTCCCATGATTCCCTAGCACTAACCCTAACCTTAAAGTGGACTCAATTTGCACTATTTCTGGCAGTCTGCAAAGGCCGACAGTTGATTTGCCCACTGCATGCTATATAATGTTGAACCTTTAGGCTATGCTTTCATTGTTTGGCTAATTGGTTTAATGATACATATCTCTCATAATTGTCAGGGTGTGGGCACTTGGTTTTGATTGGTTCTCTTTGAAAGTTTCTGGTTGCACTGCAAGGTGAAAGAATTCACCCATTTTCCAATCATTACCAACTGGATTGAATGGAGATGTGACATGGGTTCTTGTTCCAAGATTACTTAATCAGAAATGACTGCATCCTTCCTAACCCATTCCTCTCTCCTCTCCTGGCTAGAGGTTTAATCCATTGGGCCTATAGTGAAATTTGGGGTTGAGTTTAAGATATCTAAACCAGATTTTTTTTACTTTTACTTTACAAAGCCTTGTCTCAAAAACCTGTAGAATTGTAATTGATCATTAAAAAGGTATAGCCCTAGGTGTGGATTTGGAGTTTTGTTCCATGCTTCCATCCCATTTGTTCCATGTGTACACTTCAGAAACTATAGGTATGCACAATGTTGTTGTTGTTAATGTGTGAACAGTAACATGTGGTCCTTCTTAAATCTCCCTTTTTGCAATGAGGAACATGAGTCCTCCTTGTTCTCTCTGCCCAATTCTGAGCTCTCTTCATTAGCACTAATGGTCCAGAAAGGTGTCAGTAATTAAAAAGATATTAAACTAAACATTTACAGAAGATAACCACTCACTGAAATGCCAGGGGCTCAGTTCAGCTGTCTTTTGCACAGATTTTGCAGAGTAATATTGTGCAATTATTATAAATCTGTTTTTATCCTTTCTGGAGGCAGAAAGCAGATATTTCATGGTTGATGTAATCAGACTTATTACAACCAAGGAGGGGCTTCCTATGCTTAGATCACAGGCACACAGGTCCAAATGGGTTGACAATTAAAAAATAATAAAAAAAGCATTCCAGAAAGTTAGTTCGATCATTACCAACCTCATCACCAGTGTTCTTAAATAAGATCTCTGTGTTTAAAAAACATGTATCTGTTCATAGACAAAATGAACAGCTTCACCATTTCTAAAACTCTCCCATTATGCATAGGAACACAATGGGTTAAACCATGCATTAGGGAAAACAATTTGGTCAATGAGGTGCTAAGTTCCACATGGCAGCAAAAGTGTTGCGGCTCAGAGCCAAGCTACATGATCAGCAGCTTCTCACAGTGTGTCTGTTAATGGACCAGACCACTTCAAACTTCAGGTGGAGAATCACACATTTGAGTACTTTTAAAAAAAGAAAAAGAAAAGAAAAGGTTTACAAGCACATAAAAAGCAACATGATAAGTCGGCTAATCAAGGACATTTACTGTGACATGGTATGTACTTTAAGAATTGTTTTTAAGATGAGGAAGCATCCAAATATTGTAGTCTCACACCTGCACTTGGAAAAACTGGAGCCAGCAAAAGCTGTATTAAGTAACTGCTCAGTTGTGTGGGTTTCTTTTTAGTGGTAAAGGAAGGACACTTTGTTCCTGCTCAAAGATTGTTCCAAGTCAAGGTAGAGTTTTTAAAAATGCATAGGTTTCAGATTCTTCTGTACTGACACTGAATGCCTCTATACTACATAGTTGCACAATTTTAACTGTCAACACTATGGTCTTGTCTTGTTATTGTTGTGTGCCTTCAAGTCATTTCTGACTTATGGTGACACTAAAGAGAACTTATCAACAGGCCAGTTGAACTCTCTCACTGTGAACTGTCTACATATGCAGGGTCAAATCCCCAATTCCAGTGCACACTGCCTTCCCATCATGAGGCCAGTTCCTCACCAAATCCATTCTATCCATTTTATCCCCTTAAACTGGTGTAAAAAAAAAACTTCATCTTTTGCTCCAGATTTTGCTAGAAAATCCAGAGCATACATGTCCCGCTGTGCAGCCTGGCATTGCCACCACTGCTAGAGTCACTCCCTCCGAGGTTGCAATGAGGAACCTAGCCATGTGGTTGCCACTGGGTCCTTCATTTCTGACTTCAGAAGGAGTGACTTGTGTCAACAGTGGTGACACCTGATGGCACAGTAGGATCTGTGTGTAGACAGCCACCCAGGGGCAGCTCTGGGGCCAGAATACTCCAGGAGCAACCCAGAGTATTTAGGCCAGTGTAGATGAGCCCTATATCCCATTGAATCCTGGGATTTGGAAAGGTGCTCAGAATTCCCTGCTACAAAGGTCTTCCCTGGGACACTTCCTTGAACTACATCACAAGAGCTCTCCAGAATAGAATTCCAATTTTCTCACCACACTGCAAAGCATAGGGTTCCATAGGATAGATTCAAAACAGTCAACATGATAGTTACACTGTTCTAAGTGTAAAATTCAATGACATAGCCATGTTAGTCTGGAAAATCAGTATGCAAAAGGATCTTGAAACTATCTAGAAGAGAGATGTTGATAGCATGATCTTTTGTAGAATTAAGCCTACTTCCTCAGATGCATGGGTTCTAACTGTGTCATTTTAAACACACTCTTGCATCTCCAGTGTGACGAGCACCAGGACATAAAGGTGCTGACTGTTAACCTTCTTCATGCATGGGGAATGTGTGGCCCTCCAAGTATTGTTGGACTGCAGTTCCTATCACACCCCAGGAAAGGACTGGCAGAAATTGCAGTATGACAATATCTATAGGGTCACACCTTCCCAACACCTGCTTTTCTTTGCCCTCAGTGTTTGGTTACTAGTTTTCTATACTGAGGCAGGTTTCATCTTTGTTATTATTGTTGTCCAGTGGGATTTGGAAAAATTACTTTTTTGGACTACAGTTCTCAGAATTGGCCACATAGGGTGGGAAATTCTGGTAGCTATAGTCCTAAAAGGTAATGGAAGGAGTTACATTTAGTTAAGTATACTTAATGCAATAACTTCCCCTGGCCCAATCCCCCACCCTGACCTGACCAAAATATCATTTACCTGTGCTCCGACCACTGGCTTAATGAGACTACATGTGAAAGGGATCTAGGAGTCCTAGTAGACCACAAGTTGAACATGAATCAACAGTGTAATGCGGCTAAAAGGCCAATGCGATTTAGGCTGTATCAATAGAAGTATAGTATCTAGATCAAGGGAAGTAATAGTGCCACTGTATTCTCTTTTGGTCAGGCCCCATCTGGAATACTGTGTCCAGCTCTGGGCACCACAATTTAAAAAGGATGTTGAAAACCTGGAGTGTGTCCAGAGGAGGGCGACTAAAATGGTGAAGGGTCTGGAAACCATGCCCTATGAGGAACAACATAATGAACTGGGTATGTTTAACCTGGAGAGGAGACAGTTAAGAGGTGATATGATAGCCTTGTTTAAATATTCAAAGGAGTGTCACATTGAGGGGGGGGCATGCTTGTTTTCTGCTGCTCCAGAGAACAGGACCCGGAACAATCAATGCAAGCTACAGGAAAAGAGATTCCACTTCAACATTAGGAGGAACTTCCTGACAGTGAGAGCTGTTCAAGAGTGGAACACACTCTCTCAAAGATTTTGATGGAGTCTCCTTCTTTGATGGTCTTTAAACAGAAGCTGGATGACCATCTGTCAGGGCCTCTTTGATTTTGAGTTCCTGCATGGCAAAGGGTTGGACTGGATGGCCCTTGTGGTCTCTTCCAATTGTATGATTCTATGATTCTTCCCCTCCCCATATGGAGCTAATGTCCAGTAAAGTAGGTTGAGGGGGAAGTTTGGACGTTGGCAACAGTGTCAAAATTGTGACTAACTAGCAATTTTGGATATGAAAAAGTAACCTAGATTTACTCATCTGTAACTGTTTTGTATTCATGCTCGTTACTTAAGCTGCTACCATACTGCAGAATTAATACAGTTTGACACCGCTTCAACTGTCATGGCTCTATCCAATGGAATCCTGGGATTTGTAGTTTGTTGTGGCAGCAAAGCTCTCTGACAGAGAAGGCTAAATATCTTATAAAGGCACCATTCATGCAGAAAAGGGAAGTATTAGCAGGCTTCCAGGAGAAAAATAAATATTTAGGCTGAAATAATAATAATACGGTATTGAATGACTGTTTTGGGGAGAATCGTGGAGGGAAGGAATGAAAGAACCTGGAGCCATGACAATTAAAGTGGTGTCAAACTGCCTTAATTCTGCAGTGTAGATGCATCTATGCTCACAATTTCCTTTTATTAATACCTCCCTCTTCTGCATGAATGGTGCCTTTTTGAACTATATAAAGATTGGTACTCAAAGCCTGAATATTAGAAATGTAGGAAATAACAGCTATTGATTGACCTATGCTTTATGAGCATACCTGTTAGCCTCACTCTACATGGGCTCAGTATACACATACTTAGATGCTTAACATTTTTGCTAGCCTGATGGCTTGTTTATTATTTCACATCTCTCATCTTGCCTCTGCAGGTGGGTTGTGTTTTTATCCTGTCTATTGTTGGGCTCAGCAGTTTTGTTCCTTTCCCTTTTTTCTTATGTGCTTTTTGCTCTCACAGCATGTGGCTTTGAAATTCTTTGTAAGGTTGCACTTGACCTAGTTATTGCATCTGAAAGAGCATCAAATGACTAGGAGCAAAATCTTTCTCTTCCTCCTCTCTCTTTTCTTACATATCTTTTTACAGACTTACATATGTTAACATGATAGATTGTGCTCTCCACATTTCAGTGCAGAAACTTAAATGAGAAAAGTCTGTTCAGGGATGCAAATACATGTGTATACATGGAAGTGTGTGAGATAGCCACATGGACAGATGAGATAGTGATCTCATTTAGATTATCATATCATGTCTTAATAAGTATGGTAACCAGATTTGGAAAAACCCAGGATCTTAAACCAAATTCAAACTATAGCTTAACATACATACTTTTTTCAGCTGCTTTTCAACTTGCGATATAAAATAGGGAACTATGGTTAATTGTAGATTTCCTGGCTTATCAGTAGTATGTGTCTGCCCATGTATCTTCAAAGAAGTAGGTATACATCACCAAAACAAAGGATGCAGATGTCATAGAATCACAGAGTTGGAAAAGACCAGAAGGGCCATCCAGTCCTGCAATGCAAGAATATACAACTAAAGCACTCCCAACAGATGGCCATCCAGCCTCTGTGTAAAATCCTCCAAAGAAGGAGACTCCACCACTCTCCAGTGCAGTATGTTCCACTGTTGAATAGGTCTTACCATCAGGAAGTTCTTCCTAATGTTTAGGTGGAATCTCCTTTCCTGTAGCTTAAATCCATTGCTCCATGTCCTAGTCTCTTTAGCAGCAGAAAAGAAGTTGGCTCCATCCTCAGTTTGATATCCCTTCAAATATTTCAACATGGCTTAACCTCTTAACCTTCTCTTCTCCAGGCTAAACATACACACTCCTTACATTGTTCTTCATATATGCTAATATATCTTTTAAAGGGGAATTCAGTAGATATGACCATGGTGAGTAAACCTGTGATTTGTCTGTGTGGTGGTAACTGTTGATGTCAAAGCCCATACTCTGCTTTCACCTGATTCTTTATCTTTTTGAACATCAACCAGACCAAAGGTCAGGTGGTTCCTTCAGGGAGGACTCTCCCCTGTACAGCAGAGCACAGAACTAGCCTCCTTGGCATTGAGAAGGAACTAGGGAAGTAGTGGTGAATGGGATACATTATGTTGAATTTATTCCCCATTACATACATAGTTGGTAACTGCTCAGCTGGATGGTGGGTAAGAGTGAGTGGGCATGCAAGGAGCAGCTGAGGGACACTTGTAGTCAGGGGCTGTGAATAATGCCCACCAGGAGTGTACAGGGTGGGGTGGGAAATGATGTATTTGCCCTCCTTCATATGAATTCTTCCTCCTCCAATGATTTTTTTCTTCAGTCTTCAAGTTTCTAGCATTGTAGAGAGTGAGATTTTGAAAATGGTTCATATCTTGGAATCTTCTATTTGCATGACCTTGGTTACTTTCCCTGATTCCTTTCTTTGACTCTCTAAACTGCATTTCTAAATGCTGGCTCAAGATTTAAGTTACTGCAATGCTAGAAATTTGAGAACCAAACAAAAATTTCATGGGGGAAGCATAATTTTTATTTCATGGATAATGTCTTTATTTTGCCTCCCCAGGAAAACAGTCTCCTCTGCTTTACAGTGACATTTACATTGCCAAGGCACAGATAGTTGTCCTGAAGAACTTTGGGTGCTACTTGAGAATTTCTTTCCATACTGATGGTGGATGGCATTAAAATGGCATGGATTTTCTTGTGCTCTTGTCAAACTATATGTATTACTATGGGCTTTTCCTGCTCACCCTCCTTGGCACTGATGTGAAAACAATAATCTTCTCCTAGGAGATTATCACATTGCTTTTAAAGCACCTTATTCCCGATGGGATAAAGGCACATTTAATTTTAAAACCAGGTGTTATTGCACTCACTGGTGGTTGGGCAAATGCAACCCATGTGTAGCCCAGATCCCAGCTGCACTTATCTAGCAGCTTTTCAAAAACCTCCAGGATTTATAGTGGTAAATACTAACTAGTACAAAATTTAATCCCTCAAAACTTCAGCTGATTCTTTGATTGATTTTAATACTGATCTCTTTCACCTTGTCTCCAAAAAACCCAAGTTAAAAAAAAATGTAAAACATCCTTCCAGTATTTTTTTTAAAAAATAAAACAAACAAACCTACAAATTTAGTAGTAACAGCAAAACAACAACAATAATACAATGCAGGTTTGTTTAAAGTTGTTTTTCTAGACAGCTGCACAGGCCAGTCATTTGTAAATTATCCCTTCAGTCCAGTAATTTCTGACATGGGAGGTATGGGAATAGAAATAGTTGTTGATGATGATGATGATGATACTGAATAGAAATAGTTAAGACTATACCTGTGTGCAAATTGTCTTTCAAAATTCTCCACAGTATAAAGGGTGCTCACTAATAGCTCCTCTTCATCCTGGAGAGATGTGACTAGTGGGGTACCACAGTGTTCTGTCCTGGTCCCAGTGCTATTCAACATCTTCTTCAATGACTGAGATAGATGATGGAATAGAGGGCATGTTTATCAAATTTGTAGATGACACCACATTAGAAGGGTAGTCAGTACTCCAAGATGATCAGAATTCAAAATGACCTGTATATTTTAGAAAGCTGGGACAAAGCTAACAAAATGAATTTCAACAGGGAGAAATGTAAGGAAATGTATTTAGGCAGTAAAAATCAAATGCACAGATATCAGATGGAGGATACCTGGCTTGAGAACAGTACATGTGAAAGGGACTAGGAGTCCTAGTAGACCATAAACTGAACATGAGTCGGCAATGTAAAGCGGCAGCTAAAAAAGCCTATGTGATTCTAGGCTACATCAATAGGAGTAGAGTGTCTTGATCAAGGGAAGTAATAATACCATTCTCTTCTGCTTTGGTCAGACCTCACCTGAAATACTGTGTATGATTCTGGACATCATAATACAAGAGTTGACAAGTTGGCATGCATCCAGAGGAGGGTATACAAAATGGTGAAAGGTCTGGAAGCCATGCCCTATGAGAAGCAGCTTAAGAAAGCTGGGTATGTTTAGTCTGGAGAAGAGGAATTTAAGAGGTGACATGATAGCCATGTTTAAATATTTGAATTGGTGTCTTATTTTGTTTTCTGCTGCTCCAGAGACTAGGACAAAAAGCAATGTAATCAAACTACAGGTAAACAATAGGAAGAACTTCCTGATGGCAAGAGCTATCTGACAGTGGAACACAATCCCTCGGAGTGTGGTAGATTCTCCTTCTCTGGAAGTTTTTATACAGAGGCTGGATGCATGGCAGGGGGTTGAGATCTCTTCCGATTCTATGATTCTAGTCAGTTTTTTCCACATCATTCCCTTACTTGGTTCTTGATGTGCATGTCCACAAAAAATGTACAGTTTTGATGTGAAGAAGTGATCTCACATAAGGCATCCTTGTGCATATCTGGTGCTTCTATGCAAATCTACACATACTGGCAAAAATCCTCCATCTTCTTCAGCAAAGTTCTGCTTTGTGTTTTTCACTCATGGCATAGAGAATCTATACATTCTGTTACCCAGTATCTAACCATGCTTTTTCTCCTTTCCAGTTACTTTTGTTTCTAAAGCAAATATAACCATCACCCCCTCCTTCTAAAAAAGAAAGGCACTGGGTTGATGACAAAGCATGCAAATTGAGCCCATCTGTGTTGAGTTCATTTATTCATTTAATTTATCTCGAGTGGAACATTTGCATTTTCTCAGCACAGAGTCTGTGATGTCTTGCAGGAGGTTTGGGTCCCGTCTGCCTCCCAGAGTTTGAGCATCTGTAATCCCAGAATGGTACTGTGGGAGAATGCAGTTAGATATATGAAAATCAGGATCTCGTCTATTTTTTCTTCCACCATCTCCACCCTTATCCCAGAAGGTAGACTCCAATGGAAACTCTACAAGTTGAAACTCATGTGGCTTTCTATGCTTTGCATAATTGTCTTTTCTCCCTTATGAAAGGAATGATTCAGCCCATACTACTCGCTTCGGAGCACAAAAGGGAAAATTTGCTAGCCATAACTTCCTGAATGAATCTCCCTGTTATTATTAGTAGCAAAACTTTTGTCAACACAGTTATTAGGAGACTTTTTGAATATGTCACAACAACAACTAGCATCTATATGTCTCAACAAGTGACCATGGTGTTTTTACAGAATCTGAAGAGACAAATCTTTGTCTCAAGGGGTTACAATATAAAATTTGTTATATAGGAAAGAACTGCAGAAGGAAAAGAGAGACAGGGAGATAAACAGGGGTACTTTTAGAACACAAAGCTGTCAAACTTATTGCATAAAAAGGGGAAACTAAATGAACAACAACCATAAAAATATTAAAGGAAGAGTTAGGGGGGAAGCAGACGGACGGCCCTGGGCTGCTCCGGGAAGCTGCGCTGCGGGGCCGAGGTATCACCACACCTTGGCCCCACGGTGCAGCTTCGCCACCCCTGGAAGGAGTGCTAAAATAGCGCTCCTTCCACAAGTTGCTGAAGATGTGCCGCAAAAGGCTGGCGGTGCACCTTCGGTGACTCTTCTGCCGCAGCATGTGCAGATGCTGCGACGGGAAGGCATCATTGGAGCCCAGGCCATGAGGAGGGGCCAGCGCTCCGACGATGCCTTCGGGAAGGGGTTGGGGCACCCACCCTGCAGCTGCCCCTCCCCTTCCTTGCCCCCAAAATGGCCCTTTGCGCTGTCTGCTTCCCCCCTTAGAAAGTTCTCAAAGTTCCAGTGGTGCAATCCAGAAAATGCATTAAATTCTTAAAACTAGTAAGCTTATCGCACTAGTATCTGTAACGTTC
>CM034706.1:20260805-20271634 GCA_020142125.1 Phrynosoma platyrhinos
GAAGAGTTGAGTATGTGGCTGTTCTAGGATGGGAGGGGAGGAGGTAGTCTTAGCCAATCAGAACATAAGGACAAATTGAGACTGGTAGGATTATTGCACACACATTATCTGAAATGGTCTGAAAGCATTCTTGCTGGCTGAGGACATATTTTTACAGTTCTCCTGCTGGAACGGGCTAGGGACTGTCAGAGCACAGAATGGGAACTCGATGAGGATCATACCGTGCGATAAAATACGTTCCATTCCATTCCATTCTCATCACGTTCTCAGCACGTTCCGAGAACACAGTGCGATAAGCTTAATAGTTTAAAAATTGCAGTAAAAGAGCCACTAATAATAGCAATAATAAATTTTAAAAGACAGCTTGATTTCTTAACTGAAAGGCATTGCAGCTATTGTAAAAGTGGTTGGAAGTTAATGAGTTTTCAAAACTTACTTAAAAGCCATAACTGGTAGAGCTGGCCCTATATATATATCTTTGAAACAAGTTCCACCACCTGATTCTTTAGTGATGTCTCTTTAGGATTGATTACAGGCATAATTATTGTACAGCAGAAGTGAGCGCAGTATAGCCTGCAGGATGCATGTTACCTTGCAGGAGAGGGAAAAGAGAGAGGTGGCCCTGCTGTTTTTGCTAGCACACCAGTTTATCCTAATATAATTAACTAGTTAGTCAACTGACACTCATCTTATTTACTAAGATTCCTGGTATCAGATGAGCACCTGAAACACATTCATTGGGGTTGGTCTTCTTTGACAAGAGGATAAATGAATTCATTTTTTTGCTTACCTGTGTATTTCATTTTAACTGCTTTTAACTTTTTTTTTAATAATTTAATTACTTTTTAATTTTTGTATATGGTGAATTTTAACTATGCTTATTTTAACTGTTGTACGCTGCCTTGGGTCCCAAACTGGGGGGGGGGGGAGAGACAGGATTTAAACAACAACAACAGTAATACAATTCTATATTTTTAAAACAGGGATTTACATAGATAATTACACATATTTGTCAGGACATTTGCAGCTTAATTATTTGTAGCACTTTCCAGGGATGATTGGGGATGCCATTCAACAACATCTGGAGGGTTACATACCACCATCTCAATTCTAAAAAAACAAAATAAAACTATATGTTTAGAGAAAAGAAAGCAATTTAAAAACATTTTTTTAAAAAAAAAAAAAAATTACATTGCTGATCCCTTGTAGGAAATAGTTGCTCCATGTACAGGTAGAATCGTGGAGTCAGAAGAGACCACAAGAGCTATCCATGTTTAAAAACCTCAGAAGGAAGAAACTCCACACATATTCCGCTGTCAAACAGCTCTTACCATCAGTGAAATCTTTTACTTTAGCTTGAATCCATTGCTCTGTGTCCTGGTCTCTGGAGCAGCAGAAAACAGACTTGCTCCATCCTCAATATGACATCCCTTCAACTATTTAAACAGGGCTATCATATCACATCTCCATCTCTATTCTAATGTGTGTGTGTGTGTGTGTGTGTGTGTGTGTGTGTTTAGAGAAAAGAAAGCAATTTAAAAACAATTTTTAAATTGTAAAAACACCCCATAACCTTCTCCTCTCCAGGCTAAACATACCCAACTTCCAAAGCCATTCCACATAGAGTATGGTTTCCAGACCTTCCACCATTTTGGTTGCTCTCCTCTGGACATGCAAAATGAGGCAGCAGTTAATGAAGACATTTAGTTAAATGAGACCCAAACATTGGATTCAGAGTTGCTTCACTTCCTAGTAGCAAGGCCAGCCCTATCGCAGGTACTTGGCTGAGATTACTGCCTCATAATGCAGTAGCAGAGGTGTTATTTTTCTCTAGCTGTTTTTCTTTTGGAAGACAGATCTATGTATGCTGCCCAGACTGTCCTGCAAAAAGTGGTCCACTACTTTCTGATGTGGCAAACTCTATCCCATGACAATATCCAGATATAGTTCAACTGCCATTCTAGTCGGTTTTGGGGGATAGGATATCATCTTGCACTTTGCTTCAACAACAAGGTATTTAAAATGATTTCTTTATATAATAAATTGTAGTTGCCAAAATGATTGGAGAATGTCAGTGTATCAAGGTGTATCTGAAAAAGACTAAACAGGTCGAAATGTCTCTCTTAATATCCTGGGAACCAATGTCTATCGATATTCAGTTCTGTCATCCATCCTAACTGAGTAGTTTGTATCATTTATGTCATTATTGTCTTCTGAGCTTTTTGTATATTATTGTCTGCCCTCAATGCATGATTATATTTAGTGGTAACTGATAAGCCTGTAGAATCAATGATCTTATATTTGTAATTACACAACCATGTTGTGAACTGTTTTGTTTTTTCATGACATCAGTACTGGTCATTTTGAAGTGTTCATTTTGGTTATCATGTAGTCACACATTTATGCAATAGGGTTTTTAAAAACTATATATTTACGGTATATTCCTTGGGGGTATTGTGTTTAGTCTGTCAAAAGGATGAGTGCTGATGTTTCCCCAGTGTATCATCTTACCACAAGTATATGTTCAGACCAAAGGAAGACAGACCTCACCAAACTATATTAGACACCACTTGTGGAATACTGTGTCCTGTTCTGGTCATTACAATTTAAAAATGTAGGATTTTGTTGTGCATTTTTGGCTATTTCCACCAAGCAGCCAGGTGGAAGACTGTTTCAGATTAAAATGAGTAGGCAGGAAAGTGCTCAGTATTGTTTATTCTAACTAGGGAAGGGAAGAATATTCAGAAATATTTGGAAATAATGGTTAAAAAAATCATACTCCCCATGTGACAGAAAACCCTGATGAGGCAAATCCTGGACTAATGAGAATCTTCTTAGTTCAGGACTTACTCTGTACAATAAAAATAAATAAATGTGCAAAAGGCCACAACACTTTCTACACAAGAATAGCATTTCTTGTAAAGAAAATCATATCTTTATGAACAATTATTCTGGGCAGAAAATTCAGTTTTCCACACATAAAAAAAATCACATGTAAGTTTTGTGCAGATAAAGCCCCAAACATACTATTTTCTGCATAGAAAATAGCATGTGCCTTTATTTTCTGTGCAGGAAATGCAAGAAATTATGTGCATTTTTTTAAAAAAAAAACTAAGCTTATTTTGCACATGATAAAGCCCTTTTGAAGAATTTCTGAGAGCAGGAAGAAAATACTAAAATAAACATGGTTTCCATTGGGAATGAGATTAGTGAAAATTAGATTCCTAACTTTGACAGGCAGTGGATCTCCATAGTCTGAGGCAACATCAGTCTTTTCCATACTTGGTACTTAATCAAGTTAACTGGTGATATTAGAAAGTGAACATCCAATCCTCTACAAACAATGACAACAGCATTAGCAAGTGTGTTCAAGCACTCAGCTACAGACTCAGTCTGCTCTCCCTTCCACTCTGTGTAAAATTCTTGAAGGGCATTTTTCAAAAGATGGTTTGATCTGCAGACCTGAGAATCCTCAGGCACATGCTCCAGCATAACATGTGAACTTGGCAATCACAGATACAGACAATTACAGCAACTCCACTTTCATCTTTTGCCATCAGGGAAATTATGAAGGGCTGCATCTGTGATTGATTTATGGTTTTACAATTGGAAAAGCCATGCAAAGGATGATCATGAGCCTGCTCATGATTAGAAGAAATCCTGGAATGTGAATGTGCACTTGGGGATCTCATCTTCCAGTATTCTTTTTGCCACCTATGTAAATTCTGGTCCAGCTGCTCCACAAAGGAAGAGGAAAACACCAGAGGAGTAAATCACGTAAGGAAAAAAATGAACAAAAAAACCAAAGGCCTTAACATGTAATTGCCATGGTGGTTATTCTGATTACAATAAATACTAAACTGTTCCTTTAAGCAGACACCTCTTTTCAATCTAATCTTATCTATCTCTAGGGTTTGTTCTGCATGGCCATCAGCTTCTTTTTGAAATGGCAGCATTATTAAAACTGCCAGTTATCTAATCATCTCCAGGAATCTCAAGCTTAACAAGTGACCCACAGCAGAACTCCATTTTATCTTTTCATCCTCTGAACCCATACTGATAAAATTATGGGAACAGCTTCCTGGTTGAGAAATGCTACAAGTAAGAAATCTGATGATCCTTCTAATAATATGGCTACATCCATTACCCAGGGTGGGTAGGTGGGGGAGCCATGCTCATCTGCTGCAATGAAAGCAATTAGTCTTGTAGCACTTTAAAGTCAAACAGGTTTTATTTGTTATAAGCTGCCATGAAGCCTACTTCTCAGGTGCATAGAGTATTGCATCTGATACAATGACATATCCTCCATTCAAGCACACAAGCAAAGAGTTTTGAAGTTATTTTAAGAATTAATTAGTTACAGTTAGTATTTCAAATCACAAAGTAATTAGTTACTTTATAGGTTGCTGTAGCCTGTGAGGGAGAGAAGAACATCCAAGCACAGCTCCACCATGCCTGGGCCATCAGCTGGTGAGAGGCCTCCTTCCATGTTCCAACTGCCATTGCTCTAGCCTCTGAGGGAGAGATGAGCAGCCTCCATCTGTTGGACTTAAGCCTCTCCCCTACTGCCATTCCCTTTTTTTAAGTGTCATGTCTTATTTGGACTGTAACCCTGATGACAGAAACTGAGAATGATTTGTAACCATATTTGGATGCCTTTTTGGCTGATGAATATGGCACAAATACACTAAATAAATTAAAAAAAGTCAGTTCTTTCTCATTTCTCAAAAGTAACTAGTTACTTTTTAAAAACAAAAATCCTATGAATGATACAAGTGCCTACCTGTTCCAGAAAACACAACCTCTGCCCATTCATTTGCTTGGATATTCAAGATTAGGGATGCCACTAAAATCTGCAGGGAATCTGCTGGTATTGAATTTTCCTTGTTTCAAAGACATCACTATTCAGCACTAGCAAGCACAAAGCAGCAGCAGAACTCAACAGGACATTCAGTTGTAAGACATGGAGTGATAAGACATCACTTATGGCAACATATGAAAACCAACCTAAAGACTGTTTAATAGTGGGTGTCTAAAAATGAGATCTGAACTCTGATCTTACATTCTTGGCTACTATGTGATGCTGACACCTCATATTTCTAGATAATTGTTTTTAAATCTTGATAAATGTAAAGCTACTGTCAAAGCATGCCTGCCTTTTCTGTGTATAGTTACTTTCTCAGAAAGTTGTGCTGCTGTGTGACTTCAAGTTGTATCCAAGTTATGGCAATGCTCTGATAGGGTTGTCTTGGCAAGATTTATTCAGAAGAACTCTCTGGCTGAGAGAGTATGATTTGCCCAAGGTCATCCAGTGAGTTTCCATGGCCAAATGGAGATTTGAAGCCTGGTCTTCCAGAGTTGTTTTGGTTGTGTGCCTTCAAGTCATTTCTGACTTATGGTGCCCTTAAGACATGGGGCTTTGTGTGGCTGACAATGTGTGACCCATTCAAGGCCATCCAGTGAGATTCGATGGCCAACTGGAGAAATGAATCCAGGTCTCCAGAGTCATAGTCCAGTACTCAAACCACATGGGCTCTTTCTCAGAAAGCACAGTACACCAGAGCACCATAACCAGTAGCATCACTGGAGGAGTGAGGGAGGTGCGGACCACACCAGGTGACACCCCAGAAGGGGGATGACACCACAGAAGAGGAAGTGACACCTGACAGGTCCCCTGCCCCCTGTGGGGCCTTCCCAGGGGTTTGAGCCTGCTATCCCAGCCGCCATGGGGCTTCCTGGGCCTCTGGGAGTGCATGGGGCCCACCCTCCCAGCCACTGTGGAGTTTCCTGGGACTGCTCTCCTGGCTGCCACCAGGCTTTCTGGGGTGCTGCAGGGCATGCATGCCGGAAGCCCCACCCCAGAAGCCTGCCCCCTGAACCTGGTGACATCAAGTCAGGGTACACCACTGACCATAACAAGTGCTTTGATATTATCAAGCCAGAGATCCAACTGGCATATTATTCTCCACCCTCTGTAGCACCTGAAAGCCTGCTGCAAAGGGTTTCTTAGCTCTCCACAGAAAATTTTTAAGGGAGGACTGCAGGATGAAGGGAGACATTTCAATAGAACAATCCCACCAGATCCTAGCTATAATTTTAAGGATGCTGGAGTACAGTGAGTCTGTCCATGTTATGTTGGTCTTGCAACAATGCTTGCAAGTATAGCTATATGGAGAGATTATATGGTAGGGCCAACAGCAGTCTTATAGATTGAGGTGGGAATTTGAACTTAAAAACTATGCAAAAACTGAAGGCAACATTCTAGCTACAGTTCTACAGTGGCCCTCAGTTTGGGCTAGAATAAGATTAGACTACATTACAGATTTTTTGTGTGAGGATATCTGAGAAAATGTATACAAATTCCTTTGAGCTTTTAGCTAAAGGTGCTATGTAAATATTAGGTTCATCATGATGATGAAAAACAATGACAACAATATGTTATCCACACCATTGTCTCCAAATACTGTACAGGAAGTTTGTGAGGCCCTCAAGTATTGTTGAACGATCTCTTTTATCATCCTGACCATTGCTGATATTGCTGATAGGCCACATTGTAGAGCCTCAGGAGGGTAATGCTTAAGTGTTAGAGGGAACAAGAAGAGAGCAACAACAGTGCAGTTATCCCTCTATAATGTAAACAGTTTGCCTACAACTTTTGCAAAATGCTAGCACCAAATACTGATTGCCTGCAATGAACTTACATCTCACCACTGGAATGAAATAGTATGGAAATATCTAAGCCAGCTCATGATCACTATATTATATGAGAGTTGCTGAAGGGTGTGTTTTTCTTGTTAATTACTATAGTTACAGCACATGTGTATTGAAGATGTTGAAGAATTCAGAGCAAAGAAAGCTTCTTGTAGCAAAAAGGAACTGAGTTGTGTTGACAATGATGATGATTTTTAAAAAAGAAAAGGGATATTTGAAAATATGGGAAATCTCTAGATATGAAGAAGGAGAGCACTAACTTTGCTATTTGACTTAAACAGTTAATCTTCTCCCTCTAGGCCATTTAGGAAAGGTATATTCTTTTTCTGGACCCTTTGATAGGTATATATTCTTTTTAATAGTTCTTCACTGAAGGCTATGATGTGAATGAGCTTTCACTGATTAAATGCACAAGGCAATACCTTTTCTTGTTCCTTTACCTCACCATATGCTAGTTCACACATTCAGTTCACATGTACTTTATTTTATTTCTCATCCTTCTAGTGTTTAAGACCATTCCAGGTGGCTGCCATTAGTAAAAACCAATAAGAAATGCAACAAAATTACAAAACAATGGCCACTGGAGCATGTCCAGTGGAGGGCAACCCAATGGTCTGGAAACCATGCCCTATGAGGAGCAACTTAGTAAGCTGGGTATGTTTAACCTGGAGTAGAGAAGGTTAAGAGGTGATATGATAGCACTGTTTAATTATTTGAAAGGATGTCATCTGAAGATGGAGCAAGTTTATTTTCCACAGCTCCAAAGACTGGGATGCAAAGCAATGGATTTGAACTACAGGAAAAGAGTTACCACCTAAACATTAGGAAGCACTTCCTGACAGTAAAAGCTGTTGAACAATGGAATACACTGCCCTGTAGTGGAGTGGAGTGTCCTTCTTTGGTGGGTTTTAAACAGAGACTGGATGGCCATCTGTTCAGGGTGTTTTGATTGTGTATTCCAGCATGGTAGAGGGTTGGACAGGATGGCCCTTGTGGTCTCTTCCAATTTGTAATGAAGACCTTGAACCTGGGGAATTACTAAAGTCCAAGTCTTCTATGAAATCTTTTATTCTATGTTTATGGAGGTGGCTAGGGAATATACAGATAGAGATAAAGCTTTCCAATGAACTGTATTTTATTTGGGGATTCAAACATACAAAGACAGCCTAACATACATGCATACACACAAGAACTCAGGAGTAAAGTAGTTAGCTTGGATAGGAAACACAAGGCTTTCTAATGCTGATAATTACCTGAAAGAGGCTGCTCTAATGATGAATGAAGTTGGATAAAATCAACTGTTATGAAAGGAAACTCAACGGAAAGAGACAGGAATCTAGTCAGAAATCACAGTGGTGCAGTGTCACTATGAAATCTAGCCAGACCCCAATATGCCCAAGATTTTTGGGAGCATTTATATCCTTAAACCTAGCCTGAGGTGAATTGCTGCTATTGTATATCAAAGAGGTTCTGATTGCTATGCTTTGAAGTAGACAATTTCCAAGGAGAGGGGATTGAATGCTAATGTTATCTCATCTTCAGCCAGACACATCCAGGCTGGCACTCATAAATCCTCTAGGTGTGAATGTCCTGCTTTGCAGCTCCTAAGCCTAGCCTTTTTGATCTGCAAATTGTTGTAAATGCAGATGTGACCTTTGTGGGTCCTACATGATGTGCATGCTTTAAGTTCATGGTGGTAGAAGCTCATCCCAGCCCAGGGCTATGGCAGGGACCCAAAGAAGGGGTCTTTTTATCAAATCAACCATTGTAACAAGTTCTATGATTCTATGATCAAGTCTGCATCATGTAAAGCTGGAGTTATGTGTTGACTGTGCTACACAATCCTTGTGTTGAATGGCAATGTTGCACAAATGAATGCACAGCCAACCAAATGTGCAGTGCAATGTACAGCCCAATGTATATCTCCATGAGCAATTGCACTGCATACTCAGTTATGCTTGCACAACCTTTCCCTGAATGATGCCACAAATGTCCAACTGTTTCCTTAAAGAAACTGCTGTGTGCTAAGAAACCAACAGAATTCTAGCTAATATAATAAAAACAGATTTATGCAAACAGAACCATTCATGAACAATGAATCAAATATTTGCCTGAATGATGAGACTTTGCAATCAAAGAGGGTGCTAGCCTGTCTTTGTGGGTAAAGAATTGCACAGTTTTGATAATTTTGAGAAGGTCTTCCTCCCTTTTGCTCCACCATAATAGCTGGTGTGGAGAGGAGGGCATGTTCATTAGATCTGAGGCCAAAGTGGTATCTGCACTGGCCAGAATACTGACCCCAGAGCTGCCCTGACCCCCCCCCCATACAGGGCCACTTACTGTGATTCCAGGTGGTTTTTTGCATACACATCACATTGTGCCACCCAGTCTGGCCATCACCATGGTAAGTCACTCACTCTCAGGTCAGAATGAGATGTCCAGCATTAATCACATTGCTGGATGCCTCATTCTGACTTCAGAGCAAGTGACTGACCATGGTGGTGGCCGCACTGGGTGGCACAACAGGACATAGATCCTAACAGCAGCCCAGTGTCACAACAGAAGATCCAGAGCAAAAGATGAGGTTTCTTTTTACTTTGTTTTAAGGGGGTCCCAGTGCTGAACTGGCTGGATGTCATCTGAACAGTTTTCACTGGAACCAGGGTTTGAGCCACATGGCATCTGGACTCTCTACTGAGAGGATGTAGGGAGAGAGTCCAGGTGGACTGTAAGGTTCCCTGTATATAAGCCACTTAACATTTTTAAAGGTCATTACCAATATTGGATCTGTGTCCATTCTCTGAAAGACAATCAGTGAGTTCCATCAGCATTCTTGCTGCTGCATTGTGAACTAACCACAGTTTCCAATGAGTCTTCAAAGGCAGCCCACCCCACATGTAGAATGAATTGTAGCAATCTAATTTCAATGTTAGTAGTGGCCAAGGCTGGCACAGGAAGACATGTAATAGTTTTCAATGTCCAAGAATGTGCTTGTGGATAAAATGCTGTGAAGAATTTAAGAATTAAACTACAAGAGGACTCATCTGCCTGAATATGGCAGATAAAATTTTGTTACCCTTTCAAGAAGTGGTTTATGTTTTCTGAACAGTACTAGATCTACTTTCTTAGTCCACAGATTCTCTCATCTGTGCAGAAAGAGGCATGGGGAAAGCTATTAGTCAGGTTCCCATTGCATTTTGTTAGACTTTTACCCAGATTTCTGTTTTAAATCTGTTGTATATTGAAGTGGGAACAGGGTGCTGTTATTTTTTTAAAATAATAATCTCCACACATAAGAATTTGTGAGCATATTTTTGTGTGATTTTTTTTCCATCCATGAGCATCTTTTGCATTTGCAATTGTTAAGTATCTTTAAGTTGACTCCAACTTACAGTAACCCTATGCAAGAGTTTTCTTGGCAAGATTTATTCAAAGGAAATTTGCCATTGTCATCCTCTAAGGTCACCCAATGCATTTTCATGACCAAATGGGAATTTGAATCCTGATATGCTGGTCATAATCCAATGCTAGTATAATCCAATACTCAAGCCACTACTGGCTCACAATCTTCTGTATACATGTTTCTAATATATGCATTTCTACATGCATGTTTCTATTGACTGAACTGTTTTTGTGTGTGTTCAATTGCCAGATCTACCATCTCTCTCTTCTAACCATCTCTGTCCATATAAGAAAATCTGCATAAGACTAAGGAGATTATCACACATGGCTTTAAACTGCAACCATAGTAATAAAATAATGCCTTTGTCAATACTTACTTACACAGGATATTGTCTCCAACACATAGCTGCTGTGTGCATCAAGCATGGATAGGACATCCCTTTTCCTTGATGTAGGAAACTTGTCAATAAGCTCCCAATCACACAGCAGTCCCATTATACCTCATGTGCAAACGATCGCCACTGCGGCAGTTGCAACATTGGCAGTCATGTGTTGTCAGCATCTCTTTCTATTATCCTGTCCCTCCTTCTCCACACTATTCTCAAGTAGCCTGATTTATTTATTTTTATTTTTAACTCAAATATCATTAGCAGATATCTGGAACTGCATTAAAATGAATAATAATAATAATAATAATAATAATAATAATAATAATA
>CM034706.1:20288974-20307958 GCA_020142125.1 Phrynosoma platyrhinos
AAAAAAAACAGTGATAGGTTTGCAATAGGATCCCCATAAGTCACATACAATTAAAGGCACACAACAACAACATATATGTATATAAATGTTTATGGATGTGCATTTAATTGATATATTGATCAATTCATTGATTAAATGATGCCTGAGATCCTAAATCAGTTACTAAGTATGCTTAACAAAGTAGCATCTCCTGGCCTGCCCCCCACAACCTGCTTTACCATGGAGCAACCATTGCAAGCGATAGAGACCTGTACTGTCAGTCTGAGCATAGAGTGATGCTTCCACCCTTCTTCTTCCAGAGAACTCCAGTGTGACAGTCAGAACCAGGATAATTGCTGCAATTCCTCCTCACACCAGAGATCACAGCCAGGAGGGGGCAGAAATGGCACTATGCTGTGTTCTGATTGATAGGAAAACAGACCTCTGCTTCTTGCAGTGGCTGTTGCCCAATAAATCAGTATTTAAGGATTTTTGCAATTGTGGCAATAGTGCCACAATAATGAACACATAGGGACCATTAATATGAATCACTTACATGTATAACTCTAGGTTACACAATCATAACTGTGATAGTAAATATCAATCCCTATGATTAAGTTGAGTGATTTCCATTGATTTGAGGCCCTAAAAAGAAACATTTTAAAAGTACACATGTTAAAAACAGAAAATAAACTTCATAACTAGTCCCACTTGCCAGAGAGACAATTTAGTGGCTGTTAAGGGGAGTGGGTGGGTAGGAATGAATTTTTTAAATATATATATATTTGCAGTTGTTGGATAAGGCCACCACTTCAGGCCATTTTACATTTTTAAAGGCCAATAAGATATGAAGTTGTTTTAAACTGAAAAGTACAGGGCATAAAAGCAAAACCATGCAGCAGCCATATAAGCTGACAGTTACAATACCTAGGGGACTCATTGGAAATACTAAGGCCAGCAACGGCCATTATAGCAGAGGAAAAGGAAGCAGCTTTGAAAATGACTAAAAAGCAATAGAAGATACTTAAGTGACTTGTAAATCTTTTCCACATACTATTGGATATCACGTAAGCTTTGGAAACTCATGAATCCCTCTCAGTGAAACCTATGTGCTTTTAAAATCCAACCCTACTCTTAAGCAAAATGAAATGGCTGCTCCTAGGTGTCTGCTGAGTAGTATGGAAAGGCAGTGGTGGTAATTGCTTGGCTATTCTGCTCTGCTGGAGCAGAGCTGCATGTAACATGCACAACCAATCCTGGACTCCCTCCAGTGTTCACGTGAGGTACAGGATGCTGCCTCATTATCAGGGTTTAATAAAAATCCACTTTAAAGTTATTGATGGCTTCCATAGGTAGGAGGAAACTTGGGTTCATCATAGCTCACCTTGAATTCAATGGGTCTCATTTAAGTATGAGTTCATTCACACTACACATTTATAGTGTTTACACTACACACCCAAGGTTTACATAAGTTTGAACCATGGCAGTTAGTGGAGTAATAGTACTATAATTCAGAGTGTGAATGGACTCCTGGCCCAAGCTCAATAATTTGAAGATAATAGATTCTTTCTAACAAATACAAACCTATATCAGGTTGTTGTTGTTGTTCTGTGCCTTCATGTCATTTCTATCTTAGGGCAACCCTAAGATGAACCAATAGTGGGGTTTATTGGACACAATTTGTTTGGAGGGGGTTTACTATTGCCTTTCTCCAAGTCTGAGAGAACGTGACATGTCTAGTGTCATCCAGGTGCTTTAACTGCTGAATGTGGATTTGAATCCTGGCCTCCCAGAATCCCAGTGTAATTCTCCAACTACTATAGGACACTGACTCAGTTTAGGTTTTAATTAACATTTCTTCTGCCTAGGAAATGATGGCACTTATCACAAAAGGAGAACCTAATCAAAACTTGTTTTTACCTTTGGGTGTAGCCACAATGCATAAAGCAGTTTTACACCACTTTAATTGTCATGACTCTGACTCATACAACCCTGGATTTGTAGTTTGGCAAGGCACCACATCTCTCTGACAGACCAAGCTGAATACCTCTCCCAACTACAAATCCCAGAATTCCAGAGGATGGGGCCATCACAGAGAAGGTAGTGTCAAACTGCTTTATTTCTGCAGTGTGGCAAGCCTCTAAGTTGCTGAATACCAGCTTTTTACCATTTGGAATATCCACTATATTAAACTGATGCTCCAAAATCACCTCCTGACAGTGACTTAACCACAAAAGGGAATATGAAAAGTCAGGACTCTTAATTTCTTCTAGAAGAGCATTTATGAAACGCAACACATGAACTGTTCTGCTAGATTTAAACAGGTTGAACCATTTGTCTTTTTTATTTCATTATATTTTATTTTGCTTTTTGCTCTCTGTCTGTTCATCAGTTTATTTTGGCTTTAAGACTGCCTTGCAGCAACACTGTCTACAAAACTATTACAAATTGCCTGTTTTCTTGTTAAATTTTTTCTTTGATAACTGTCAAAAATGTAATATAAGGCATGGTTGTGGTATGCAAGAGTGTCTAAAGAAGTGGCTAGGCCTTGGAGAAACTGACTTGAAAAATATGTGTTATACACTTGCTACACCAGAGACTGAAGTGTAGCAAGTGTAGCAACATATACTGGACATCAAGACACTATAGGAAGGAGGAAGGGTAATCTTGTATTAGATGTTCCACACCTGGTCACCCAGTCGTAAAGGGTTTGGGACCACAGCCTTGGGACATTATCTAGTAGCTAGATCCATCTAGAAGACACCAACTGATTCAATGACATTAAAACATGTATCAGCTGGAATTCGGCAAATGTATAACACAGAGTTACAAATTTGTGACTCTTTTGTATTCATTATTCTTATGTATTTAATAGTATAGGGGATTAAAAAATCCTCCCATCCTGATTTATTGGGTGGCAGGTGCTGTGAGCAACAGGGGTCTATTCTACGATTGATCAGAACTCAACAGATTGATGTTTCAACCCCTGTCCTGCAATCAGTCTCTGTGCATGAAAGAATTATGACAAGGATCTTGCTTTTGTATGTCCCACCAGAGATTGCTTGTGGGGTGTGTGTGTTAACATCAGTCTTTTGTAACCAGATTGATAGGAGAACAGATGTCTTTTGCTCACAGTTGCTGCTGCCTGGTACATTAGCATTGGGGGAAGTGTGCTGAGAGACACTGCTTAGCTATGTAACTTACAGCCTGTGCAGACCGGCCTAAAGGGCCAGCCTGGGGGTGGAGTTGGGGTGGGACAACTGCACACCGGCTGCCATGACTCTGCCCCATTGCAGCCATTATGTTGCATGCCCCACCGCATGGCGTGCAGCATCAAGGTGCCCTGTTGGTGCAGCATATAGACACGTTGTGCCAAAGGTGCACAAAAGAGCTGCCTCTGCAGCACTAAGGGCAGCTTTTTGCAGCCCCAAAAAGGAGCAGCATTTGCCAGCTCTTTTTGGAGCAGCAAAAATCTGGATCTGGATTGCAGCATGTGGTTGCTGCAGCCCCAATCCGGCGCTCCCAGGGGCTGCACAGAGCCGCCCCTTAGGGGCCGTCTTTATGGCCCCTAAGGTAGTTACATAGCTATATAGCTAATCTAGAATCACACCCATTGGTTTATTACTCAGCAATTGCTTTGTTGAATCTACTCTAGTTGGGACTGGGGGGAATCATGATGCCCTACAGATATTGTCACACTACTTCTAAGATCCTAAATTGCTCCAGTGTAGCATAAATAACCACCACTGGAATTGTGTTCTGCTTGCATTACACAAACACTATACTGGGTACTGCTGTAGTGTAATGTATCTGGATCACTGGTAAATGTGTATGGCTGACAAGCTGTTGTCCAACTGCAAATAGCAATCTGACACACATTGATGTGTATCATGCATTGGACCTCTGTGGACTGCAAACAGCCTGCCCAATGCATATTGGTACTTGTTCTGCATGTAGACCTTCACTTCCATCCCTCTCAACTGGATATGGCTGTTGTACTGAAATCCAATAAAACACTCCCCTACTGTAACACCACTTATCCCTGTGTATGTTGCTAACAGGGTGCCAGTCTAAACTCCCAGTAACCCTAGCCACTGCAGCCAAAGAGTGCTGGAACTTGCAATCTAACAATACTTGCTTCCCACTCCTGATTTATCTTTATCTTTTAAGAAGCTTTGAATCCCTCCTCCCCTGACAACCTTGATACATTTTGAAATTGGCCTGTGGAACTATTAAGCTAATTGAATTGAAAATCAATAGCCAATCCAACTCCAGTGTGAAACACAAAGCCATAGCCAAATCAAACAGCAAGATGCAGCATTAAAAAGAAAATTTTATAATTCCCATTCTTCAAACACTTTTTGGAACAAATTGACATTGCAATACCTCCTGTGTGTTGGCAAAGTGCAACAGAGGTAAACCTTCTCTTGGGGATTATTCAGCAAACATGGGGCAACTGCAAAAAACAAAACACATTTCAACAATCAACATAACTTCCTACAGGAAAGCAGGCTGAGTAGAGACCTGCTTGTAGGGCTTAGCTGATGAATCCGCAGAGACTCATACTTGAATGTAGCTTCAAGTATTTAAAATATAACTTATTTGGCAGGAAGTAGCAAGAAGAGCACACTCCACACAGTAGCATCTTTTTTTATGCCTATACCAAGTCAAAAATTAATTGGAAGGGGCCATTCTTTTACTCTCTTCTGGTTATCTTGCACCTCATCAAGGTGAGGATTTAGGGACTCACTTTGAGGCCGCATTCACACTTGCGTTTTTGTGCTTGGTAGATCCAGGCAAATTTGTTGATGCAATACCAAATCTGACCTGAACAGAAGTTCGCACTATGTTTACCCCGATCGAATCTCTCTGGTGCAATTTAACCCTATCAAGTTCACACTGACCAAATTACTGATTAAAAATGGAGCCTCCTTATGGATCACATTCGATCATCTGGGTTTTTTTTCTGTCAATCAAATGATGCACATCTACACCACACAGTTTGAGTGAACCCCTCCTCATCCTTGGAGGATGGGAAGGACAAGTCTTTTGGAAGAGTCCTTGCCATAAAACCCCCATAAGAGCTTCTCCTTGGGGGGATCCCTCCTTCCAGCCTTGGAGGATGGGGAAGACAAGCCTTTTGGAGGACTCCTTGCCATGAAACCCCCATGAGAGCTTCTCCTTGGGGGAGATCCCCCCCTGCCAGCCTTGGACTGGAGAATAAAATCACCATGCGTTGAAGCCAAGGAAATGCAAAGGCTCACACTTTCTGTCAAATAATATAATTAAATTTTTTTAAAAAAACCAAAGACCCTCTTTCACCAACTTGGGCAGCTTTTGAACATCTGGGTTATGGGATCATCGAAGGGGAGGGAGTAGGAAACAGCTGAGCTGTTGTTTAAAGGGCCTGATAGTGAGAAATTTGAAATAATCAGAGCCAGCAACTAGGCACAAGCACAAAAATGGTGCTTGCCATGCACTCCGACCTGTGAGAGGGGATAGGCATGTTCTACCCCTCTACCCACCCTCTGGCCATTAAGCCCTCCCTTCAGGAAGCCCCAAATAGGATTGGGGGCAAGTTCACACTGGCAGCACCCTCACAAAACCCATTTCTCCCCCTCAAAAGACATGTGGGGAACTCGATATCAGCAAACCCACAATGAGGGGGATTTGCCCTGGGTCTGCTCCTATTCAGGCATGCAAAACCGAGCACCAGTGTGAACTACTCACTTTTAAACTGGTGTGCAAACCAGTTTATAACATAGTGTGAATGGCCCCTGAGTCAGAAGAAATATAATATAAAATCACAACCATTAAGTCCTTACCTATCAGCTTGAACTTGCCCACAGAAATATGTGATTTTAGCTGTGCCCAACTCTGTGTGCTCACATATCCAAAGGTGAGGGGCTACTGGTCATCATGCAACCTGCCCTTTAGTAATCTTAGCAAGATGAAAACCAGAAGATCAAGGACATACTGTGAGTCAGTAAAGAAAGGAGAAAGGAAGAGGGAGGGAGGGAGGGGAAGGGAAAAATGTGGCAGCATCTCCATAACTGGAGTTGGGCATGTTCAGCCTCGTGAAGAAAATATTGAGGGCTGGGGTGACATGATAGCACTCTTTAAATATCTAACAGGATGTCATTGAGAGGCTAAAAGATTTGTTTTTCTCTCCTTTCAAACTGTGATATGATGATGGGTATTGATGGTGGTGTTTGCTTTTTTATGTAGTACCAGCCTAGCAGCCAATCAACTACTTTACATGTCCAGGAAGTAAGATAGGCCAGAATCATCTTGTGACTTTATGCTGGCAAAAATGCCAGAATGAAAGTGGTTGTACTTTCTCAAAGGATATACAAAGATGGTGTCCTATTTAAATTTATTTTATGTAAACCCTGTGATGCTGATGTAAACTGTTACACAAGAGTAGGCACATTGCCTAGGAAGGACTATATGTGTGGTCTTTAGTGGTGGTTGAGGAATTTGATCAACTGTTGCACAACAAGAGAGAGTGTGGCCCCACTGCTCCTTAAGCCACTCGTTGTGTACAATGGCAATAACTAGTAATGCAGCATGGCTACACTGGAGTAAATTTATGCTAGTCTAAATGGGATCCTGATCAGTACATCCATTTGAAACCTACAGTAAAACTCCAGATGGTTAATGGTCACTGCGATACATGCCTAAACCCGCCTTAAAACATTACTTCATGTAATCTAAAAGCCAGGACTTTTCCTGGATATGTTAAGAAGTTTGTTAATTCTTTTTCTCTCAAGCAGTGAATTCTGCATAACAAATTCTGTTTGGATGTCATAGGGAGCTCATCTACTTTGAGCGTCTTCCGACACATGTGTTCTATGAACTGCTCCTCCCTGCGTTGCTCAGATAATTCACAGTGAATAATTTCCCCACATAAATTTAGCCATTTCCCACCTGCTTATTAATTGGAATCACAAACAACTTATGCTTTCCTTCCGTATCACTGAATGAAGAATATCTATGAATAATGCATGGTCTGTAAAACTGTTTTGCTGAAAGTTTTGAGAAATACGAGCTGCTATCCTCATATATCAAATGCATGACTTTGTTTTTACACACGTAAACCTCAGCATCAGGCATTTACTACAGTCACTTGCTTCTTGTTTTGTTGTGCAAAATTGTTTATTATTTATTTTTATTTATTCATTAAATTATTTTTTAATCCCATCCTTTTCCAATGGTATCTCAGGACAGCAAGTAGATAACACAGCATAAACAATTCCAGATTAAAATCTATGGATAATTTAACAAGATAAAAACATATTAAACAACTCACTAAGTTGAGGTTAAAACAGGTTTAAAAGGCTAAAACAGATTTATTATTTTTAAAGACCCATGTATATGCTTCAAAGCAAATTAGGCCCAAGAGTACTCCCAAGCTGTGTAACTACAGGGGGAGTGTAACCCCATCCGGGACAGTATGTTTACCCAATTTGTAGTTCTGAGAATGATCACAGAGTCACTGTCTTTTCAGGATTAGGTTTATTGGTCTTCAGTCAGCCCATTATAGCATCCACCCACTGATCCAGCATCTTCACAGCTCCAATCAACTCTGAAGTCAAGGAGAAACAGAGCTGAATGTCATCAGCATACTGATGGCATCCCACCCCAAAATTCTTTATGATCTCTCCCAGTGATTCATATGGATACTGATGAGTAGATGGGATAGAGTGAAACCTTGCAGGATCCCACAGCCTAGCAGCAATGGGGCTGAACAGGAAATCTCTGGCACTACTCTCTGAGATTGACCCAGCAGATAGAAGCTAAATTGCCATAACACAGAGTCTCCCATTCTCATCTGACACAGTTGGTCCATTGAGATGCTATGATCAATGGCATCCAAAGCCACTGAGACATCAGGAAAATCTTCAGGGTGGCGCTTACACTGCTCCACACCCAGAATAGGTCATCAGTCACAGCTTGAAACTGGCTGAATTGAGTCCAGATAATCCATTTCCTCCAAGAACATCTGAAGTTGCCTAGCCACCACATGCTCATAAACTTTACCCCAGAAGGGGATTTCTGTGAAAAGGAAATAGTTCTCATATACTTCTGTGTCCAGAGAGGCCCTTTTCAGGAGAAGTAAACCACAGCCTCTTTCAAGGCAGCAGGTACCTTCCCCTGACACATTTACCAGCCCCTGAATCCACCCAATCTATCCACATCTGCTATCAACCAAGATAGAGAAGGGCCAGGTTTTGTTGGAATATGGATGAGATATGCAGTCAAAGTAGAAATGTAGAGATGTGTGAATAAATTCTCTTCTGAGAAAAGTGTCTAAGCAAACAAAGAGGACTCAGCATGCAGGTGGTGTGAAACCAAAACAATCTCACACTGAACAACAAAGCAAGGACATTAAGCCTGGGAAAACAAGATTCTGGAAGGTAAACATATGAGCTCATCTTGTTTGCATAAGAATCCTGTCACATGTGGAGTGACACACAGCAAGGGGCTGGTCTAGAGGCTGGGATAAAGCTGATCATCCTATCATTATGTAGGTTGCCACCCAGGAGGTGGAGTTCTGGGTTGGGCCAAGGGTTCCTTTGTTCTCTTTGTTAAGAACTTGCCTTGCTTTCAACTTAGCAACAACAAGTTGTGATCCTATGGTTTCTATCATCCGCAAGATGGATTGTATATAGTTCTTTTCTGTATTTACTATGCAACAATAAAGCTTTACTTTGGATTTCCAATTGTGTCTTCATGGAAACAGCATTTCCAGGATGGCTGGTGAAAGGAAGCAGTCTTCTGATCTCTGATACATTTACATCACACAAATCAACAGGTTTACATCTGGCAGACTAATTCAAACATCTTGTCCACATCATCAGTCCACAAATGAAATTTCCCCCAGAAAACCTGACCAGAAGGAGGACTGGACACTTCCCCATACTCTGCAATAACCATGGCATCAAATTCTGACTGAATAAGATCTACTTTCTCTTTGAAGTGCCTGACAAATGTATCACAGCAAGCGATTGAGGGCTGAACTGTTGGTCTCTAAGGCTCCTCACCACTTGCAATAACTGTGCTGGGCATCATGTCAAGGATGCAAACCATGGAGGTATTGTGAAGTCGTAGGCTTTCATGGCTGGCATCCATAGTTTTTTGTGGGTTTTTCGGGCTGTGTGGCCATGTTCTAGAAGAGTTTCTTTCTGACATTTCGCCAGCATCTGTGGCTGGCATCTTCAAAGAAAGATGCCAGCCTCTTTCTCTGAAGATGCCAGCCACAGATGCTGGTGAAACATCAGAAAGAAACTCTTCTAGAACATGGCCACACAGCCCGAAAAACCCACAAAAAAACACGGAGGTATTGTATGACATTTATTACAATCACCACTGCTGCATAAGAAATACAACAAAGAGCTTTTACTGATCTTCAGTCATACTTGCTCATTGACCTGCACCATCTGAACTCTAGCCATCATCCAGCCTTCTCATTTCCCATAAATCTTCTGGATACAGAAGTGATTGTGAACTCCATAGCATTGGACTTGTTGCTTTGGAATGAATGTATCAATGTCCCTTTCCATCTTAGTGTTCCATAATTTCACCAAGGGCTTGACAAAATCTCCAACAATACTTAACATCAGTTAAAAACATGGATCGATTCAAAAGAACAAATAAGATACAGATATATTAAAACAATCCATATTTAAAAACTCATTTAAAATTCACAGTTTAAAAATAATCTGGATAGACCTGCCAGAAGAGACTGGTCTTTAATGATGTTTTAAATTTTCACAGTGTGTTCAACTGTCAAATCTCTTCTAAAAGCATTCAGAAATCTTTCAGATTGGACCAAAACATCTTAATTGGTCCTCCAGCTACACAGGGAGTGTCTGCCACTGTCAAATCAAATTTCACAAGGAAGTGGTCTGACCACAAGGTTGTTGAACCCTCCACCCCAAAACCAAATAATTCCCCATCCACCAAACAGCAAAGACTAAGGGCCTTTGCAGACTGTCAGAAATAGTGCAAATTGAGTCCACTTTAAGGGTTAGGGTTAGTGCTAGGGAATCATGGGAATTGTTGTTTTTCTGAGACATTGAGCCTTCTCTGTCAGAGAGCTCTGGTGCCACAATAAAATACACTTCCCATGATTCCCTAACCCTAATTCTTAAAGTGGACTCAAATTAACTATTTCTAGCAGTCTGCAAAGGCCCTAAGTCAAGAGTTGTGCAACATGTGTTGGACAATGATATCCTGAGACGGCCATGTAGATGTCATGGTAGCCATGAAGTAGACTCTCGGGAACGCTTTATTTTTGTATTCCTGCATGCCAGGGGGTTGGAATAGGCAGCCCTTGCAGTCCCTTCCACCTCTATGATGCTATCATTCTAAGTCTTAAGCTGACCCTGTCAGAATATTCTGTATACATGCTGAAACACACACACCCAAACCACCATCCTGGAGTTATCAAGCAACATGTCTCAGATCACCTCAGTCACTTTAGAGAGGTTCCTGTGCAGTGGAGTGAAAAGAACACCAGTAACATCCCTGTTCTGTCTCTTTGATCTAACACAGAAGATACAAACCCTCAAAGTTGACACAATGATGGAAATGTTTCCTTATGAGAGAGATGGAACCCTTATGGATAGCTACTCCTTAATCCTTCAATGTGGGTTGATGCTGCACTGAAGCCCCAGGAAGATAAAGGTAGAGAAAGCTGGGGCAGATCCACTCCACTCACCTCATCCAGTCAGGTTTCTGTTGATCCTTCATCCACATTTAAGTCATGGATGGTCATAATTTTATTATGGATACAATGAATGATGTATCTGTATTTACTTTAAAGGATTGTTTGTTTTTATTGACTATCAGCTCCCTTCTTAAAGAGTCTAATGCCAAAATGCTGAACATAGAAACAACTTACAATTAAAACACTTCACTGATTACCAGAGAGGCAGAAGCATAGTGGAAGAGTTGCTAGAACATGTAGGTTATCGGTCTAATTCTTACTCATGGACAAGAATCCTGTGATTAAAGGAAAACTGTCACCAGGAGATTTTCCTACCTGAAGTTGAGCAGCAAAGAGGTCTCTTCCTCCCCAAATCATGGTTCATGGGAAGCATGGCCAAAGAAGTTATTTCTGGCTTCTGTGGTAAGCAAAACAAAACTTCCAAGCATTTCTCCTCATTACCTTGGTAATACAAATAAACAGTATTGTGTAAGTCTTCTTGGTAAGAACCAGTGTGTTGCAGTGGTTTGAGTAGTGGGTTAGGAGACCAGAAAGCCAGGGTTCAAATCCCTGCTTGGCCATGGGGAGAAAAAACCACTGGTGATGGACAAATCACTCCTTTTCAAACTTAGAAGAAGACAATGGTAAGCCCCTTCTCATCAAATCATGCCAAGAAAGCCCTGTCATAGGGTTGTCTTATGGTCTCCATAAGTCAGAAATAACTTGAAGTCTTCTTGAGTTCCATATCAGGATAATGACTAGGTATAAATTTATTAAATATTGACTGCTTTTTCATGTTACTGCCTATGGGAGCTGCTTCACTCTTCCTAATGGAAGGTCAGCCTAGAACAGATATGCAATCAAGAAATAAGAAGATTAGGAATGAGAAGAGCAGTGATGAAAGAACTAGACAAGATCCCAAAGAGTAAAGATATAAAACTGAATACTAACGTTAAAATTGTCCAATCCATTGTATTCCTCATCATCATGTATAGATATGAGAGCTGGACAGTGAAGAAAGCAGATAAGGAGAAAATCAGCTATTTGAGATGTGGTGATGGAGCAGAGTGCTGAGAATACTGTGGGCAGCCAAAAAGAAAAACAAATGGTTCCTTGAACAGATCACGCCTGAACACTCCCTGGAAACCAAGATGAGGCTGTTATACTTTGGACATATCATGAGAGGACATGATATGAAAAAACAATAATGCTAGGAAAGGTTGAAGGCAGTAGAAGGCCTGAAGCCAGATGGATACTGAGAGAGGTCATGGTATGAAACTACAGGACCTAAGCAGCACAGTGGAGGACAGGGGTTCTTGGAAACGTCTCATCCACTGTGTGACCAAACATGACAGGAGGCTTATAACAAAGACTGATATAATGGGAGAAAAGGAAAAATAACAAATAAATGGTGGAAAATACTATAAATCCCTAAGTGCCACAAAATACTCAAAGTATAACATATTTTACTGTATGTATATGCATTTGTAAGGACTGAATGTAATTAGTCAGTGCAACAACAATGGAACAGTCACAACAATAATCACTTAGATGTGTTATTCTTACCTTAAAAATGCCTTTAAGACATTTAATGTAAGAATGTAAGAATAACACATCTAAGTGATTGTCATTTTCCATGAATTGTTATATTGGTTTTCTTGTGTAGATTTCTATGAATTTCCTATGCTTGTATTATTTATAATTCAGCCTGTTCCAGGGCTTATGTGTTGGGAGATTGTTTAATTTTCCATGTATGCATGTCCCTTTAAGACATTTAATGTAAGCATTTAGCACCTGCAGCACATTTAACAGTGAGGATATATGACTGTATTCAGCTAGAATTAGTTTACAATCTTGGAATTTGTATTGAATGTTTGAAGAAAACCAAGGATATGAGTAAGCAACATATACAGATTAGAATGTTACTTGTTTGGGTGATTTCTCTGTATGATAAGTCTATATATGGTCAGTAATGGTGTTAATCTTATATATTTAGAATAATGAGGATTATCCTTGAATTTGCATTGAATTTTTGAAGAAGACCAAAATATGACATATAGAGGACCATAAATATGGAATACATGGAATAGAATCATCCTATTATACTACTGAAGAAGACAATACTGTCGAAATGACAACAGAAAGTCTCCGGAGGTAGTCGTCTGGCATCTCCAAAGCAAACTTATCTACAGTGGTCTATTTTCTAAGTAAAATTTTCAAGAGTAATCTAAGCAAATTTGGCAATAGTGGACTCAGATAAATATTTTCACAGGACACTTTCTGCAAGTTGCTCAAGGTCAAGTGTTCTGGGATATTGTGGCAGTAATTTTCATATGGACTTCACAGAGAAACAATCTTCCACAGTTGTTTATTGTATATGTTTATTGTTGTGACTGTTCCATTGTTGTTGCACTGACTAATTATATTCAGTCCTTACAAATGCATATACATACAGTAAAATATGTTATACTTTGAGTATTTTGTGGCACTTAGGGATTTATAGTATTTCCCCCCATTTATTTATTTATTTTTCTCCCATTATATCATTCATCCACTGTGTGACCATGAGCCAGGGTCATCTTGAGGGAAGCTGACAACAATAAACAAATGTATGGGATCTTGTGCCTGCATTGTACTATTACTTCTAGTCAAAGCCTGAGCCAGCTGAGTCTTTGCCAATGGACAGGTATACTATCCAGGTGATGTAGCAAGAATATAATTATGCTGTCAATCTTTTCTTTTTGTATTCCTGATGGCATCAACAATGGTTGTTTCTTCTCCTGCACAGAGACTGATACCCATTCGTAATACTGAAATAGCATAACTGGGGACAAAATATTGATCCATGTTACTCATCATCATGCATACTTACCCTTGAAAATGGTTGTTTTCCTTCAGCTGCATTTCAAGGATGAATAAAACATCTGAGGGGAAAGGTGGAGAAGCAAAGTGGCTTTCATTCTGTTTTTGTTTTCATCTCCCAAAGACCTATTTTAATATGCTTTTAGAGAATTTCAAAGTGCCTGATTTGATTTTTTAAAAAATGACTACTTTCTTACATGAGAACCACCTAACAAGCAGTAGTTGGTTGTCATATTTTGGCCATATCATGAGAACAAAAAACTCATCAGAAATGACTATAATCCTTGGTAATGTTGAGGGCAATAGAAAAAGAGAGACTGCGGGGGGTTGCAGACTGCCAGAAATAGTGCAAATTCAGTCCACTTTTAGGGTTAGGTAATCATGGGGACTGGAGTTTATTGTGGCACCAGAGCTCTCTGACAGAGAAGGCTCAATGTCCCAGAAAAAAAAACAATTCCCATGATTCCCTAGCACTAACCCTAACCCTAAAAGTGGACTGAATTTGCACTATTTCTAGCAGTCTGCAACCCCTGTGCATTCCCGATGGATAGATTTAATCAGAGAAGCCTTGGCCATGAGTCTGCAAGAGCTGAGCAAGGCAGTTGAAGATAGGATGACTTGGAAATCTGGCATTCATAGTGCCACCACAGGTCAAAATCAATTTGAAGGCAGTTAACAACAAAAATGGTTATTCATTAAAATGTATGCTTTTATGAAATGGCTAGATTGTTCCTTCAGCATCTCCTTTTATGCAGTGCCAAATGCTTTTATGCTGAAATTGACAACTTTGACACTTCTAATGTTGCAACTCCCATGATCTTTCACAATGGTCTATACTTGTTAAGGCTGCTGGGAATTTCAGTCCAACTGCAAGTGCACTTACTCATGGTTTTTTTAAAAGCTGATTTCTCTGTTGCTTAACTGTCCACCCACTGTAACTTCAGTAGGACTTACACCCTAGTCCATGCATAAGACTGAAGCCTGAAAGTCTATGTATGCTTAAAAACTGTGTACAATGAAAAGTCTAGTAGTACAGTCCTATTCAGTTCCCTCCTAGTTTTATTAGGCTTTTCAGGTGCAAAGAAGAGAGTGTTCCTGTAGAATTTTTATTATTTTTCTCTCACCAGTATATGTGCCAGACTGTTTTGAAGCACAAAGCTATTCTTAAGCAAAGTGTAAATGGAAAGTGCTTAGTCTTACCGAATGAATAGTCTTGACCACAAATAATGTCTCCATCCCTCCCTCCTCAATCTTTCTTTGTCCCTCTGACATCAAACAGCAATGTAGACTTCTGGAGTTTTTAAGAAGCCAGTAAAACAACATAAATTGCTGAATGACTAAATTATTTGTTTATATTACATAGCTGATGAAGTTAATTTTTGTTTTATTTTAGTTAGTAATGGAGCCTTTCTGTCTAATTACTGTAATTAGCTGAATTAATAAATCTTTGAGACATTCAGCACAGAAAAACCAAATGCAGATGGCACAGTTGTTGCAGGCAGTTTTTAAGAGTGTTCTCAGCAGAGTAAATATAAATTTAGCATATGTGCATGAAAAATGAAAAAATGTAATATAGTATAGCAGCACACTTTACACACATGTACACATTAAATATGCAAGTGTGTTTATATATATTTGAAGATCCTTGAGTCTCATGGGTCTCATGATCAACAATTTGGTGAACAGCCAATGTTAATAATGTAATTTTCACTGTCAATGCTTTCTACATTTAATTTCCTTCTAACCTCTCTGCCTACGCTTCCACTTCCAACCACAAGAACTGTATAGCAGTGGTTGCTGATGGTTTCCATGTCAGTGGACTGGTGAATCTACTTTGTTTTTTATTATATACTTTATCCAGGATTTCAACCTTATGTGCCCTCCCCCTCATATGTTTAGCACATTGGCTAGCTCATTTCCAGTTTAGATTAAAGCTCAGTTTGCTGCTGCATACATTTCTGAACCTCTGGATACAATGATGGAGATCCTCTATTGCCGCAACATAGCATAAATATCTGACAGTGGAATTATGCTATGCTTGCACCATACAATCCTGATGCAGAATACAGTCAGCCTGCTGTATCCATGGATTCAACCATCTATGGCTTGAAAATATATTTTTTTAAAAAATTCCAAAAAACAAACCTCAATTTTGCCATTTTATATAAGAAACACTTTTTTTTTTACTTCACATTATATATAATGGGACTTCAGCATCCATGGATTTTGATGCCCACAAGAGGTCCTGGAACCAAACCCCAGCAAATATCAGGGTCCCACTGTAACACAAAGTATGAAAAACAGTGAATGTGCATAGCTATCACCTCATTGTGCCATGCACAGTGCACAGAGTCTACATGCAATGCACTTTAATACACTACTTTAGCTGCATTATTGTGCATCTGGAATAGTTCAGCATGTGGAAGTCCACCCCTAATGTCATCAGCTGGATATGTCCATCCCACATTGTCCAAAAAGATCACTCCACATGAGTAATATAAACTATGCCTATGTTATGTCACTAACAGGAGTCTTATGTTGCACTTCTGATGCACTAGTATACATCAGATGCATGGCTCATGATGCAATGCTCATTCTTCAAGAAAAAGATCATTCTTTAAAATTCCACAGGACTCTTTCTTGTGTTTTCCAAAATAGATTAATAGACTGGTTCACTCACACTAGGTGGGAATAGCCTTCCATGTGGTTTAAATGAAAAACTTGAGCCTTGGTACATGTGTAGTCCTTCACATCTGTTTAGTTTTGCTGTTTGGGATGAAGGCCCTTTTTACCCTTTAAGTTACACCAGCCCAGCACCACCGTCATGTCTCCTCCAGCCATCAGATGGGTTCAAAGTCAAGATATTGAGGGTTAATACCACCCGGCTTCAGGTCAATAGCCCTTAACCAGTGATGACATGAGCTTCATCTTGCAGAAAGTGACAACCTTGTCCATTCATTTGGGAGAATGGCAGTGCACAGTATGAAGTGCATAGTAGGTCTGGGGGAGAAATTGGTTTGGTTTGCCCTGCCCAAACCAATAGATCAAGGGTGTATCACCAAATCTTTGGGGATCCCAAATCCCACAATACCTTCAAAAAACCCTATACTGATAGGTCTGATGGGAATTCTCAGAGAAAAATAGCAGGATGGCCACAGGGGTCCATGTGAATAAAAATGCAGTCCCCTTTCATGTTTGTACTGTTGCGAAACATGTAGATAATCAATTAAAATTTGTACAAAAATGTGTATATTTAGGGGAAATGTGTAGAAAATGTGTATTTTCAGGAAAAAATTGCACAAAAGTGCACATAAATTTCAATGGAGCCTCCCTTTTTTCAATATGAGGTGTAACTGTGGATTGTAGGACAGAACCTCTGAACAAATACAGAATGCATTTAATGTAAGTGAAAACATAAGTGAAAAAGAAACAGGAGACATTAAGGGCCATGTCAATTGGTGGCCTCCCTGTCAGTGAGATGGTGAAACTGGGAGCCACCAATTTGCACTGCCTTCAATGAATATGTCTTGGAAGATTGACAGTGAAAACTGATGAAGGGAAATGAAAACCAATAGAAACAGAGGTACAGTATGCACAAATATAGTGGCATACACTTGGCAATCTTTCCCAAACTATTTCCTCTCAAACTGTGTTGGTTTATGTGCTGATATCAGACCTCAGCAATGTTATTTTTGGACTGTAATTCCCAGAGTTCTCCAAACTAGCATGGTCAGTGGCTATGCTTTCTTGGAAAGGTAAAGGTAAAGGTATTCCCCATTGACAAGGTTGTCAAGTTGTGTCTGACCATAGGGACAGTGCTCATCTCCATTACTAAGCTGAAGAGTCAGCGTTGTCTGAAGACGAATCCAGTGGTCATGTGGCCAGCATGATTGCACCAAATGCTGTTACCTTCCCACCAAAGTGGTACCTATTTATCTACTTGCATTTGCATGGTTTCGAACTGCTAAGTTGGCAGAAGCTGAGACTAGTGACGGGAGCTCACCCCATCATGCAGCACCCAATCTTGAAATCAACAGCATCTTAACCACTTGAGCCACTGCATCCTTAGTTTCTTGGAAACTGTAGTCCAAAACAATATGTGTTCAGTGGATAATTCAAAGTAGAAAGGAATTTAAATATGTTTAAAAGAACTCTGTTTCTTAATTTTGAGAGACCTTGTCCTGAGTGATACCTAAATGTTATTACACTTTTAGTTTATATTAAAAGTGGGCAAATGCAGCAGGCTAGAAGACCTTGGAGAATCATAAAGATAAAAGTTTCCCCTTGACAAGGTTGTCAAGTTGTGTCTGACTATAGAGGAAGGTGCTCATCTCCGTTATTAGGCTGAAGAGCCAGAGTTGTCAAAAATTACTCTGTGATCATGTGGCCAGCATGACTGCACAGAACACTGTCACCTTCCCACCAAAATGGTACCTGGCACTTTTACATGTTTTCGAACTGCTAGGTTGGCAGAAGCTGGGACTAATGATGGGAACTCACTCCATCACACAGCGCTTGGGCCTGGAACTGCCAACCTGCCAATCTTGCAATCATCAGAGTCAGCATCTTAACTGCTGAGCCATCTCATCCCAATTTGGAGAACCATACCCCCAAAAAATATTTTTAAAAAAGATGAAGATTTTTGCCACTTTTTAGATCCTTTTGGCCCAAGAAAGTTTTTTTTTTTTTTACAACAGGACATATCAGGAAAGTCACTTCCTGTTTTCAAAAAGCCTCATTTGGGCCTAAAAAGACCTCTTCTGGGCCTAAAATAGCTGGTGGAGGACATGGCAAAAATACAGCCACACATACACCCAGATGGCATGTAGGGGCAATTTTTTCATTTTTCTGACCGAGAGCACAAAACAATGGTCTTGAGGCCACATGATTTATACTAAGATCACATTTGTCTATCCATGGTCTATACTAAGAGAATAGGGCTGATAAAACTGATGATCAGCTATCTGTCTGCTCAATTAGCTATTTTAGGTTCAACATCTATAACTATGATTACCTGAGAGAAATTATATGAATTGTTTGTTTCATTCAAAAACCTGTGGTGATTTCATAATCAGTGATCAGTTCCAAAATAACATATCTGTCCTGAGTTATTTTTTAAAGCATCAGTTGCATAAATGGATAATTTACTTGACTGGTTCCCTGCACTGATAGCCTTTGATGCTGGGTTTATGCCTAATTAAAGCAGTGTTATGACAACCCAAAAAAGATTACATAGAAGAAGAACAGCAAATGTGGGTATTTCAGTCTTCAGAAAACAAGAAATAATTTTTTAAAAAGCAATAAGGAAAGAATATCCACTGGCTACTCAAATGCACAGGTTAATTACTATATTGTTAAATCAATGTTCTCAGTCAGTGGGCAGAATTCTATTAATAATAATAATAATAATAATAATAATAATAATAATA
>CM034706.1:20324158-20340060 GCA_020142125.1 Phrynosoma platyrhinos
CTTCCTTGCCTTGAAGACGACTCAATTAGTCGTCTGCCGAGGCCCTATGAATACCGATTCACAACCACTGTTTTGTTCTTGGAAAGTACAGTCACCAGGGATCCCCCCCCAAAAAAGTTCCTTAAAAACATATTTTAAAAAAAATGAAAAAGCCAATATTCTTTGAGAACAGATTAAGGCCTCACAGAGCAATATATAGTCTTGATTGAGAAGCTCAGTAGAGACAAACCCAACTTACCATCATGTGGGAGGGAGTTCCATAATCATGTAGTCGTTACAAAGGCTGCATCCGCACTGCAGAAAGAATCCAGTTTGACACCTCTTTAACTGCCATGACTTAATGCAATGCTATTCTGGGATCTGTAGTTTTGTGAGATATTTAGCCTTCTCTGTCACAAACCATTGGTGTCACAACAAACTACAGTTCCCAGAATTTCATAGCATTGAGCCATGGCAGTTAAAGCGGTGTCAAATTGGATTATTTCTGCAGTGTGGATGCAGCCAGAGAGTCCTTGGCCTCTTGTATATACCTAGTGCCTCAGGATGCTGGGACATGCCTGAACTGAGAATCTACATTCTGGGCAGACTCATATAGGTGGAGGAAACCTTTCAGAGTTCCTAGCTCCAATCCATTCAGTGTTTTGTACTGTAAGCTAAACTAATACTTAAGCTGAGCTTAAAAATGAATTGGAGAAGCTTCGAAAAATATCTAGAACACAATTGGAGACAAATGGGAAATCTTTTTTTAAGCAGGAAGGGAATAGGGGAGGAATTTGTGTTGGTGTATGTTTATATTTGTGCATTTGTGTGTATATGTTATATTTTAATACTAAATAAAAATTATCTATGTGTCTATCTGTCTGGCAAATTGGAAGCCCATGCAGGTGATAGAAAATCAGTGACCAGAGAAGTTCAAAGCACACCCAGACAACAGGGTGGACACTTCATTTTGCAGCGATAGAGAGCTGAAAAATATCATAGACATGCCAAGGGTCATGTGAGACTGGCCCTTGTAGTAATTCTCCTCTGATGCCAGAAACAAGATTGTTATGCTGCCATTTCATCACTTCTATAGCCTGTAGTGCATCAGATTACACAAAATCACATGCCCAGTAAGAATCAGACACCCTGTCTCTATACAATATTATTCATGTAGTCACAAGATTATTTATGTTTACATTGCTCATACTAGAAAGAGAGCACTTGCGCTCCACCTCAATTAGACCTGCTGCAATAGATGCCAGAGGCCTAAATCAAAAGATGTGCTGAATTTGCCAAAACAAAAACAAAAACAAAACAAAATTAGTATTATTATTATTTTAATCCAAATGATCTGTCTAATCCTGCATAGCAAAGGGTCTCACTTTTTAAAAATTACAGATTAGTTATAGATCTGCAGGCTGTCTGTAATTTCTGTTTACTAAGGGAATTTGGATCTATCAACCAAGACAATATGAGGAGAAATCCTCCTATATCCTGTTTGTAAGCTGTATTGTTTTTAAAAAATGGAAACAGTGGCTTGAATTGTACTAGCGATGTAATTCTACAACAATTTCTTCATCATTTGTGAAGACCAAAAATTACACTAACCTTGTAGTGGGCAAAACAGGAACGGAGACCCTTAGAATATTCAGGAAAGTAGAGTTTATTTTTACATCAACAGTCTCTCAGACAGGTCAGCCCCGTGTCTTCAGAGCCCCTCCATGAGCTAATCAACATCCTTATATACCATCTTACACAGCTAGTTTATAATTACATTCACATATGCATAATTCAAAATTTTCATTGGCTACAACATATAGTTTCAGTCTCCACCTCCATGGATTACATATTAAGCTTCTACTTGTGAACTATGCAGGAACTATTCTGTCATTACTCATCCACACCTGGGCTAACTACTTGGGTTCTATCTTCTTAGGGCTGATGCAGATCACTCAAAAGGTCCGGCCTGAGGCTGGAGTTGGGGTGGGGAGACTGCACACCGGCCACCCCAATGCCACCATCACGCTACACACCTGACTGTGCAGCGTCAGGATGCCCCATTGGCACAGCATGCAGACATGCTGTGCCAAAGGGGCATGAAAGAGCCACTGTGGCAGCACTAAGGGTGGCTTTTTGCCACCCCAAAAGGCAGTGGCATTTACCCGCTCTTTTTGGAGTGACAAAAAGGCAGATCAGGGCTGCAGCGCATGGTTGCTGGGGCCCCGATCTGGTGCTCACAGGGGCGGCACAGAGCTGCCACTTAGGGCCATCTGCATTAGCCCTTAGTCTCCTTACTTTACTTCCAGTCCAAACCATCAATGTTACTAACTGACATCAACAAACATTCATTTTCCTATATCTTTGGCTCTGAAACAGTCTTTGCTCTCTTTCCAGTGAAGCCAAAACTAAAAGCCTTTTATAATTGCTTTGCAAATACATAGTTTTAAACATAGAATATGTTTGGATACCCACATCACAAAATGAAAGAGTGTTTGAAAACTGTGGGTTTTGTGGGTTTCTCAGGTTTATGTGACCATGTTCTAGTTTATTCCTGACATTTTGCCAGCATCTGTGGCTGGCATTTTCAGAGAATGGTAGCATGGAAGTGAGCATGGTATATGTATCCTTTGGGGGGATGCAGATGGGCGGCCCTGGGCTGCCCTGGGAAGCAGAGGATCGGGGCTGCTGCTAGCATACACAGCAGTCCTGATTCTCCCGTTTGTTGCCTGTTAAAAGAGCAGCAAAATGCTGCTCCTATTATAGGTGGCAAAAGGCCGCCCCAAGAGCTGCCACATGGCTTTTCTCTGCCTCTTCTAGCGTATCACATGAGGACGCTACGGCAGGAGGACGTCCTGATGCCACGCATCAGGGCATGTGGCATCAGGACGTCTTCGGGGAGGGGTTGGGGTGGCGGGTGTGCAGCTGCCCCTCCCTTTCCCTGCCTCCAACATGCCGCAAAGGGCCCGTCTGCAGAGGCCCTTTGTGACTTTTGGTTGAGAGGAAAGGGTCTTGAAGACAGGCCTAAAGCACTGGCCTGGAGGTAGAGTTGGGACAGGACAGCCACATGCCGGCAGCCCCAACACCACTCCGATGCCATCCTGATGCTGCACGCTCGTTTGCATGGTGCATGGCATCAGGACGCCCAGCTCTTAGGATGGCCTTTTGCCTCCCCTAAAAGGACCAGCATTTTGCCATTCTCTTTTTCCTATTCAGCAAGCCAGATTTCAGTAATTTCCATGAGTAGGTCACTTAACATCAGATTTTGTTTCTCTGCCATTAGTTTTTTTTCATTTTTTGCCCTCATAATAAATCCCTCCCTGTAAATCTTTGACTTGTTGGATCTATTATAAGGGGCTGCCATCTAATGGTGAACTTCTTATGATGGAATGGTGGAATTCAGAAGAACTAGGGACGTTATCACATGTGGGCCAGAAAGCGATAATAAAGTGGAAATGAGGCATTCCGAAAATAAACCGAAAATAAACCTTGATTCCGCAAATCGCTTTCACACGTAATTACCTTAATTGCGAAATTACAGTAAGCTCATGCTAACACCGCATTTAACGTTCACACACAAGTGAGAAAAGCCCATAAATGTACTAGAAATGATTTTCTTGCACATGTGCAGATAGAGGAATGCTCAGCGCGGAACCATGGGAAAAAGCAGGGAAATGCTCCCAATTGCGCATTTGTTTTTCACATTACGGCAAATGTGAAATTAGTGTAATTTCGCAAATGCATTTCCTCAAAACTACCAAATTTAAAAAGATCTCGGATAACACCAGTTTCTGTCCAGTTTCTGTGCGACGTCGTGTGAGATCGTGAGGCACAAATCCAGTTTCTGTTTGGGATTTGTGTGGATTAACCAGCAGATTTCCCCCGTGTTTCCTCACCAGTTTCCCTATTCTGTTTGGAAACTGTTGATCTGGATCAATCACACTTCTCTTTTTCCTATTCAGCAAGCCAGATTTCAGTAATTTACATGAGTAGGTCATTATTATTATTATTATTTTGTTTCTCTGCCAGTATTTTTTTCTTTTTTTGCCCTCATAATAAATCCCTCACTGTAAATCTTTGACTTGTTGGATCTATTATAAGGGGTTGCCATCTAATGGTGAACTTCTTCTGATGGAATGGTGGAATTCAGAAGAACTAGGAGAGGTTGATTTGTCCTTCCCACTTGAGCTCTCCACGAACCCCAAAAACTGGATCATAGGGCCAGTTTTCAGGTATTTAGGGGAAGGTACTGGAGACAGCCAGGATGGCATAGTGGTCTGAGTGCTGGACTACAACTCTGGAGACCAGGGTTCAATTCCAAGCTGGTCCTTGAAACCCTGTGGATAACATTGGGCAAGTCACATGCACTTAGCCTAAGAGGATGGCAATTGCAAACCCTCTTTGAACAAATCTTGCCAAGAAAACCCCATGATAGGGCTGCGATAAGTTGGACATAATTTAAAGGCACACAATGACAACAAAATGGAGAGAGGAAGGAAAGAGATAAAAGTTGGATTTAGCCCCCAGGTTGTAGTGGTACAGTTGCTGCCATATTCAGGACAGCTGAAAGAGGGTTTTGTTTGCATGTGAATATTTGTTCATCTCTCTCCCCTTTTGCTACCTGAAATCCTACTAAGAGTGAGTACTTCCTTTCATTTATTCTATTTTCAGACCTTCCACAGGTATACTTAATACCTTTAAGCTTGGAAACACAGTCGTAAAGCAGTCTGTCTCTGAGATAATCATAATGTCAAGCATATTTTTACATTTAATATAAGGAAATTATGTGTCAAATGGTAAGACAACTTGTAATTAATAACAAACTGGTAACCAAAAAACATCAAAGACTACTGTGGCCTATTAGCTACTATAGCTCAAGCATTTGGCAAACGACCAAGTCAAAGAATAAATTAGCCCTTTCTGCCTAGATAATACTCTCCAGTTTGAATATTACAAGATACCAGTTGAGAGTATCATTCATTGATAAAACTGCAGACTTTAAACTGTTGAGTTGTATTAAAAGTAGAGCACTCTCCTGCAGATACTTTGCTCTTGCTTGATGGAAGGACAAGTTATGTTTGACTTTTCAAAGAGAAGAAAGATATCCACATCTCAGAATTAACTGAGTCTTGAATTAGAAAATTCCTGATTTACCCCGGCCCCATACTTGATATACAGAGTTTGGCAAGTCACTCAGAACTCATCCTCTCCCCAGCTGCAGTATTGGGATAATATCACTGCAGCACAGTTGTCTCTCCTAATTTGTGGGGGATCCATTTTGGATTCCCCCGCCATGCAAATAAAAAAACCCACAAATATCCAAGCCCCATTGGATATAATGACCGCATGCTCTAGCACACATGCCATTTTGTCCCTCCTGGCATCCCATCTGTGGAAATTCAAGAATGAGAATTAGGAGGGATGACTGTGGAGGGACAATATCATTGACCTACATTGCAGGGTTAAGGTAAGAATAACTGAGATAATGAATGAAAATCGTACTATTTGGGGACAAGAGCTCCCAGAATCTTCCTGCCAGGATTGGCACTGACATTTTAGGATTATGACCCAAAAAGTAACTTTTCCAATTGCTGATGAGAAACCCATTGAAACTGAAGTTGCTAAGTTTATCACTTTCTCTGTTCATTTCATATCCAAATATTCCTTCAAAGGTGGCCCAAATGGTTCACTGGCTCTCTCCATCTTATTCTTATCTTCCAGTTTCTAAGGAGATTATTACTTGTGCCTTATTCTCACCACAATCACATCAGTAAAAGAAAACAGAAACATACCAAGTTTGAAAGCATCCATTATCAGTCATCTCTGAAATAGTACAAGTGGGATGTTTTTTGTCATTGACAGTCCTTCACACTCTCTTCTGCACTCCTCTTTAACCCCATGCCCGGATGCTCTTCCCAGCATGTCTTGCAGGGTTTTTTTTAATTTGTATTTTTAATGCAGCTCTGAAGTTTTGCTAAGGTGATTTAATAAAGAAAAATAAAAGAAATGGGGGGGGGAGGAAAACAGCCTGCTTGAGAATAGTGATGGGATGAGGGGGCAGGAAGAAAGCAGGCGACACTGACACAACATGACTATCAATATTGGAACTGCCATAGAAGGGGTATATAGTACCAGTGGAGTAATGGAAAAACAGCATGTAGCATGGTTTTCCCCATCACTGAAAAGGAACACTAAAAATGTTTCAGAGGGACAGTGGTGATAAGACAGAGATGGCATCATGCAATAAGTATTTCCAAATAAGTATTCATTGTGGTTTAAAAGCCTGGTGTGATAATATCTGTTGACTAGGCTTAGAGATAAATTGCAAGCCAAAATCACACGCTGAGTTTCATGTCTGAGTGGGGATTTGAACCTGGGTCTCTCCACTCCCAAATTGACACTCCAACCCTACAGTTTCTAATCTGCTTTCTTTCAAATATATTCTAATAATAATAATAATTGTTATTGTGAAGTCGTAGGCTTTCATGGCCGGCATCCATAGTTTTTTTTTTTTTTTTTTTGGTGGGTTTTTTCGGGCTGTGTGGCCATGTTCTAGAAGAGTTTCTTTCTGATGTTTCGCCAGCATCTGTGGCTAGCATCTTCAGAGAAAAGATGAAGATGCTAGCCACAGATGCTGGCTTTCTCTGAAGATGCTAGCCACAGATGCTGGCGAAACGTCAGAAAGAAACTCTTCTAGAACATGGCCACACAGCCCGAAAAAACCCACAAAAAAACCTAATAATTGTTATTATTTCTTACCCACCTCTCCCCATGGATTAAGGCAAGGACCAACAACAATTAACAGACAAACAACATCAATTTAAAAGACAGCAGTTAAAACACATATCAGTTTAAAAGGACAAATAAGATGTACACATTTTAAAACAATCCACATTTAAAATTCACAATTTAAAAATCATCTGGATTTTTAGACAGTATATAGAGGGGGCTTGCTGTAACTCTTATACCTTGTAACTTTCCCACTTCATGCAGTGTTGATAGGAAAGTATGTGTGTGTGCCAGTACAGTCCGACTTTCAAATATGCCTCAATCACACACACACACACACACACACACACTGCCTTCCAAACAGAATTTTCCCTGCATGCCCCACTTCTGGTTTTCAGTCCAGAAAACATCCATTTGTCAATACAGCTCTAATTGCATTTCCCAGGGTTTAAAACATCTCAGCCAGGGAAGGACTATTATTGTTTCGTGTTGGTTATTTGCCTACCTCCAAATCTTTGCATCCATGCCACCCTTTGCACAGCTGATGAATCAGGCCCATTATATTGGGAAAAAAGCTCAATAGGCAAATGAAAATTACATAGGAAGAAGCACAAAGATCACACATAATGGAATTATACAGAAATAGAAAGGGGGGGGGAATAGAAGAAAAGAAAACAGTTCAAAGCATCAGGAGTCCTGAACAAGGCATTGATTTTAAAAAGGTTTCAAAAATAAATAAATAAAAGGAAACATGGTGCTTATTTTACTCATAATAGCCAGCTACTCTGTCATTAGTGCAACAGGGAAGTATTCTACAGTTATTTGGCAAAAACATTTAACTTGGGTTATAAGAGCCCATCTATGTCAGCAGATAGATTTTTTTTTGGCATATTTAATATTCTAGACTTAAGGAGAGGTGAAATCAGGTTTATTTTTTTCTTATTCATTGCAACATAAGACCATCCTATTTAATCTGTTCATTTAAATAGATATTTAAACAATATTTTCTCAACAAATGCCCATTTAAAAAATATAAGACTGGCTAATATGAATGGTCTGCTCAATGTATGACTGACCTTGCAAGCCTTATTCAAAGATGCTTTGGCTGTAGCAGGTTAGACGTAGGCAAAAGTTCAATTAAATCTTGGAGGTTGCAAGGTCAGCCCTGGTTCCTACATGACTGAGAGACTATCAGGTGCTATATGCTATATTTCAGAGGAAGGAACTGGCAAAACCACCTCTGTATATTCCTTGCCTAAGGGAACTCCATGAAATTCATGGGCTTGCCATAGGTCAACAGGCAACTTGAAGGCACATACACAACACATGTTCAGAAAATAAATTAACCCATGAACTTTCACTAAAAGTAAACTGAGGCTGTCATACTTTGGACACAAGATGATATAATGCATCAGAAAAGATGCAGTAGTAAGTGGAAGGCAGTAAGAAAAAAAGGAAGACTACACTACAGGTGCATTGATTCAATCTAGGAAGCCACAGCCCTGGCTTTGGGTGACCTGAGAAGGCCAGTTGATGACTGGAAGTCTTGGAGGTTTCTCATTCATAGAGTCACCATAAAAGTAGCTGACTTGACAGTAAATAACAGCAACAAATGTTCATGAAAGTTATATCCTTGTGGCAGAGAATTTAACTGATGGCCAGTGCAGTTGGATCTTGGATGTTGCTAAAAGCCAAAGTTCCAAGGATGGAAAGATAAAGATTCAACTTCTATTGTGCATTAGTCTGAAAATCTTCCTGCTTTAGCTATGTGTGAATATCTGTTTTATTAAAGTTTCAAGAAACCACTTGAAGGCACACAACAACAATATTATATTATATTATATTATATTATATTATATTATATTATATTATATTATTACTAGGTTGTTGTTTTATTTATTTATATCCCACCTTTCTCTCAATAATGAGATTCAAGGTGGGTAAGTAATTTCTATGATCCCTAGCCTGGGAGGAGATTGTATTCAACATGGTTTCTCCTTACATAGTATCAACTCAGTTGGCACTTGACCAACATGGGCAGGTAAGATTGAAGTATATCTATGCACCCAGTCTACTGGCTATATTTAGGTAGAGAGGGCTTTGCTTTCTGAACACTCTTATTCATGAATAAAAGCTCAAAGATAATTCTGATTTTAGTCTTTCAATTATTTGTCTATGTTTAGGAAGGAAGCCTATGAATATAATTGGAACAAAGAGACATATACATCTCTCTCTCTCTCTTTAAAACAAAGAGTCATAGGAGTAGTATATTCAATCATTTTCTAGCAGTTAAAAGCAAAAACTACAAGAATGTTGACTTCAGTTGAAAATAATTCCTCCTGGAACATTGCAATACCTGTAGGTGCTAATTCTGAGAGAACATATCTCTTCAAATTCTTGCCATGTTGATTTGTTAGTGCTGCAATGGAGTGGAACAACAAGCACAGCAACAAAGTAGGATTCATCTGCTCTTGTACTTTGATAAACTTGGCAGCCAGCTGTGTTTTTTATGTCCCCGTTTTCTTCTCCTGCTGGGAAGAAGCCATTTTGTTCTTAGCAAAAGTACCAGTAATAAGTGAGAAATGTTTGCTTCACAGGTAATTACCTAGGAAAATGGCTGACATTTGTAAACAGTGTAAAGAGATGGAACCAGATTTAGCCATATTCACAAGTCCTGTTGATTTCAAGGGGGCTTTTTTTTGCCAGTATGACTAAATCTGCATCCAAGCCAATATGTTTTAGAAAATACCAAACCATTGGTTCACCTACCACAATGGGAAATGCCATGATTTGCTGCATTTTCCCCAAGGTTCAAGAAAAGTCCTCCCTGCCACCATGTTGTTATCTGAGATTTATGTGGTTGAACCTTGCACTGTATGCTTTCATGGGCTCTACCAGCAAGCTGAGACCTCTTAACAAGTATTGGTTACCAAGATACCTTATCAACACTTGCACATATCTGTTGATTCCATATAGGATCTTTTTCCTCTTGCTTATAGTTTTGAAGAAATCTATTGAAATCAGTTATTAAGTTTCTTGCTTTCCTATTTTATCTATAACTCTAAACTGTTCAACACAGCACAGATTGAAAAAGACACCCACTGAGACATTAACTCAGAAACACCTAGCCAATAATGGGATTCTATGAGCTGTAATACAAAAAGACACTTTCTCTGGCTCTCAGCACAAACATCTCTTTGGTCTGGAAATGGTACAGTATATATTGGATGCTTTACACAGAAAGGTCATACATTACTGGTAGTCCATGTTGTGTACACTGGGTCTCACAGTGGTGGGTTAAGGTGTTTCTCATGTGGACAATACTCAGGGACCATAGTTAGTCCTGACTAGGGTAGACCCACTTGTTCTACCTTTGTGTATAATCACGGTTCAACACTTGATTAATTGAGGCCCACCAGCAGGATGTTAGGCTGGTGCTGTAACTTAGCTCCAGCCCTACTGTGACCATGCATACTGGCCTACCTTGCACTTGAAATAACTCAAAGTGTGTACTGACGTAGGCTCCTCCAACATTGTGGGCAGTCCAAATGTACCCCAGGATTATACTATCAAAGTCTTTATATATCTATAAAAAAAGGGCTCTTTACAAAAATACAGAACATGCAGCTCCCAAGAAGCATATGCATCATCTCCACACTGTCTAGATGGCATGATCCTATGCCCCTTCCACTTGTGCTTGGATACATTGCCAAGTGATATTATTTAAGGCAGGGGTAGGCAACCTTTCCCCTTTAAGGGCCGAGGGACTTCAGCTCCCAGAATCCCAGGAGCTATTGTCCAACGTGGGACTATTGGCCAACGTGGCTAAGGCTTCTGGGAGCTGGTCCCTTGGCCTTTAAAGGGGAAAGGTTGCCTACCCCTTATTTAAGGCCATGTTTTCACAGAACCTTCACATCCTGAAGGTGCAACATGCAAAAAGAAATGCTTTGATATTTAGAGAAGCAGGTTATTATCCTAAGGTAATTCTACACTTAGAATATGGCAAGTTGTTCAAATAGAAAGGAATTCTTCCTTTATCTTGTGCTCTCACCACTTCCTCTGAAGTCATCTGACTTCACGTTTGAGACTCAGTATAAAATATAAAGACGTTTTCCTCAATGACAATTTGATATGCAATTTTTCTTGCGGCTCCTGAAGTCTAATGTTTAGACAGGACTTAAATGTATAAAATAGCTGCTAGGTTTTACTAATTTTTTAAGGATTGCTTGATCCTGGACATCTTATGTGTTTCCAATACCTTCAGTTTTTTTTTTAACTTACATTAAAGTACAAATGAACATAAGTGGAACTCAGCTGGATCAGACCAAGAGTTCATCTATTTCAAATTTTCATTTTGACTTATTTAATTATAAGTTGCCTTACAGCCAAAGCCAAAGCTTTGAAAGTAATTTGCAGAATTGTATCATAATGCTCAGTTTGACATCTCCTCCCTCCTTCCCTCCCAGCAATGGCTATCCATGTCCTTCTGGAAAGCCCACAAACAGGATATAAATAACTTTTCCCATCTTTTTGTAGTCAACAATTGATGTTCATAGGAACCTAGCAGTTCCATTTACTGTGCAATTCCAGTTGTTTCTAACTTATGGAGTTTACTTAGCAAGATTTATTCAAAGGTTTGCCATTGCCTTCCTCTGAGTCTGAGAGCATGTGACTTGTCCAAGATTACCCAATGGGTTTCATAGCCAAGTGGGGAATCAAACTCTCATCTCACAAGTTGCAGTCCAATGCTCAAACCACTACATCATGCTGGCTGTTTATTTGAAAGTAAACCCAGCAGTGCCCAATGGGACATACATCCAGGTGTGTGCACACTGTAGGACTAGAGACTAAATGTTGCCATACATACCTATCTATTAAAACTAAAAGAACATTTCAGGATTGGGAAGCCTGTGACCATCCAAATTTTGTTAAACTTTTTTGTTTCAGCCCTAGCCAGCAAGGCCAACAATACAGTAGCCCAACTTGGGAGAAAGACAAGAAATTAAATAATAATAATAATAATAATAATAATATCTATTTATATCCTGCTTTTCACCCAATATAGGGACTCAAGGCAGCTAACAACAAATTTAAAAACAATACAAATTAAGAACAATACAAAAGCATTAAAAGTATAAAGTTTAAAATATTTCTAAATTTAAAAACATTGGAATCATATCTTGGAAACTTTTATTCTTTGGACAATAGCTTCCAGAAACTCCCACCCAGTACGGTGCTGGCTGGAGGAGTAGAGAAATTATAGTTTTCTGATTATTATTTTTCAAACTACTTTTCCAAGCATTTCACAAGAATCTGAAGGGCCCAACTTTTCCTGTTCTTCTCTGTGCATTTTTGCAATCTCATAACAAAACTCAGTGGGTATCACCACATTTTATTGCAGTAAATGTATTCAGTTCAATTACACATTAGCTGGCAGTCTGTTAGTTTTCACCATACTGCAGAAGAGATATTCTGCTGTCAGTGGCAGAAAGAGGATTCTATCTACTGCAACATTGTGCTGACTGCCAAGTGGTTTCATTTTATGATCCCAAGTTCTGGTGCTATGAGAAAAGAAGACATGTATTTCTGTCTTCATCACCCACTCCTTCTATCTCAATTTCCTCAACAACATATTTTATATATCTCTGCCATATCTCTTTGGGTTTCCCTTTTTTGCCTAAAAACTCCCTCATCAGCCCTTCCCTGTTTGGAGAACCCATTTTGGGGCAAAGTTGTGTCTTTGAAAGTGAAGGATGTGCCCAGTTTGAAAATGACAGTCCAGGGTGTGGAGTCTCTCTCTCTCTCTCTCTCTCTCATATATATATATATATATATATATATATATATATATATATATATATATATTCAGTTCTTCTCCTGGCATTTTTAGGCTGCAGTTCATGATGGTTTCTTTGGCTTTCTGTCTTAAATCAGATCATACTTTGGCACCTCACCCTTAATTATAATAAAGTTCCATTACTTTATTATGGAGAATGCCAACTGAAAAGCTTTTCTCACCAGAAAAATCAGTGTCTTTAACCTTTGGCCGCAAAGAAATATTTTGTTCACTCTTGTCATTTTAGACATGGCCTCAATGTATTCAACAGATGGGCCAAACTGCCATCTTTCAGAACAGGCAAGCTTGGGTTTCCTGCTATGGATTATATATATATATAAGATGCTAAATCAGTCTAATCAACCTCTTTCAAACTGCAGCAGGTTAGCTGTCTAACCAGTTTATCTTAACATATAGCAAAGAAGAAAATGTTTCACTGCAGTTAAGATGCAAATTATTCATTAATTACTATGATTTAAATAGAAATAGACTACATTTCATCAGAAATATGGTAGACAGGGAAGAATATGACCAGTTGAGCTGTGTTTCTGCTCAATCTACTGTACAATGGTAACTACAGAAGAATAAAAAGAGGGGACAAAAGGAGAAATGAGGGTGGGAGAAGAGTCTAACAGCACACTGGAGCCTGATTTGTTTTAGCATGAACTTTCATGCACTGATATTCATGAAAGTTCATGCTAAAAGAAATCAATTAGCTTAAAAGGTGCTGCTAAATTATTTTGTTCCCACTTTCCCCACCTCTTACCCCCATTTTAATGATGAAACAGTCTAAACAAACCATCAGCACTTGTCACCTGAGGTGGTTGCCTCACTCTGCCTATTGGTAGGGCTGACCTTGTTCCTTTTCCATGTTCCATGCTTGTAAAAAGATTTAGATATAGAAGGCATTGTTTACTGTTGGACTATTGCTTTTATTTGTTCTTTATTTTACACCATTTAGCATTGTATGATATTATACTATAATTGATCATACTTGCATAGTTTGTATTTTTTTTAATTTGTAAGAACAGAATACAAATATAGTAGATATTTTTATTTTTTTAAAAAAACCTTGCTATATAAAGAGAGCCAGTGGTGTAGTGGTTTGAGCTAAGAGCTAATCAACAGTCAGTCTTGAAAACCCCCTGGGTGACCTTGGGCAAGTCACACACTCTCAGCCCCAGAGGAAGGCGATGGCAACCCCCCTCTGAAGAAATATGCTAAGAAAAGTCCATGATAGGTTCATTTTAGGATTGCCATAAGTCAGAAACAACTTGAATGCACACAACAACAACAACAACAACAACAACAACACATATATAGAAAATTGGGAAGTCTGGTGATAGCTTTTTCTTTTTTGAAGGATTTTTTTTTAAAAAAAGAGGAACACTTGTTTACACTAGTCTTTCTCAATTTTGTGTCCTTCAGATATGCAGAGGCACTTATCCTTGCATATCACATCAGCCCCACTAAAATATCATCACCACATGCTACATATTGTTTGGTGTAGGGTAGGCTTGTATCCTCTACTCCTAGGTCCCATAAAGCCACTTCACATCTACTGACCCTTACATTTCTTCCAGCCACCTTCTCACATATCTCACTGTCTCTGCTGATTACCAGATATTAAAATCATAGAATCATAGAGCTGGAAGAGACCACAAGGGCATCCAGTCCAACCCCCCTGACATGCAGGAATACACAAGCAAAGCACTCCCAACAGGTAGCTATCCAGCCTCCCCCACACTCCAAGGCAGCATGTTCCACTGTTGAACAGCTCCTACTGTTGGGAGGATATTTCCAATGTTCAGGTGGAATCTCTTTTCCTAGAGTTTGAATTCACTGCTCCATGTCCTTGTCTCTGGAACAGCAGCAAATAAGCTTGCTCCAGTCTCAATATGACATTGCTTCAAATATTTACATGTGGCTATCATGAAACCTCTTAATCTTCTCTTCTCCATGCTAAACACACCCAGCTACCCAAGCTGCCCCTCATAAGGCATGGTTTCCAGACCTTTAACCATTTTGGTTATCTTCCTCTGGGTCATTCTAAACTTGTCAATATCCCTCTTGAATTGTGGTGTTCAGAACTAGACACAATATTCCAGATGAGGTTTGACCAAAGCAGAGCAGAGTGACAGTATTATTTCCCTCGATCTAGACTCTATACTCCTATTGATGCAGCCTAGAATCATCTACATTCTCTCCCTCAGCCAAATGCTGTTGTATCTCTATCTTTTTGTACATGCATAATGCTTGACAACTAAGACAACAGCAATCTTTCCTGATTTAGTACTTTCCTGCTTTAGTACAATAACACATTCAAGGTTAGCTTACATGAAATTTATATAAACAGTTCTGAGATTTCTCTGTGCCCCACACAGACTTCCTATCCTTGCAGTATTGTTGCAGAACACTTCCCTTGAATTGGCCAGAAGGATGATTAAATAGAAGCATGAAGCACAACTGTGCTTGTTAATATTCAAATGACATTATTTATGTTCGTGGCCATGTGTAAAGTTGTGGTTTATTTTCATGATGAACGTATCTCTGGAGGCATTCACAAATGGACTATCTGGCTCCAACCCAGTGCTTCTCTGTGCAAATTACTTTGTGCAAAGTACAGTTCAACGTGGAGTAACCTATGATGCATTTGAAACTGCTTCTTTCTTAATGGAGCAAGCCAGTTTTAGAATCACCCTAATCCAACTCAATCTTCCATTTCCCAATCTTTCACAACATCCACAGAGTTTCTAGCACTGAAGGTGAGAGAAAATGTGCTGAAGTTCCAGGAGAGCTGGGAAAGAAAACACTGTAGTGCTAAGATGTACATTTGTAACATCAATTTCCATATATTTATTAATTTAATTTATACCCCACTTTTCTCCCAATATGGGATCCAAGGAGGCTCACAACTGGAATAAAAATCTAGTTAAAGCAAAGGACAGTACTAAGATGTAAAAGAAACAAATGTTCACATTAAAAACTTTAAAACAGTTTTTAAATAATGTTACAAATACATAATCAACATACTCTAATGGAAATATCTTCTGAATCATACAGTTAACATTCAAAAGGCCTGAGTAAACAAAAAAGTCTTCACCTGCCAGAGGAAAGAGAGCAGAAAGGGAGCTAGCTTCTTGTGAGAAGGAATTGTACAGCCTGGGAGCAGTCACTGAGAAGGCTCTTTCCTGTATCTTCACCAAATGTGCCTGTGATTGTGGTGGGAGTGAGAAAAAACCCTCCCCAGAGTATATTAAAATTCAGGCAGCCTCATATTGGGAGATACAGCCTTTCACATAGTCTAGACCAGGGGTAGGCAACCTTTTTGAGCTGTCCCTCAGACAATTGGGGGGCT
>CM034706.1:20340160-20350513 GCA_020142125.1 Phrynosoma platyrhinos
GCGTAAAACTGATAGGAACTGAAATCCAACATTATCTGAAGAGCCATGAATTTCCTACTCCTGAATAAGATCTTCTAACGAGGTCCTATTCTACTTGTCCTTGATAATTCTAATGGGTAAATACAGTTGGCCCTCCATATCCATGGATTCTGCATCCTTGAATTCAACCATTCAGGGTTAGAAAATCTTTTGTTTCTGTTTTTAATTCCAAAAAGCAAATCTTGATTTTGTCATTTCATATAAGAGACACCATTTTGCTGTGCCATTATATACAAAGGGACTCGAAGATCCTTGGATTTTGGAATCCACATGGGTTCCTGGAACCAAACACCAGAAGAATCCAAGGGCCTACTGTAATAGGATGAGGATGTTATTGCAGGAGTCTATTCTTTACAGGTCAACTCTCTTCTGGAATTTAGTTCTGTCATGTCTAGTGAGGAGTCTTGTCTAGTGAGAAGGACCTTTGTTGGTTTGGAGAAAGACTGGATTATTTAATCAACTGGTACCACTCTAGGAAATTTTCCTACATTGTTCTTTGTCACAGGTGTTCACTGTGGAGATTATCACACCACTAATAAAACCAGTTTACCTGAGCTGGCTTAAAATTTAAAATAGGTCACATCCTGATGTCATCAGAAGGATTTAGCCACCAAAATCGCCTCCTGAGTCCAGCCTGGGTCCATCCCTGCTTCCAGGGCTGCTCTGGTCACCATTTGCTTAAGCTGGAAAACTCCTGGCTTCAAAAAGGGGATGGATCCAGGCAGTGATTTCAGCAGCTAAATTCTTCTGATAACATCAGGATGCCAATCATTTTAAATGTTAAGCCGGCTCAGGTAAGCCAATTTTATTAGCGGTGCAATAAGCTTCTGTGTTTGATATGAGAATTCTTTTAGGCATCATCCATACCTTGGTCTTTTAAAGTATATACACTGTTGTAGTTATTGTTTCATTTCTAGTAGGACTCTTTGGACCTGATTTGGTCTGAGAAATGAGTCAGCACTTTGAATTTGGCAGTGATTTAGTTTGGACATATTTGGACCTGATCTGATCCAACTTGAAATGTAGTAATGCAGACCTTTTGTGTAGCATTTAGGAAACAAAAATGTTCATAAGTTTCTTGTTGTTTGCCTAAGTACATGAAATTTGGAGGCACGGTAGATCCCTAGAGACTATTCATTGTGACAGATTGTTTAGAAGTGGGCTCAGGTTCCTTTATGGTAGGGGTGGCCAAAGCCTGAGCCATGGGCTTCATGCAGCGCCACTGGATCTACTATAAGAGTGGAGATCCACCTCTTTTAGCATGTTCAATGATCAGGACTGCATACACAACAACTGCCCCAATTTTGCAGGGATAGTTCTGGTTAATCCTCTTTTGGCCTTCTCTTTAAGCTGCTTTAAAAATATCCCAGTTTCTATCTCCTCTTCCCACTTTCCTACTTTGTTCTCAACTAACATCAATTGTTGCAAAGTGATTTCAAAGCACCAAAATAGTTTGCACTCAGTTAACTTATCAGTAGGGACAGGAGAGCAGAGGAAAGAATCTTGGCTTTCTCCAGATTCAGACAAAAGCCAACTGCTACATCCTCCATAGCTCATGTTTCTTCATTAATAACTTTTGCCATCTTGCCCATACTCTGATGTTGCCTGGCCACACGTGTCTTAATTTTCATCTGTGAAACGTTGGAGGGTAGGTAATGACAGTGATCCCTATCATGTGTCAGCTGGATCTAGCTGTCACTATAATGTCCCTTTGTGTCCTAGAATTTCCTACACTGCAACATTCAGGAAATGGTAACTAGATCCATGTGGTTGCTGCTGCATATAATATATGACCAGGAAATAAAATGAAATTCATGCCAGTCCAACGACATTTGGATGGCCCATTTTACCAACCCTCATCTGTACTATGGTTACAACCTCTGACTGGTTTTTTGTCTCAGCCAGTGGTAGCTGGTGGTTTCTATATCAGAAGAGTTGTGAATCCATTGAGTTTTAATCTGATGTTATCCAAAATACTGGAATTTTGTGACAATCAATTTGCAAGGGTTGTTTCATTTATATCATAATCAAATTCATCAACACCAACTCAGGGAATGCTGGGTAAATCTGCTACTTTAACATAATGTGTGGAAATATCTTGGATCTTTAAAAGAGGTGGGAAGAGGAGGAGGAGTTGTAGTAAGGATTATTCCTTACAACATGTGCATGGAAGGAGATCTTCCCCATGAGCTAGTCTTTCAGCCACTCTTGGGGTTCTTCCAACCATTTTGCAGAGCCAAGCTTAATATCCAATTGCTTACACCCTCTGAAGTTTTCAGTGTAGGGAAAGACATGGGACTACACCCAACTATATGCTCTAAAATAGTACAATAGGTCACTATCACAACCCCCAACTTCAAAATGCTACGAAATGAAATGAAGATGAAAAAGAAGTAAAAAGGAATATAACTTTTAAAGTCTTGAGTCATCGTATCAGCTAATGGAACATGAATCATACATGAAAATAGATACTTATCTAAGTGGAATGAATTGGGTGGCTATCTTTTGATTTTCAAAAAACATCTGCTTGCTGGACCAGACCTCCATCGCTATGGCTTTTCATCCTGGGCGGAGCGGGGGTGCTTAGTTGGAAGAAGAGCAATTAATCCATACTTTTAAAATAATAACTAAATAAATGGCAGTCTGGAGCAAGATAGATGTCGGGGGTGGGTGCGTTGTGGCACAATGACAGCTAATCCAGGCAGGTTAGGAAGGAATTTGACAAAAATTGGCAGGAGATGAATGAAGCTCACAATATTCTAGAATTTACTATGTTTCAGACATTAGCATGGATTAGCATGACAAGATGTTTTTGATGAACTGACCAAATTACTCTGACTGTTTTGGCCACTCTCAGTGCCTGCCTCTCTATGGCTACTGCTTTCCTACTGAAGAATAGTTTAGTTGGATGCTCTGTTGTTAAAAATTGGCCATGGTTATTCTTTACATATTCCCTTAGACTACATCCATGGAAAAACCATGGATAAGGCTTACTGAAGAGGAAAATGTATGTGTTTGTGTGTGTGATTATTAGAAAGGAGAAGATAGAAAATGACAATCAGCAGAATATCTGTTTTTTCACCTCTTCTGTTGTTGTTTCCTGTTTCCTAATAGAATATAGCTCCGTGCTGTAATTTTCTTTGTTAGCAATGTCATATTTTCCTGTAAGATGTGTGTGTGTGTGTCCCACCAGATAGATAGATAGAAAGACAGATAGATAGATAGATTTGGTATAGTTGTTTGCCGTCAAGTTCAGCTTATGCTGATTCAATGAATGAAATCCCTCCAAGAGTCCCAGTTATCAATAGTCTTGGTTAGATCTTGCAAACTCAGACAAATGGCATTCTTGATGGAATCAGTCCACCTGTAATACCACCTTACTCTTTTCCTTCTGCCTTGAATTTTATTGAACATTATCATTTTTTCTCATGAGTCATGTTATCTCACAATAAGTCTAAATTACGATAGCTTCAATTTAGTCATTCTGGCTTCTGGTGGAAGATCTGGTATTTTTTGCTCTAGGACCCATTTGTTTGCCTTTTTTAACAGTCCATGATCAGCATAGAACTCTCCTCCAATACCACATTTCCATGTCAGCTTCTTTACTGTCCACCTTTCACAACCTTTCATAGAAACTGAAAATACTGTACAATAGCATGGATGATCCTGACTTGGGTATTCAGTGATATGTCTTTGCACTTAAGGATCATATCTAGTTCCCCCATGGCTACCTTTCCAAATCTTAAGCCTCCTTCTAATTCAGGCATAGGCAACCTAAGGCCTGGAGGCCAGATGTGGCCCCCTGAGGCCTTTGGACAAGCCCCAGGCCAGTCCTGCTGCTGCCGTCGCCGCACCCTGCCACCGCCGCTGCCGCCCGCCATGATGATATTGATTATTGTTGTTATTACTTGTTCTTGGGGTTTACTTGGCAAATCTCCACAGGGGTTTTGCCATGGCTTTTCTGGGGCTGAGAGAGTGTGCATTTATTTATTTATTTATTTATTTATTTGTTTGTTTATTTATTTTTGGTGCTTGCCCCCCCCCCATTGTCTGGGGGACAGCAACCCAGCCCCTGGCTCAAAAAGGTTGCCTACCCCTGTTCTAATTTCTTGATGAATCTCCATTTTGATTTACGACTGAGCCAAGGTGTAGAAAGTATTTCACTATTTTAATGCCTTCAGCATCCACTTTAAAGTCATGCAAATCATCTGTGGTCATTATTTTTGTTTTCTTAATATTCATCTGTATTCCTGGCTTTGCACTGTCATCCTTGACTTTCCTGAGCAGTCATTTCAAATCATTTCCAGTTTCTGTAAGTAATCTACATATCTTATATTGTTGATGTTCTTCCTTACAATATATAAATTAATATACTCTATGATTAAAAAGCAGTTCAGTCCAGGATTCCAAGGAGTCTCAGCTCTGATCTTTAAAAATAAAAAAGAGAAAGATTCAATGGAGGTTGATAAATCCTTGATGTGTCATCCAAAAAGAGAAAAACAGGTGTTTAGAAATAATTGTGTAAAAAAAAAATAGGCCATTTCTGATGTAACTCAACTCCAGCCTATTAACTGCAATTTGTAACTGTAATATGAATCTGTAAGCATAAATTTCTACTATGATTTACTGCAATACTAACCACATTGTCTCAACCAGTCTTTGGTGTATTCCTCCTACTTGTGTATTTTTATACATTTAACCTGCTTCTTCTCTAACTCCAAAATATTGAACTGTATTGAACCTCGGCTACTGATTGAAGCTCCCCTCAGGTATTGATAACATAAATACAAGATTATTAAACAGTATTAAATATATCTACCTGGAAGAGCTCTTAATGTAGGCCAGCAGCAGGATTTCTCTTACATCATGGGGAGAAAAGGAGGGAGAATTAGGAGATTGAATTGTTGTCAAGAGGACAATGAACAAATAATTCACAATACTATAAAGTCAATAGACTCCAGCAAACTTGGGGTGGGCACACCCCTCCTTCCACCCACCATGAGCCTAGACCCTCCTCAACCACCAAACAGTTTCCTTCTACAATCTATTCTTTCAGTCCTACATACTAGGAGTAATAGTAGCACATCTTGGAAAGAAGAAAAGGAGGGAAGTCCCTCCCTTCCTTCTACACTGCCTGGTGTTCTGTAAAATCTTTTATACCATGCAGTCATAGCACTATATCTGCATCTGCACTGCAGAAATAATGCAGTTTGATACTGCTTTAACCCAGTGGTGTATCTAGGGTTCACCTCATCCGGTGAAGCAACTCATGGTATCACTGTCCGCACTGAATTCCTTCTATACTACACCATAGAGCAGGGGTAGGCAACCTTTCCCCTTTACGGGCTGAGGGACTTCAGCTCCCAGAATCCCAGGAGCTATTGGCCAACATGGGACTATTGGCCAACATGGCTGAGGCTTCTGGGAACTGAAGTCCCTTGGCCCTTAAAGGGGAAAGGTTGCCTACCCCTGCCATAGAGAATCCTTAGTAATATTTTTTTGTACTTAATATTACTCATCAGTCATAATTCCCATATATCATTGAATGTAATGGTAATAATTGTGACATAAAACAACATAAAATTATACATTTAAATTAAATTATCATATGCACAGTCTAACTGTATTTACATGTACATAGTTTCAATTGGTTACAGTGAAAATTTATGATGCTTTTAAAGAAAATTTTAAAAGAATAAAAATATTTTTTTTAAAAAAATTAAAATTTAAAGCATTTTTTTAAAATTTAAATGCAATCTAAAAAAATTGGGACCACTCATTTGTCCTCCTAATTAGCCTTGCCACCATCTCTTCTTTGTTTTAAAGGGATACAGCTGAACATCACAACCCATTTCTACCAAAAGGCAAATGTTTGGGGAACAGTGATATCTCCCCCCACCCCAGGATGTCACCTGGTGCAGCCCATACAAACAACAGACATTATGGAATTCTGTATTTTTTTGTGCGATATTTAGCCTTCTCAATCAGAGAGCGCTGGAGCTACGTCAAATTACAAATGCCAGGATTCCATAGCATTGATCCATGGCAGTAAAAGCATTGTCAAACTGCATTACTTCTGCAGTGCAGATGCAGTCCACGATTAATAGAATCAGAAAATCATAGAATCATAGAGTTGGAAGAGACCACAAGGGCCATCCAGTCCAACCCCCTGCCATTCAGGGACTCAAAATCAAAGCATCTCCGACAGATGGCCATCCAACCTCTGTTTAAAGACCTCCAAATAAGGAGACTCCACCACTCTCCGAGGGAGTGTGTTCCACTGTCAAACAGCTCTCACTGTCAGGAAGCTCCTCCTAATGTTGAGGTGGAATCTCTTTTCCTGAGCTTGCACCCATTGTTCCAGGTCCTAGTTTCTGGAGCAACAGAAAACAAGCTTGTTCCCTCCTCAATATGAGATCCCTTCAAATATTTAAACATGACTATCATATCACCTCTTAACCTTCTCTTCCCCAGGCTAAACATACCCAGTTCCCTAAGTCGTTCCTCATAGGGCTTGGTTTCCAGACCCTTCACCATTTTAGTCGCCCTCTTCTGAACATGCTCCAGGTTTTCAACATCCTTTTTGAATTGTGGTGCTCAGAACTGGACACAGGATTCCAGGTGGGGCCTGACCAAAGCAGAATACAGTGACACTATTACTTCCCTTGATCTAGATACTATACCTTTATTAATACAGCCTAAAATTGGCCTTTTTAGCTGCAGCATCACACTTTTGACCCATGTTTAACTTGTGGTCTACTAGGACTCTTAGATCCCTTTCACACATAGTTAATTAAATTCAATTTAATTGCCATGGCAAATCCTATGGAATCCTGTGATTTGTAGTGTAGGGGCATGTATTTTATAAAATCATAGAATCGTAGAGTTGGAAGAGACCCAATCCAGTCTAGTCCAACCCCCTACCATGCAGGAACTCACAATCAAAGGGTCCCCAACAGATGGCCATCCAGCCTCTGTTTAAAAAACTCCAAAGAAGGAGATTCTACCACACTCCGAGGCAGCATATTCCACTGTCTAACAGCAATTACTGTCAAGAAGTTCTTCTTAATGTTTAGATGGAATATCTTTTCCTGTAGTTTGAATCCATTGCTCAAAGTCTATTCTCTGGAGCAGCAGAGCTTGCTCCATCCTCTTCAAATACTTAAACAGAGCTATCATATCATCTCTTAACTGTCTCTTTTCCAGGCTAAACATACTCACCTCCCTAAGTCTCTCCTCATAAGGCATGGTTTCCAGATGCTTCAACCTTTTGGTTGCCCTCCTCTGGAATATTTAGCATTCTCAACCAGAGAGTTCTGGTTTCTGACCAAACTACAAACCCCAGAATTCCATGGGATGCAGTCATGACACTTAAAGTGGAATCATGGTGCTAAAATTGTGTAGTGTGAAGGTTAGAATGTGTTCTGGAGATCTGTAGTTTTCATAAGAACGAGTGACACAGAGCTTCCTCTCTTCCTGCTCTCTACTGCTTGTTAGTCATCTTGCTTGCTTGGTACATGGGATTGAAAGGAAGAGGGTGTTGTTGAGGGAAGGAAAGGATTTGAGACTAGGCTGGGTGGACTGGGTAAAATTTGGAGGGGAATTGGTAACTGAGGTGGGTATTATGAGTTCCCTGAAACTTATTCTTGCAAGACTGGGAACAGGAATTTAAAGATCTTTGTGTTATAAGACACTAAGGAGATTATCGCATTAGCTTTGCTGCCGGGATAGACCTGGGATGTAACTTTCTTAAGGCGGATCTTATCACATTCACCCATCACCAGGCAGTATGCAGCCCATTTGCCACCCAGGCTTGTCCCGCATCTGTTCAAGAATGGGAAAATCCCAGTCTTAAAAAGCTGAGAGAGAAGCCTGGATTGCATATGGGCTGCATAATAATAATAATAAGTATTATTATTATTATTTCTATCTCTTTCTATTTCTATCCCGCCCCTCTGCAGCACATACTGCCTTAAGAAAGCTACATCCCGGATCTATTCTGGCAACAAAGCTAATACAATAATCCCCAAAGTCAGTTTTATAATGGATTTTGAATCTCTCTCTCTTTTTTTTGGCAAAATAATGTAAACATCCACTTTAAACCAGGTTATTTTTAATGCTACCATTAAAAATAAAGATTAAAAACTCTAATAGTCTATGTGTTTTTTTAAAAAAATTATTTTAGTGTATCCACCTACTTAATAGCATATGTCCAGATAGGAACAAATATGGAAAATAATAATGTCTCATCCCTGTAATATTTCCAAGTGGCATATAACAATACCACTGGCCTGCAGAATACATTCTGAAAGGAAATGCTTTATAAGCAAGCATATGGAACAAAAGGCATTACTCTCTGTTAAGAAAAACTGGGAGAAATATGGCATGATTATGTAAATGCAACTCCAAATATCTCTTGACTGGCAAGTCACATAAACAAACAGTGAGGGCATTATAATGAATCAGTTTTCTTTCCACCCTTCCTCTTTTCAAAAGTGTGTGTCCATCCTTTTATGCACTTGAATCCTAAGATCCAAATGTAATTAGGCTAATGGACCAATTAATTAAAGTTTCTACAAGAGCCTTTTATTTACACTAATGCCTTTTGGTCTTCATTTGGAAAAGCATTAAATAAACATCATACCCTAGCAAGTCATCAACTCTGTTGTTGTTGTTTTTCAAGACTCTTTTCTTTGCATCAGCATTATTGGTACCAAAATGGGGCACGGTTGTCCTTGTTTTTTGGCTATTATCATCAGAACCAGTGTCTCTGTCTTTGGGCATCTGGAAGAACCTTGCCATCCTGGAAGGATCCACAGCTGATACCATCCTTGCTCCGTCCAATCAACCCTTTAATTTTAATTCCTGGTCTTATATTATATGCAGCAGCAGCAACAACATGGATCTAGTTATTGTTAAATAATTGGATATGAAGTGCAGAGCAGCAGTACCTTCCTCCATCAGCCTTTTCCATGCCAAAAGCATGCAGACACATTTTGTAGTTCTAAAGTAGAGCTTTATTGTTCCATAAAGTAAATAAGAAAAGAAGACATACAATCCACCAAAGGATCACATCTTGCTTATGTTGTTGTAGAATAGAAAAGTTATAGATCCATGTTTCCAGATCCAGGAGTTACAGTTACATTGTAAAAGCAGTTCTAAATGTAAGCAAAAAAAAAAAAAAAAGCTACCAGCTTAAGCATAATCACATTGCTTGCATATATTAGCAAAGAACAAAGAAAACCTCTTGGCCCTTCCCATACTCCAGCTTCTGGGTGTTAACCTTTTGCTGATTGGATATTGCCTGTATGATGTGTTTTAATCCAGTCTTTAGCTGTCCACCATCCCCCATGTGATTACCTTCCCATGAGCTCATATGTTGATGTATTGCCTATCTATTTCCCAGCTCAAACTGTACTTTGTTTTGACTTCTTGGCCACCTGCTGTCAAGTTCTCTTTGTTTTGCAGTAGGCACTGTTCTCATGAGAATTTTCCACACACACATCTTTACATTTCTCCTTTGACTGAATAACCCATTCATATTCCAACAATCCTCTCTGAAATGTACAGATAGATGTGTAAGGCACATCATTTTCGGTTGTGAAACTATCTTAGCACAATGGCTAGTCCTGTATACTTAAGGTGACATCCTGAGAAGATGTGACATCTGATCATGTCCCTCCACTCCTAACAGCTTTATTAAATTATATATTGTTTCTATATATTGTAGACACATAAAATTCCTTTCTGTACCAATTCCCTGACATTCTGATACCTTACTCCAATGTACTTTGTCCTGCACTTTAAATTCTCCATCGCTGACATGGCAATGCATGATTATGAGTCTTCAAAAATCAATACCAGCCCTGAACAATCCTGATTCAAATCTTGAAGTAGCTGTTTAATCCATTATATCTCATTGACTATCTCTGACAATGCTGCAAACTCTGCTTCACTTGTACTTTGTGCTACATATCCCTGTTTTCTACTTCTTCAAATTATCGCACTTTCTCCAAACTTGATCAACAATCCTTTAACTGACTTTCTGTCACACAATTCCGAAGCAAATGAACTATCTACAAAGCATTCCAGCCCAACCTGGCTGTTCTGTATCTTCAATTTCCTGTCTATGCTACCTTTCAGGTACCTCAACAAATGTTTGACTACTGTCCAATCCTCAACTTTCACACAATTTGATTTTCTGCTAAGCACACCAATTCAAACACAATATCAGGCCTGGTGTTATTTGCTATGAACATTAAACTACCAATGATGCTCCTAAACAACTCTGGATTTTCAAACTCTCTAGTTGTT
>CM034706.1:20377931-20403039 GCA_020142125.1 Phrynosoma platyrhinos
ATTATTATTATTATTATTATTATTATTATTATTATTATTATCACACTCCCCTGAACTGTGTATTAGAGCACCCTAGAAAAGAATTCTTAGGCAATGTATCAAACTACAAAGCTCAGGAATCTATAGGATTGAGCCATGGCAATTAAAGTGGCATCAGACTATAATATAGCCGTATAATGCAGATATGCTCTTAAATTCTGCCTTCAATTGATCTGTAAATCTCACTGAAACCCCCCTTTGGCTAAAATGAAGAATAAAAGTGCTTCAAATGAATATAAAGAGATTCAGACTAAAAATGGGGACTGCATGCAAAATAAATATTCTGAATGTTTCATCCTAATTTTCATAGTTTTGCATGTGTAGGGAGCTTTATTATATGGAAGAGCACTAAGTGACATGTGCTTCTACCTCTGATGTGTCATGGTACAGGCCAGAAATATCTTCACTGTTTCAGTGTCAAAATAGCCAAATATACCAAATCTAAATACAGTATGATGCTGTCCAGATTGCTTTCTGTGGAAAGGGAGTCATACATGATTTGGGGTGTTATGCTGTGCATCTAGAAGTATCTAACCACTTCAGCTGAGGAAAATTAATCCTCCTCTCATTTTTATTTCTCCTCCAACTGCCTTCCTGATTTATATTTCGGTGTCACTCTCAGCATTTTGATAACGGGAGAAACAAGAGTACAGCAACACAGTCCTCAATTACTTTTGTGGGGCTGGTTCTACCACCCACAGTGCTTCCTTGAAGAGGTTTGTTTCAGTTAAATTGCTAAGTTCTTTCATTTTTTAGGCTCAGTGCTCTCCCTGACATATAGATAGCACTCTCTTCCCCACCAATATGCCTTTTCTTATCCTTTTCATAGACTGCATATTCAGAGATGAAACATATCCCATGGCTTCTTTCAATTCCTTTACAGGCCTGATAAGCCTCAATATCAATGCTTTCTTAGAATTTCTAGCAGTAGCATATAATCACCTATATGGGGTTTTTCACACTAATCAGCCCTCCGTGTGCATGGATACTTTATCCATGGATTCACACATCCATGGCTTGAAAATATTTTTTTTTAAAAAACTATATTAATTCCAAAAAGCAAACCTTGATTTTGCCCTTTTATATAAAGGACACTATTTTATTATCCATTGTATTTAATGGGACTTGAACATCCAGGGTTTTTTATATCCACGGTGCATGCGTGTGTGTGTGTGCTGGAACCAAACCCCAGCAGATACCAAGGGCCCACTGTACATCATTATAACATTTTGATACCACTTTAGTTGTCATAGCTACATCCTGCAGAATCCTGGAATTTCCAGTCTCTGAGACAGTCTCTGGCAGAAATTTCTAGTTATCACATGAAGCTAGAAATCCCAAGATTCCATAGGATGGAGCCAAAGGTAACTAAAGTGATATCAAAGTGCTATAACTGTGTGGGCCGTTTTTCATCTAGAGCCCTTTGCTCTTTAAACCAGCTGCTACTTGTTGTCAAGTTATTCCTTGTGTGAGTGACTGGGAACAATGATACCTTAAATCTTTAGAAATTGATTTGTCTTGAACCACCTGTTTCTTTGTCCCTTTGTTAGTTTTCTTCTGAAGTTCAGTTTCATTAACTGTACTTCATTCTCTCTCCTCTTATCCTCCCCCTTCTCCTCCTCTTTCCTCTCCTTCTGAATGAAACCAAGGCCACCCTTTTTACAAGAGATGCTTAAACAGAGACTGGTTCACGACTTCTTTCTAGTCAGCCTCTGTCATTTGATCTGTTCCTAGCTTCTTCCTTCCATTTGACCTATGCTTGATTCTTTTGACTTTGGTTTTCAGCTTGGCCTTGAAGACCTTCCTTTTTTAAAGGCTACTTTTGACTCCATGTGTTCTAAGAAAAGGTTTTAAGTAATTTCTGGACACCTGTTCTGATGTGATCATCTGTGATTTTTACCCTTTTTGTGGGGTTCGTTCCCACCTACATTTAACCCGGTTTGCAATTTGCCTTCACTCCAGGTCGGTGAATCGATTCCAGTCGATGCGTCATTCCGACTATGGAAACAGGTCTTTGCTTTATTCACTTCTTTTTTGGTACGATTGTCATTCCCACTAGTTTGTGCTGCTTCAGAATGCCTGTCAATCATCTACGCACCATCAGTGATGCAACAGGCAACACATTCAAGAAAACACAGGAGGGAGTCATGGATGCCATGGCCAGAATTATCCATAGCTGTCATGGAGGACTCTCCCCTGGGATGCATGCATTTTTTTAAAAAATTGGCAGTATATGCATTCCATTGTTTTTGCAATTACTTGTCTCACTAAGCCCCAGCCAGTCCACTCGCCTGGCTCACCACCCACAACTAATTGCAAATACAATGGAATTCATATATATAAAATTAATCATAGGACACACCACAAAGCACAAAGGCAGCACGGGGGGGAGGGGGGAGAATGGCATGGCAGATTTCCCCAAAAAGTGGTGAGGAATGTGCCAACCCTCTGCCACAGTAATCCCTCCCCTTCAGTTTGATGCAATTTAAGTCCTTCGTTCTCACTTGCTGAACACGCTTGCTAATTACTTCTTTTCAAAAGGACCACCCAAAAAACAAGTGTCTGAAAAGGACGATTTTTTTTGCATTTGTCTCTCTTCAAATCAAGTCCAAATGATTGCAGTCACATCTGAAACCATTTTAAATGGGGACAAGGCACATTTAAAGTGATCAGCTAATTAATGTAAGTCATAGTGGGAATGAGCCCCTGTTGTCGTCTGAATGTTCCAAGGTGAGGGCAAAGCCCTAAAGGGCAGCTTGAAATGTTTCAAATAATCAATGTAATTAATTTCTATTTCCCACATCTGTGTGATGGCATTTTTTTTAAATGGTTTCAGATATACCAACTTACTGTTTTCAAGTCCAGAAGGGCTCACGCTCTGGAGAGTAGCTTACATGCTGTTTTTTATGGGTTTTCTCTCATGACCAGTTTATTGTATAGCACACCTACCAAATGTCCCAATTTGGCCTCTGCCATCCTAATTTTGAACTGCTTTTAAGATGTCCCAGTTTCTCTCTCCACCTTTCCCTTTGTCCTCAGCTTACGCAAGTTCAAAGTACAAAAGTAGTTTGAACTTAATTTACTCAGCAGAAGGACTATATTTACCCTTCCTATAGGATCAGGAAAAAGGCAAACTACTGCAGCCTCGCCTACCTTGTGTATTCTTCCTCCTCAATAACTTCTGCTACCTTGACCACACTCTGATGTTACTCATCCATGTGTTCCAGTTTTCATCTGTGAAATGTTGAATGGTATGGTATAATACTCAAGCATTACCCAGATGGTAGAGGGCATTCAGTGATGATTCCTCCAGTGAATGGAACACACTGTACTCATATTTTAAATACTACATACATATATACTTCTATGGTACAATTATTCATGAATGTCAAACAGATTTTAGAAATTTTTCCATTTCTTGTGAACAGAGAAAAATAAATTACTTCAAGAGAAGGATGTGCTTGGAAATATAACTGTAACTAATTACCTTTTAAAAATAACTTTCCAAGCTCTGAAGCCATTTTAACATATGAATGAAAACCGGCATGGTGTAATGGTTTGAGTGTTGGACTACAACTCTGGAAATCAGGGTTTGAATCCCAGCTGAGCCATGAAAACCTACTGGGTGACCTGCGGCAAGTCACACACTCTCAGAGTCAGAGGATGGCAAGGGCAAACCCCCTCTACAGAAACATGCCAAGGAAATCCCATTATATGTTCACCTTAGGGTCACCAAATGTCAGAAACAACTTTAAGGCACACAACAACAATAACAATAACAAATGCACCATTCATGATTGAAAACTGGAAGTATGTTGTCTCATAGCATTAAGTTCCTTCTGAGTCAGGAAAGTTTTCTTTATCTCTAAGAAAAAGATGTTGGTACATAAGATATTTTTTCTTTGTAAGCAATTGTGTAAGAAATCTATACACCTGTCCTTTTTTTTTTTCAGAATTTGTTATGGGATATCCAGTTAGAAAAGATAAATAAAGAATGGAATCCAGTCTAAAACTTTGGAAAGAAAAATGGACAAACTTAAAAAGGAATAATAGGAAGAAAGATAAACAGACTAAAGAAGATAAAGGAAAGTAAAATCTGAGAGAAACCCAGAAAGAGAATAAGAGAAAGAAAGAAAAATAATGAAAATAAAAACAAGTAAATAAGTAGAAAATTAACTGAGTCAAATAATGGGACAAACTTATATAACTAGGGAGAACAAGAAAGAAAGGGAAATTTTAGGAGGAACAAATGTGAAAAAGAAACCCTGACAAAACTAGATGGGAAATTAAATAAGCAATATTGATAATGCATAAAATGTAAATATTCATTTTATTTTAATGTTTGTTGATATGCCTATTAGCTTGTTAGTTTGCCCCTATATGTCTAATTTTTATGTTAATAAAAAATAAATTTAATAAACAGGTCAGTACAATGGCCTAGATTCTGTTTAAAGTTTCCCTGGCATATTTACATGGATAGTCTGGTGGCAGTGAAGGGAGTAGTTTGCCTGGTAGCTTCTGAATACAACCCACAATCAATCGATGGTCATTCTGGCCATGCAGGGTGAAGCTATACCTACATGCTGACTGATGTGTAAAATAGCCCATTGTGCTATAAGTGAGCAAAGAATTGTTTACACAAGGGGTACTAGATACCTGCTTATGCAAGCTTATCTAAAGCACAGCTTTAGATAACTAGGAGTTGGACTGGTGTGGTGACCCAGCAGGATTCCAGTGAAGTGACTTTCATTATAAATTAAGACTGGCAATGGTTTCCCAGAGGACCTTTTTGTATGCTGCCCCCAGACTGTGGAATGACCTGCCTGAAGAGATACGACAACTGAAAATGCTGACTGCATTTATAACAGCATTAAAGACAGATCTCTTCTGGCAGGCCCATCCTGTCAATTTTAAATCATGACTTTTTAATCTATGTATGTACTCTTATGAGTGTATTTTAAAGATTTTATAGTGTTGTGTCTTAAATGCAGGTTTATGTGTTTTCAATTGTGTTTTGTATTTTAACATGTTATACCCTGCTTTGAGCCTGTCCTTGAGCAGGAAAGAAATAAAAATTATTAATATTATTATTATGTTCAATAACATCAAAAATCCATCAAGCAGTGATACCTTTATGGGGCCATCCAAATGCACAATATACATGCTGGAAGATTTTGAAGCTCCACTGGTTTCTTCATCAGGCAAGGTGTTAAAAGATTATTATGAATATTATTTGAAAGGAAATATATTTTTGTGATAAATGCTAGCTACCTTACTTTCTGCAGCCATTTGGGTTTTCCCAAAAGCTTCCTCAGGGATTGAACAATTTGGAATGGGTGAAAAGGGTATGATGGGGTCTTCATTTGGCTCATACCAGGCGGATCTATGCCCAGTTTGGATTGATTGCCCCCTCCCACTCCCTGGAGGAGTAAAGAATGTTTGCAAATAACAGAGACAGCATTATTAATCAGAAAGACAACACAAAACCCATATAGTGCTTTTTTTAAAAAAAAATCCATGCTACAAGGCAGAAGCAATTGTAATCATCTCTCTCTCTCTCTCTCTCTCTCTCTCTCTCTCTCACACACACACACACACACACACACATATACACACTCAATTGTTTCAACAGTTTTATGGAAGAAATTAAACACTCTATTTGAAACATGTAAAAATTTTATTTTAAAAAGTTTCAAGGCATTCACATTCATTGAGGAAAAAATTGATATTTTTAATTGTTTCATATCAGAATTAGAAAAAAGTTCTATGGCCTTCTATCAGCTCCTTTCCCGTTTATATTGTTCACTAGATTCACTAGCTCTAATTCTATACGGAACCTTGTAGGGAGAGATGCAGGCAAGAAGAGGACATTAAGCTTTCCTTCCCTGAACTTCCATCTTCAGTTATCATGGAATTAGTCATGGAATCAAAGTCAGGGAACAGAGATGCAAATCTTCATGAATTTTGTACTCACAGGCAAGAATGAACAATACAACATTCAGCAATAGCACTTTACAGTTCCATACTTCTTCATAGTGAGCTAAGTGTTTTACAATGTGTTAGCCAATTGCCCCCAACAAGCTGGGTACTCATTTTACCAACCTACAAAGGGATGGAGGGCTCAGTCAACCAGGAGCCCTCTAGGATCGAACTCACAATGTTGTAGCTGCAATACCGGTATTTAGCCATTATCCCACCAGGGCTCCTTATTTTTTCTCCTCTCTGCAAGAAAGTTGTCATGAATTGAAATGTTCAGATTGTTGACAATTTGGGACATCATATGTGCAGAAAATACAATATTCTGTGCAGAAAACAATTTCATGTGCATAAAACAGCATTTCATATGCAGAAATGTTACTTTGTGTGCAGGAAACCTCTTGTACTTCTTACACAGAGAAGGCCCAGAACTGCAAAGTTTCTCACCCATCTAAGGGCCCATTTCCACTTACATTTAAACTAGTTTGTAAATCGTATTCGCACCGAGTCGCAGATTCAATTGAGGCCAAGTTCCCACTATGGAAGCGAATTATTTCAAGAATTCCATGCATTTGTGTCTTTTTTGACATGCTTGTCACTCACACCAGTTGGTCTTATACATATATAATGTCAATCATATGACATGCATCTACTGGTCATCAGTGCCAACCAGCTGGGCTACTTCCTAGTGCTCCAGAGCTCCCAATCCTCCCAGGGAGCAGGCAGTCTGGGGCTCTGGGATTGTGGGGGAGCATGCCCAAACAGACCTGGCAGAGAGGAAGCTGATGGAGTTTTCTTGGCCAGTTTCTTAAGAGGGGGCTTTGCTCAAGTTCACCAAGTGAGTTTCCATGGCTCAGTGGGGATTCAAACCCTTCTGCCTCCCACCTTTGTCCCCCTCCCCAGGCATCCTCCTTTTCCAGGGGGATTACGCCTCCTCCTAATCCTCCTCCTCCTCCCCCCAGAGATTTCAGGGAGCCCCACCCCCACCTACCCATCATGGGGAAACCTGGCTAGGAGGCCACTCCTCCTCCTCCTCCCCCTCCAGCACCTTCAGAAGCAGCTCTCCAGCTGGGGGGAGGCTCAGCCATTGCATCTAAGGGGGACCAAGCAAAGCTTCGCTGCTCCTGCTCTCCCATCTCACTATAACAGAGGCAGCCCTGACAAAAGGGCAGTTGCTTGGCACTCTTCTAGGGGCCTCAAAGAAAGAGAGTTGCACAACCTAGGCTCTGATATCTGAGACTGGAGGTCTAGAGGAGGAGGCAGCTGGGATCCCTGAAGGGAAAGGGGATCTGTGAGTCACTAGCCCCACCTCAGCAGCCCTTCCCCAGTAAAAGTCTCCCACTTTCCCTCATTTCTGGGGCTTGGCTGGGTTATTAATATTGCTCAAGGTCACCCAGTGGATTTCCATGGCTCAGTGGGGATACAAACCCTGAATTCCAGAATGGAGGACGTTTTGGAATTCATCCTGCTGAAGGTTGGATGGGTCCTGGGAAAGGAGAGAGGAAAAAATGGCAGATTTCTGCCCCAAACTGGTGAGGGATGGGATACACCCCTGTGCCAGTCCTCTGCCACAGTAATCTCTCCCCTCCAGGTCTGCCAATCTGACTTGCTGAACACGCTTCCTAATCACTTCTTTTCAAAAGAACCACCAAAAAACTAGTGTCTGAAAAGAGTGGGGTTTTTTTATGCATTTGTCTCACTTCAAAGCAAGTCCAAATGATCGCAGTCACACCTGAAACCATTTCCAATGAGGACAAGGCACATTTAAAGCGATCAGCAAATCAATGTAAATCATAATGGGAATAAACACTAAGATTCTCCATACTAGGCTTCCCTGACATTTGTGAAAACCTGTTTTGTCCAACTATTTTTCAATATTTCAAATATTCTTTCTATTCTTATCAGAAAGTTCTTCTGTAAATCCACATTATTATTGGTCATGAATAGTTCAATTATCATTCCCCGTAATAGATGAGTGCTAGAATAAAGAAAACATTTTTGCTTTGGTCTTGGATTTATATGACCATATATAAATTAAAACCAGGATGAGGATTAGTTATTGTTCACCTAGTATGGCCTTCTGGTTTTAAGAACTTTCTGAAATAAAACTCTTTTTAAAAGAAATCTTTTGTGCAGACATGAATCTGCAGTGGAATTGTATGGGCATTGTCTCACTGCACTGGATTTTTTATTTGTTGTGAATTCATAATAGACATGAAGCACATGAGGACAAAGGGTGTGTGCTCCCTCACTTCAAAGCCTGAAATTCATACATAAAAGTTCCATTGTTTTGAACTAACAATGCATAGATGTGTGCAAAGAAGGAAACCTAATGTAGTACTTCCAGCTTTCTAAGAGGAAGTGAGTGAGACAAACCAAGTAATTCTTGAGAACACAAATGAAGGTCTAGGAATTGCTGGAGCATTGCTGAAATTAAGTAAGCTTTCTTATTTAGAAATGGGGCTAAATGAGAGTTTAGTCCCATCAGTACCTGTCAGAAGAGCACTGGGAATGTCAAAAGACAAATCTCTAAACTTTGTAAAGAAAGAAAGAGAATAATTACATGAAAATGTGTAATAACTGATTTATAAACTGATACTACTAAGGAAGATTCACTTTTTCATGGCGAGAGCAAATACAAAATTCTGAAAGGATGTTTAGGGCCTTTGCAGACTGCCAGAAATAGTGCACATTAAATTGAGGCACTGCCCTGGCTCAGTGCTAGGGAATCATAGGGACTGTAATTTATTGTGGCACCAGAGCCCTCTGACAGAGAAGGCTCAATGTCTCAGAAAAAAATACAATTCCCATGACTCCCTAGCACTGAGCCAGGGCAGTGCCTCAATTTAATGTGCACTATTTCTGGCAGTCTGCAAAGGCCCAACGTGTGTTTTCATGATACCATGTACATGTCAAACCAAAGCTCAGAAAGGATACTTTTTTTGGAATACAACTTTTTTGGACTTCCTATTTGGACTATAATTCCCCCAATCCTTCAGCATTGGCTGGAATCTGGGTGATCCTGGGAGCTGTAATCCTACCAAAATTTCCAAGCTCTGCTTCAAACCCATATGAAGAAAACAGAGCCACCTCTAATTTTCAAACTAGAATCACATTTTTTTTCCTTTGCTAAAACTATCATATTTATTCCAAGGAACAAATCAGCTTGAATTGGATGTTCCCAGTTCTATCTAGTGGAAGATATTTGGGTACTTAAAGCTTTTTCACAATTTCCTTTAAAAAAAAAAAAAAGGTGACTGTTGTTTTCAATAAACACAGAACCGTATCCATTTTATGGTACAATGGAAAACCACTTCCAGTTTTTTAACTATTTTGCCTTCTGTACTTCTGTTGCATAAGCTATTTAAAAGGGTGGAAGCCAGATACGTCAATGTTTTCCTCTACAGTGCCTTTCCAATCTAACATCAAAGCGTGAGCCATTATCTCAGCAATAATTTAAGCCATTTATCAAATGATAATCTGGGAAGAAGCCAGTGTGTTTTGTGATGCCACTTCTCATACGTAGGTGTGGTAGGCATTTATTGAAATAGGCATTTCTGGTAGATGGCCTGCCAAAATCTTAAGGCAAAAAGTAATTATTCCAATGCATGTTCATTCTCTGCCAGACAAAATGTCTTTCCCAAAAGATCTTGGCCTGTTAAACATCAACAGAATGGCAAACAGCAGCCATATAAAAGAACATAGTGTTGCAAGCTTCCCGCTTCCCTGTTTGGTAATAAATCCATGGGCATCACTGAAGGTTTAGGTTCTATCAAAATGGAAAGCACTGGAATTTGTACAATACCTGCAATACCAATTTTATTTACAACTAAACATAGAAGAGAAAAAGGCTTCTACAGTAGACAAATCAGTAAGTAATCCTGTCTCAATTTCATAGAAAGTGACTATTTCAACCAAGCCTTAATGCCACTTCAAGTTGAGTTCAGTGAAAGCTCTTACATTTCTACCTGCAAATTTCTAAAGTCACATTGTTACACTGGTTTGTGGAGCAAGACAGTGTCAATTCAGATGGCTAGAGACAGTAATCTCTGGTTATTAAAGGCTCACCATAGGTTATGAGCCCTTAGTGCTGAAGAAATTTCCCAGTAGATAGTTGTGTTTAATTGTATAGGAAAAAACAAGGAAGAGCCTAGTGGCATTTAAACATTTAAATAAAATTAGGACATTGTATTTGGGATATTTTTAAATAAATTTTATTATTAAATTTCAAAAAATACAACCATTCAGCGCACAATACACAATACATATATCACAGTTCAAAATACACATTATATCCATTTATCTATTCCCTTGCTAAAATATTCATATTAATATAGTTCCTTCAGAGTCCTTCTAATCTTTCCGTATCTTTCCCTATCATTCCATTCTCTTTCATCCTTGCCATAACCCACAAACTCATCCACTTTCTTCATCTTCCTTCTATCCCATTCTTCTTCCACCTCCTTACCTAACCCCACCCTTCTCTCCCTTGCATCATCTTCATTCTTACAACTTACTCTCACCATCCTCGACATACTTTCCCTTCTATCTTCTCTACCTCTCACTCGTCTGGAACTTTCATACCTATTCTTTGCATTAATTCCTCTACTTCCTTCTTGTCTTTGCTGGATTAGCTGATAATATCAATTGACCTTCTTAGCTCTTTTTTTATCCCTATAAACCTTAGCTAAATTCTATAATTATCATTAGATCCATTTGTGTTTATCTTCATTTTCTTATACCTATTTCTAACTACTAAATACAATCTTATTTCAGGCTTTAATATCCCTATACCATTTCCTAAGACAGTGGTTCTCAACCTTTTTAATGCCGTGACCCCGCGATACAGTTCCTCATGTTGTGGTGACCCCAAACCAAAACAAAATTTTGGTGGGTACTTCAAAACTGTAATTTTGCTACAGTTATGATTCGGAATGTAAATACCTGATATGCATTATGTATTCTCATTGCTACAAAACGGCATGTGTTCCAGCTGAATAGCGCTGCTGCTGACGGTAGCGCAACTTCTCAGCGGCTAAAGCCATCAGAAATATGTATTTTCCAATGGCTTCAGGCGACCCCTGTGTTTTGGTCATTCGACTCCTGCCGGGGTCACAACCCACAGGTTGAGAACCGCTGTCCTAAGAGCTTGTCAGACATTATCTACATTTTATTTATTTCTTAGTTCATTCACCAATAAGTCTTATCTCCCTTTAGGTAAGATCCTTATGCCGATTCTTCCTCTAGTTATCATCTAATTTGACCCTTTCCATGTTAACTTCAAACACCTTTCATATTTGTATCATCTTATTTTATTTTATTTTATTATCTTAGGTCTTTTATAACTAATTTTAGCTAAATTTCCCCATTGCTCCTCGAAATATTTCAATATTGGCAACCATTCATTATTTTCACTACTAATCATATTAGTTCTTAAAAATTTAGTTAAGAACTATTAATTACATGCTAAACGTACACTTGCAGACTCGTCCCGAAATTTATCTATTAATTATGTGGGATATGAAGTTAGATAGGGAATTTGGTAAAATTCCCTATCTAACTTCATATCCCACATATTTAACAAATACATTTTGGGACGAGTCTGCAAGTTTACGTTTAGCATGTAATTAATAGTCTCATTAATTTTTGTCCAATAGCTTTTAAATAGTCTACATGACCACAAACAGTGATATAGAGTACCAGGTTCCTTGCCACATTTCCAACATAAATTACTTGTTTTATATATTTTTGAAATCATATCGGGAGTTAAGTACCAATGATAATAAACTTTATAAAAGTTTTTTTTTCAGATTTTGTGAGCATGTATATTTTAATCTTTTAGTCCACACTCATTCCCACATTTCTAGTTCAATTGGGTAGCCAAATTTTTTTGCCCATCTAGTCATATTTTCTTTAATTACCTCATCTTCTAGTTCCCATTTTAGTAGTCATTTGTAAAAACACCCAATCCTTTTTTCATTATCTCCCAACCAAATTTTATTAAATTCATTCAATTTAAGTTCAATGCCTTGCTCTCTCATGTCCCTCTTAAAGCATTCTGCAATTTGTCTATATTTAAACCAATCTAAAATTGATATTTCTAATAATATTTAATCTAATAATATTTCTAATAATATTTTGTGGACTCTAGTCCATGTTATTAGATGCACAGGGTGTTCTATCAGTTGTCAGATACAGATATATGGTTAAATGGTTTAAGGATGTGGGGGAAATCAAATGACAAAGGTACAGACATTAATAGTTATTACCAAGAATGGTAATGAACAAACAGTAGTTGAGAGGTACCACAGATAGTCTAGCCTACAAAAGCAGACTAACATGTATATCTTGGAAATAAATAAATAAAATATATAGTAATAAAATTGCCTTTATACTATTCAACAGTTTCAGAAATTAATGGAATTTTTTCATCTGTACCTGTCCCTCGAGGTTTGGCCAAGGTGACACATGGCTTGATTATATACTATTTGGATTACTATCACACACTCTACATGAGGCTGCCTTTGGAAACTGTTCAGAAACTGCAGCACATACAAAATGCTGTGGCCACCCTGCTAATTGGGGCTGGAATACTGGAAATGTGTAACTCCCCCATTGAAACAACTACTTTGGCTACTGGTTTATTTCAGACCACAGTTCAAAGTGCTGGTTATGTTCTATAAAGCCCTAAACAGCTTGAGTCCAGCGTATCGGAAAGGCTGCAGCTCCTAATATTAGCATTTTAATTGTGTGTTTTTTTAACTATTTTACAGTTGGCCCTATTTATCCACTGATTTTTTATTCATGTATTTGAGCATCCATGGCTTGAAAATATTTTAAAAAATTATAAATTCCAAATAGCAAACCTTGATTTTCCATTTTATATAAGGGACACCATTTTGCTATGCCACTGTATTTAATGGGACTTGATTTTTTTATCCACAGGGGACTGGAATCACACCCCAGCAGATAACAAGGACCCACTGTACTATCCATTTTTTAAACTGTATTTTATTTTAATTTAAATTGTGAGCCACCCTGGGTGCCATATTGGGAGAAAGGTGGGGTACAAATTAAATAAATAGAATATTTAGAATTCATATCTGATCTGGAGTTAGGATGAGCATGGATCTAGCCCTGGGAACTCTCTTGAGAGGATCAGCTGACTGCATCCTTGCTGTCTTTTCATTGTCAAATGAAGACTTTTCTATTCCCGTAGGCATTTGGGAACTGATTGTTTTACATAATGGATTTTCTGTTTCAGTGCCATTGTGTTTTCTATCTATGCTTTTAAATTAATGTTTTATGTGGTTGTCATTCTATAGACAATTTAATATTATTTTAATCTTACCTTTTTGTATGTTTTATTTTTTCTTTTTCATTCTGAAAGCTGATTTGAGTCTCACTGTTGGGGAAAATGTGGGATAAAAATTAATTCATTGATTGATTGGGCATATATGGTGAAAACAAAAAAAAAAAGAGATTGTGAAGAGTTAAAGCATATCTAACTCTGCATTTCAAAAAGTATATTGGAAACAGGTAGAAAAGATACAGAAAGAGCAACCAAAATAATTTGGACAGCTGGATTCCTCCTACTACAGGGAAAAGGTATACCATTTATGGATTTTTTAAATATAAAAATGATAAGAGAGAACTTGTTAAAGTATTGAAAATTTATGCATGGGTATTTTTTCAGGCAAATGATTTGTAAGGAAAAAGAAGTATTTATACTTTTTTAAAGCTTTCTGTAGTTAATTTATGGCACAAAATATGTTGACACCTAGCAGCTTTGTTGGCTAGTGCTCAGTGACTACTAATGATAGTTAAATGCTGTCTTCGGAGCCAGAGGACAGTTCCTGGGGATGAGAGCAGGAGAAGACTATCTTCTAGCTTTGGACTTTTCATGAGTTATTATGCTGAAAATAGATGAGCATTTGGTCTGACACAGCAGGACTCTTCTCGCATACCAATGTTCTTAACTTGATTGAGTTTATACTTACTTTTCCAAAAGCATGGCATTTTTCCATGTAATGTCCAAGATTAGCTCATGCTTTTCTTTTATTTATTTGAAATAGTTAATTAATAAAGCTTTGAAAAGTTGCTTTTTTGGAATATAGCATTCAGAACTCCCAACTTCCAATCACTGTGGAAGCGGTGGGACTCTAAGAATTGTAGTCCAAAAAAGTAACCTTTCCAATGTCTATCAAGTGACACCTTTATGCATATGCAAAATACAAATCTGGGTTGGCTGCTAGTGTCAAGTCGTAAGGTTACTCAATATCATCTTAATTCATCAAAATCCCTTTTTGTCTGACAAAATTAGTCAAGAGGGGGGCCATAAGGGAGTCACAGACCAATTTGAACTCCAAGGGTTTAAAATGGAAATATTATTCATGCACTGAATTAGCCACCATTTGCTTCTCCCCTAGATTCTTGCTTTCAACTCTTCTTTCCAAATGTCAATCATGACACAAAAATGCAAAAAGTGAGTTATTTAGCTGTCAGTCTGATTTCTTGTGGGACTGTTCATGCATTCATGTCTTCCACACAATCATGGTTCTCATAGGCCTGATGACAAGGACTTCTGTAAAAGACTCAAATAAGAAAAGTCTTCCACAGGGTCAGGATAAAGGGTCAAAACAAAGGAGTATCAGAAGGCTAGACAGCTTGCTGAAACCAGGACTGAAGGAATCCATCTGAATTTGGTCCAGATTAATTTTGCACAGAAACAATTAAAAGTTGTTCCTGTCCCATCTGAACATTCATGCTGTTTTTTTGTTGTTGTTTTTTTTGAAGGCATCAGACATTAATTTTCTTCATTACCTGAATATCACTGTGGGCAACAATTTTCTGCTTTATCTGTGGTCAGGACTGTGTGTATTCAGCTGTTAGTAGAAAAGAATATGGCACAGAAATTATCTTTCTTTAAAATACTGGGTATTATTTTCATTAAAAAGAGAGTAAAGTTGTTGGTCCTTATATCTGTAAAAATATCAGTTAAATTATATGTGCAAAGACATGTGTGAATTACAGGTGAGTAATTCCTGCTGAGCCAGCATGAAGTGGTTTGAGCATTGCACTATGACACTGCAGACCAGAGTTTAAATCCCTACACACCCACTGGTCATTCTGGGAAACTCACATCTCAGCCTCAGAAAACCCTGTGATAGGTTCACCTTAGGGTCACCCTAAGTTGGAAATGATTTGAAGGGATACAACAACAACAACAATTCCTATTCAGGTTTTCCAGTGGTTCTATTCTCTTCTCCTGAACATAAAAAAGAAGAAATTACAAAGTCTAAAAAAAATCAATAGAATAAATTATGCATAACATAAGAAATTATGACTTTTCATAATTTATAGTAGTGACAGTATTCAGATTTTGTTGGGACAGAATTCACATTGTCTGAACACAGAACTTTAAAGTAATAGCAAATGCACAAAAGTCTAAATATGATCTTAAAGCACACTGATTTTGATTGGTTTGGTTTAGTCTGATTTGGCTTGTGACTAGAGACCTGTTATGAGTTTTAATCACAAGTTCTATCATGAGTGAGAAGAACAGCATGGAAAAAATGTTACTCAACTTGTTAAATAATTAGCATTTTAAGAGTCATTTGGTATCCCTTACTCTCTGGTAACAGGGAACTCACAAAGTAGCTTTCACTCAACTGGAATCTCATTTCTGTCATCCCACCTTCCCTATAGAAACTAGGCTGGGGAAATGGATTTCCATCAGTTGACAGGTGGCTTGATCAATTCACGTATTGACACCTATGCTAGGTCAAGACTGGGACAAGGTCTTTGAATCAGGTATACCCCCAATGGCTATGGTAATCTGCATTGAAGATTATATATGACAGCATCATGTAGTAGTTTGAACATTGGACTATGACTCTGAAGACCAGGATTGAAATCCCTGCTCAACCATGGAAACCTACTGGGTGTCCTTAGGCAAGTCACACTCTCTAAGCCTCAGAAGGAGGCAAAGCTATACTTCCCACTGAACAAATCATGCCAAGAAAACCTTGTGGTATGGTCATTTTAGGCCACCAAAGTCAGAAATGACTTGAAGGCACAAAACAACAACAAACGGAATGCAAATTTTGCCTATAGAAATGGGATATAAATATCATTAAAACAAATTTTAAAAGAAAGAGTGAGAGAGCTCTTCCTTAACTGCTTTTGGCCTTTATTAATTCCGAAACCCAAGGAATTACTTGTAAAACTATGTGAGACTGAAAAGAATGCCAAGTCCTGTGACATTTATAAGAATCTTTCCTACACTTCCCCATCCTTGTTTTAAAGTGAACTATTGTTCCACATATACATCTGACTCTTTAATGGCTCTGTTAAAATATGTTTTTCTTCCATAGCATTACAAAGAGCATATTAACATACCTTTTCCTTCCAAGGAAGGTGAGATGCCTTGGGCATCCCTAAGGAATTTCTCATTATTATTTTAGCACCACAGTGGATATTGTGCTCAACATGGCAGGCTACATGACAAACATGTCATGAACCAGAAGAACATGGCTCATTACTTTGCTCTTCTTTGATGTAAGTAACTTCATCCTCACATGGACAATCAGCTCCAATTTCTATGGTGAAAGTTTTTGTGTAATGATCTTGTGTAGCTTCATTTATTTCAATGCACATTCACTGAATTCACAAAAAGTACAGACTTCAGTCTGTACTTTATGCCACATCCATATTCACACATACCCCAGAGTACAACTGGTTGTGGGAATGGAAGAATCAATCTTTGCCATGGAAGGGAGGTGCCACGATAACAATCACCATACACCCTGTTGGAAGGAAAAGGCCACAACTTTATTGAATACAGCTGAAAAGGTATGGTTGGCCCCAAAGGCATGAGGTCTGGACCTGGCATTGACCAACCCCTAGTTGATAGATGTACCAAACTGCTTGGTCATGGCCAAGCTATGGGATGACAAAAGGGGCGACCGGTTAATCGCACATTTGTATCTCAGGTAACTGGTTGATCTCACTTTTGCATCTCTAGCCTCTGTCACCAGGGGGTACTGACTGGCATTGCCCTTGCAATGGCAACACCACATAGCTCTCAGCATCCCTGGGTCCCCAGTGGATTCCTGATCCAGTGCTCTGACAATCTGGGCCCAGCCAGCCCAGCCAAGAGTCTGCTGGGAAGCCGCCAGGGTTGAAACAGCAAGAGGCTCCCCCCCCCCCATGGCAACCAGGCCAGCCTGGTAAGTCAGTTTTGGCTTCATTTCTGCTTCATCAGTTTTGTGTAAATTCATTCATAAGTCTGATTCATCCTGTTTTCATATTCATGTCTGATATATTTTTTAAAAAATCAAATCTTTATGAAGTTTCTTATAGATATTTATCTTTAGATTTGTGTTTTGGAGTATTTTGGTGTATATTATTTTGTGAAATATGCATTTATAGCATATCACATCTGAATCTACTCATTTATAAACACATTTTAACCAAAACATGCAATGTACCCAATCCTGACCATGTCACAAAATTTGGAAAGGCACAAAAACAAAAGAGGGGGAATGAAAAATGGGGGGAGTGCTAGTCATCAGGCAAAAAAAAAAAAAGCATGTTTGTCAACACATTAAGACATCTTTTTCATCAACAAAGGGGGTAATATGAATATTTTTATGTCCTTTTCAGAGACAAAATAATTTTGTATGCAATTTATGGCACTTTGTTTTGGGATCCTTATTATAATTCTTTTCATTTTAAAAAAGTTAAGGCAAGGGGGCTGAATTCAGCTTCAGAGAAGTTCTTGCACAAATACAGCACTGTGTATTTCAAATTGTTTGCCTTAGCACAACATTTTGTGCAAAATCCAGTGGCTATTGTGTGAAAACAACATTTGTGGGTTGTTGTTGTTGTTAAAAGAAAAGTCCCAAAATGTGAAAACTCATTGACAAATATGCAAAACATTTTTCATCTCACATGTGAGAAGACAATATCTGAAACCGATGTAGTGGATGTTGCCCAATTTATTTTATCAAGGGTGGGGCTCAACTAACCTATGTGCCACATATGACCTCCAAGGTTGTTTTTTATATCCCTTGCCCAAATATACCTCACAAATCCATGGCACTGAAATCTAGTGGTTACCAGGGGGGAAAAATTAAAGCAAGGAAAATAGCTTGTTATCAGATTTACCAATGAATTTCTGGGGCAAGCAACTATGAACAATGTTAAGCATACAAAGTTACTTAAAATTCACTTCCAAAAAAATTTGGAAGTGAAGAGTACATTCTCCTGTGGACTCTGGATTTGTGAAATTGGCCTCCAGACCACCTGAAGGTACTAATAACCCATTACAATGCATGTTTAATGAAACATGGTTTAGTTTAGCAGATACCATATGATATCTGAACTAAGAAGCACAAAATATATGGGTGACATGTCTACAAACTTGAAACAAAGAGGCACCCAAGTAAATCACTGAATGTTGTAACTGTTTTAATTATTTTGTAATTGTCAAGTTCAGAGTATAGCATTTCAAAAAAAAGGCCATCAAGATTTTTTAAAGGTTATGGGAAATAACATTCTCTTAAAAGTAAAGCTGAAACAGGTGGAAAGGCTTGGTGGAAAGGCTTGGTATTAATTGTACTTATTCAAGTTCCATATGCTATATATTTTTCATCTTTACTCTTGGTAAGCCCTCAATTTTGCATACTTAACTTAATTTTAATAAAACATTGCCAGAACCATTGCATTAGTAAGGAGAAGGTAAAGGACAAGATATGAAGGGCCCCATTAAGATGGCCTCCAGATGAATCATTGGGGAAGTGCACCTCTCTTCCTATGATATTTTTAGACTCCCTAATGCAAGGGACAAAACACTTGGCAGAACAAAAGATTGCAGAACTCTGTGTCTCAGCAAAATATCCTGGACAATCCTCAGATGAGACAGATTTATCAGAAGAATCAAAGACGGTACATGGCGTTAACAGAATGAGCAAAGGAAGGAAGAATGGACACCCCACACCTGCAGATCTCTCTTTTCCAGACTTATTGGAGAAACTAATAGGGGTTGCAGACTGCCAGAAATAGTGCAAATTGAGTCCACTTTTAGGGTTAGGATTAGGGTTAGGGAATCAAGGGAACTGTATTTTATTGTGGCACCAGAGCTCTCTGACAGAGAAGGCTCAATGTCTCAGAAAAAAACCAATTCCCATGATTCCCTAGCACTAACCCTAACCCTAAAAGTGGACTCAATTTGCACTATTTCTGGCAGTCTGCAACCCCCCAAGAGAGAATTTAGTGAAAAATCTCCAAAAGGCTTGGGCTGCTGCCCTTGAGATGGTAGATGCCAAGCTATCAGCCCTAACAAGACAGATTGGAGATATAGAAGAGGCTGCAAATGCAGGTCTGCAGCAAACTTTAATCTCACTTCAGTAGGACTGAAATATTAGAAAACTCTCTTGACCACTTTCAAACAAAAATTGAGGATTTGGAAAACAGAGACCAGCACCTCAATATCCTCTTGAGAGGTGTGGAGGAGCATGAAGGATCAGTTAATCCTCTGTCCTTCATGATTATGTGGATTAATGACATCTGCCCTAATTTAAGCCTCAGAAACCTGGACATAGAAAGGATTCATAGATTACTTCCCCTGAGATCAAAAGCATCCATGCAACCATGGGATATACTGATCCTATTTGCACATTACCCCACAAAATCTCTAGTTCTGAGAAACCTCTCATCTATTAAGGACTTATCATAGAATGGTCACAAAGTCCCAGTATACCAGGATCTCTCACCCAAGACACTGAAGTGAAGATGTGATCTCAAACCACTCACCTCTCTTCTTCAAGATGCTGGGATAAAATACAGATGGGACTTTCCATTTAAGCTAATTGTCACCCACAAGAACAGAAACATTTATATTGTTTTATAAATGTTTTTATGTCTTTTGTTATTTTAATTATGATTTAATTTAATACTGATTTAAGGGGGGTGGGTGGGTTGGTCTTTGTGGTTATATTGTAAGGGTTTTTATGTAAGCCGCTTGGATTGTTTTTTTCAATAAGTAGGATACAAATAAATTTTATTATTATTATTATTATTAGAAACATAATCGCATCAACTAAAAGCTTATTGATTGAGATCTGTGAAGCTCTAGACATAAAAGTACCAAGGGACGTAGCGGAAGAGGCAAAAGCTGACACACATAAACACCCAAAGCCCCACTATATATGCCACACTTCTCAAAAAAAGGACAGTAGTAGATCTAGACAATAGGAAAATCCAAACCTCAGTACAATATACCAAAGTATCTTACTATGAATTTAACAAGAAAAACTCATGCCTATTAGCCAGAACAGTTAAAAAGGAAACGAATAAAAGATTCATCACCACAGGATCCTCCAGCAAAGGTGACTTAGGGGCTCTACAGATGGCCCCTAAGGGGTGGCTTTGTGCCATCCCAGGAGCACTGGATTAGGACTGCAGCAACCGCACAGCATGGCCCCAATCTGGCACTTTGCCACTCCAAAAAGAGCTGGCAAATGCCACTCATTTTTGGAGCAGCAAAAAGCTGCCCTTGCTGCCATGGCAGTGGCTTTTTTTGCACTCCTTTGGCATAGTGTGTCTGTATGCTGCACCAAGGGAGCACCCTGATGCCGCCCACCATGTGGCCAGGTGCACAGCATGATGGCGGCATTGGGACAGAGTCAGGGTGGCTGGTGTGCGGTTGCCACACCCTGACTTCACCCCCAGGCTGGCCCTTTTGGCCAGTCTGTACAGGCTGTTAATCAACCTTCCCAAGGATATTGTTAATAAATTCCACAGATTCCATAAATATTTGTACTCATTAGAAAATACATGTGATTCATCTAAATTGATTTCATAAAATCATTTTTTTAAAAAGACACTCCCTGAATCACATCATCCTTTTCTGAACAAACCAATAGAACTGGATGGAAGTTAAAAAGGCTAAAAGCAAACTGAAACCATGCAAATCTCCAGGTCCAGATGGCTTCTCTGGTGAATTCTATAAACTTTTTACAGATGAACTAACCCCTTCACTATTTAATTTGTTTAATGAAGTTATGGGTGCTGGTGGCCCTCCCAGAAGTTGGCAAAGGTCAAGGATCATTCCTATACCAAAGACACAAGATGAGAACCCTCCAGTTAAAGCATTCAGGCCAATTGCTTTATTAAACCAAGACATGAAATTCTTCACATCTAAGTTTAATAAAATTATTCACATCTATCATGGCAAACAGACTAAACAAATTTATCCTGGATTATATTCACCCGGATCAAGTAGGCTTTATGCCAGGTAGGAGAATGTCAGATCCGTAGAGTTCTTAACCTGATTCACCACTCATCTCTACTCATCGTAGAATTCTTAACCTGATTCACCACTCATCTCAGAGAAAAGGTCCTTTGGCACTTTTCTCACTAGATGCATTAAAGGTGTTTGACAGGGTTGAATGGCATTTCCTATTCAGTGTACTAAAGGAAATGAATTTTGGCAATGGATTTATATCTATCCTAGAACATCTACACAAGCACTCTGAAGCAACAGTGTTGGTTAATTGGGTAGACTCATATTGCCTCAGCTTACACAGAGCCACTAAGCATTATTATTGAACCTCTAGCTGAACTAGTTAGATCAAATCCAAATGTTATGGGGCCCTGTATCAATGGCCATCATCACAAAATAATGCTGTATGCGAATGAAATTCTGCTTGCAGTGCAAAAACATAAAACATCATTTCCTGAAATTTTAAAAAAAAAGATATTGGACCCCTTTGGGAAGCACTCAGGGCTTAAGATCAATTATCAAAAATCTTAATGCTCCACCTTCAGACCAGGACAAGCTGACAAAAGTGTCTGGATTACAACTATGCCCCTCTGGATTTACATATCTAGGCATTCTTACCACAAAAAGATTTATCACAATTGGTGCCCTGGAACTATAACCCTGTCACTAAATGGATGAAAGTAAAAATAAGGGAGTGGAAACACTTACACTTCATCATTCTTGTGAGGATTGCCATTGTAAAGATGTTTCTTGTCCCATGCTTATTTTCTCTTTTCCAGTCTATAGCTATTTGTCAAACTCCTCTCAATTCTGGCAAAATATTATTAATGACTATATAGTCAACAGAAAAAGACCCATATCCCCTGGATCTGTGAGATATATTACCACTGGAGAAGGAGGGTTGGTGATCCCAAATGTCAAACTCTATTATTATGTCTTCCAACTAAACCAGGTCTCCCAACTTGTCACAGAACAATATTCCACCAAGTGGGTATCCATGGAACTAGATATTTATAGTTTGACTGAACTTAATTTTCTTTTCTCTATAAGGACATGGAGGGTGTTGAAGAAGATTAAAAATTCATTTATCTACAACTCCCTCCTTATTTGGAAGCAATGGGTTCACATATAGCTCCTGATCCTTCCCCTATTTGCCCATTCCTATTAAACCTCCATTTTTATGAAGTAGACAAATGAGTTCAATTCAAATGTTGGAAAGAGTGTGGTCTATACAGAATTATGGAGTTATTTGAACATGGAAAGCTCAAAACGACAGATAATTTGCTCAATATTTTGGGACACGCCAAATCCTACTGGTTCCAAGTAGTGCAAGTGTTCTCCTTTGCAAAAAGCAAATTGATATAGGACTGTTGCCCCCATGCCTTGATCTTTTATGAACACATTTGTATAGCAAAAGGACAAAGATATAAAGGTGGGCAGCCATAATATATAAAAATCTGATGCAACCCACCTATGGCATGAGACAACCTGCCAGGATAATTTAGCAATCTGATATAAAAATGGATATCTCTGAAACCACCTGGCATTTGGACTTCCCCCCATATAAATGACAGACAGCATTGATGAGAGAGGGAACCTTAAAGGCCATACACAGATGGGATTTAACACCCATGAGATTATCAAAAATGACAAAATAATAATAATAATAATAATAATAATAATAATAATAAATTTTATTTTTGACCCACCCCTCTGCTAAGCAAATGGGGTGGCATACAACAAGTTAAAATGATACAAAGTAAACCACATCAATCAAATTACTCCCCCCACTCTTTAAAAATATATTAAATTAAGACAATAATAAAACTATCAAAGTAACCAACACATCATACAAAGGCCATTAAACAGGCATAAAAACAGGCATAAAAATGCTGGAGAGGTTGTAAGATTCTTGGTTCCTATTTAGAAATGTGGTTGGATTGTCCCAGAGCTTTCTGTGTATTGTAAAACAACCTGTATGATTTTCCCCAGGTCTTCTAATGCTATCGATTTACAGCAAGGACAATAGCCACCTGAAAAATTGAAAACTTGTCACATTCCTTATCTCAGTGGCCAGAGGTGAAATTGTGAGATGTTGGAAAACAGGAGATGTTCAATTGAGCAACTGGTGGAAGAGGATGGGACACATGGTTGTCAGAAAAACTCTCCTATACCTTCACGTTTTGCAATGGATGAAAAAAGGCACACATATTTTTTGAGGATTGGTCTGTTTTATTGAATATATTAATAACAATAATGAACAATATTGGACCTCCAGTCCATCAGACTATCTTTTGCAGAGACACTCTAGATTCGGTTCCACCAACTGCTGTGGAATGAGATGACACCTTGAACTCCTGAGTGTTTCCGCTATCCCAGAATAAATCATCTTTCTGTAAAATTCTTTCTGTTGACCCCCAAAGCTCATAGTTGATTATATTTATGTTGATTATATTGATTGTTTGCAAAGCTATTCATAAAATCTATTAAAAACTAAAAAACACCACCACCACACACTCAAGACATGCAGCATACCCATTAAACATCTGTTTGTCCCAACCAACTGAAAGCTGAAATCCTGTTTGAATAAAAAGATCTTTGCAGGCTGGCTGAAAGAAATCAGAAGGGGACCAACTGAGCTTTCCTTGGGAGGAAGTTCCATAGCCTAGGAGTGGCCATCAAAAAGGCTCTCTCCTGTGGCTTCACCAAACATGACTGTGATGGTGGTGAGACTGGGGGGGGGGGGGAACCTTCTCAAAAGGGCATAAGACCTGAGCAGATTTATGTGGGAAAACACAGGTTTAACATTTTTGTTTGTTTCTTTTTCTAGGGGAAAATACTCTAGAGAAAAGGCTTAGCAATTTTGAAAACAGGAATGAAAATCAAAAGACATCATGAGAAAAAGAGTGAGAACAAGAGAGAGAGAGAACCTTCTGGCACTTTAAAATTATTAGATCTTTCTCCTTTCTCCTTCTAGTGATTAAGTTCAAAGTAAGTATCACTGAAGTCTGTGGGCATCATTCCATAAAAGTAACAAAAAATAGAATTACACCGCAAAAAGAATTACATTGACATTCTTTATGTTACAGTCATAATAAAAGTTAATAATACCATTTTTTAAGAGACAAAAGAATTTATTACAAGCAACTCCCTCCAAGGAGTTACTTCCCCACATATCTGGTGAAGCAGGACATATACTAGCTGGGGATGGGAATTCTCAGGTAAAATAGCTCAAATTCAGTACTCACTTGCAAAAAAATTCTATCAATCCATCCATCAGTGCAAATGTCTTGTTTTTCTTGTGCCTTCAAGTCTTTTCCAACTTACAGTGACCCACAGCTGCCCCTATCATGGGGTTTTCTCTGCAAGATTTGTTCAAAGGGAATTTGCCTTTGCCTTCCCCCCATGGCTGAGAGAATGTGACTTATGTAAGATCACCCAGTGAGTTTCCATGATCAAGCAGGGATTCAAATGACTTACATCTCTGAAATGGACAGAGATACAAATTCTCCTGAATTAATACAAACAGAGGATAACTCAGCAAAAGTTTATGCCATAAAGTTTTTAATCTTTAAGGCATGGGTGGGAATTACAAACCTTATAGACACTGCAAGTCTCTTGAGCCCTAACAGTATAGCCAATTGTAAGGAATGCTAGAAGGTGCAGTTCATTAACATTTGGAGGGCCGTGTAATTCTCACATTGTTTAAGAAATCACAAATTATAAGACAAAAAGACAAAAAGAATTTGAATTTGGTAACAAGCCAGGGAAATTATTAGCTCACAGACTGAAAAGAGAAAAAGA
>CM034706.1:20476658-20503572 GCA_020142125.1 Phrynosoma platyrhinos
GGAGGGCTATGTGTTTATAAATGGGTTGTTGCTGTTGCTGTTGTTGTTGTTGTGGGGAGGGAAGTGTTAACACCTTGTGTATAAATGGGTTGTTGTTGTTGTTGTGGAGGGAAGTGTTAACACCTTCCTGGGTCTTTGCTGCTGTCTGGTGTGGGGTTTTTATTTGTACGTGTGTGTGTATATCTTTTTTTCTTGCATTTAGTTGTGTGATGAGAAATCAGTGAGAGTGTTTGTGTGTGTTGTTTTGGATTGGGCAAGAGAGGCTGGGTTTGTATCTTAAAATGTGTATTTCCCCCCTCTAAATGAGAAGTCACTGTGTGTGACAGTAGTAAGTGTGTGTGTGTGTGTGTGTGTTTTGGGTTGGAGAAAATGGGGTACATTAAAAAGTGGGGATCATAAAAGGGGAAAAAAAGAGAGCAAGAGCTTTAGTTTCTTAGAAAAAATTTTGGGGAGTGGGTTGTGTGAGATGATGATGATGATGATGATGATGATGATGTTTAAACCAGTTCTCCTCTTCTTACTGGGCTGTTTTTGGGAGGTGGAAGAGGGAGAGTTTCAAAACCATGTGTTGATCCTTGCAAAGAAAAAAAATATATAAATGGCAACTTGGAAAAAAACTTTCATTAGCCATCTTGTTGGAGTCAGCAGGGGTCAAGTTCAGCAGCCAAAGAAGGGAAGCCCTTCCCCCTTTGCCTTCCTCTCCAACAGCAACAACAACAACAACAACAAGAAAAATCCCAAAACCCAACAACTTCTAAAGCTGCTGGTGTCTCTTCTCTTGTGTGTGTGTGTCTCTGTGTGTAAAGCTTTGATTTTAATCCTCCTTTTAGATAGTGAGGGGGAACTTTTCTCTTTTGCCTTTACAAATATTGCATCCCATGTGGAGTTCCTCATCCCTCTATCTATCTATCTATCTATCTACTCTTGCAAACCTCTGAAGACTTTTGCACACTCTTGAATTGCTCTTGGAAGAAGTTTTCTCCTTCTTCTTCTTTTCTTTAAAATGGGGATCGTGGCAAAAAGTCCAGTGTTAGATGCGAGACCATCATGAAAAGTAGTAAGTTTTGGGTTTTGTTTTATTTCTCCCCAGGGAGGGGATGGTATTCTCTGTGTAACTTCTGGGGAGGAAGACAAGAGAAAGATGATGGATATGGCCATGGATAAGACTTTATATAATGATGTGGGGGATGGAGAGGGAAAAAGAGATTTTAAAGTTGGTATCTTTCTCCTCTCTCCTTCCACCAACTTGAAAATGTGACACACTGGTCTTTGAAAAGAGTGAATGAAGAACTTTACTCTTTTAGAAGGCCAAGAGACTGTGTACAGTTATAAGTTACTTTGTCCAGCTCCCAATGATTTCTTTACATCCTCTCCTCCCCCACAACTTGCTTGCATTTGGGATGTGTGTGACAGGTTTCCTCTACCCCTCATCCTCTTTTAAAGAAGCGAATGAATGAAGAGCTGGAAACTTCCTAATTCTTTAAAAAAGGGATGATTGCTAACTTGTGATCCACAATCTAAGCGAAGGTGGTTGCGAAGGTTTTGTTATTAAAAACTTCAGGCAAGATCTTATTTTCTTTTTTGTGGACTGAGAGGCATAGCTGATCTTGACACTTTCTCTTCTATGGGGTCTTCATGTCCCCCCCCCCCCATGTCTGCCTTTGATTTTAGAGGGATACTTCATAGCACTTGCTAGAATTGACTTGTGCTCTTTTTGATCAGGAGAATTATGGGAGTTTTTAGTGAGTATTTAGTGCTTGTATTTATATTTGTATCTGTATCTGTATTGGTGTCTATATCTATATCTAGAATTTCTTCTGGTAAATAAGGTGATATTTAAGAGTTTTAAGACCTCTGTCAGATTTTTTTTAAACAAAGAGGAAGACCTAACCACCAACCAGAAGTCCATAAAGTGTAAGCCCCTATTTTATTTTCCCACCCACGCATGTCAAACTTGAGTTTCATTCGCTGAAAGAGGAAGAAAAGAAAAGGGAGAAAAATTCAGAGGCCAAATGATAAAAGTAAACATGAGGCAGTCCTTTAAGGAATCAACGCTGCATTTGCCCTGTTGCCAGTGTCCAAAAGAGTTTTGAACAAAATTGGAGAAAGTACAATTAAGAAAAAAGGGAAATCGGGGAATTAGGAAGGGGCAATTGTGTGTGTAGATATGTACACTTCTAGCATATTGTTGATGGTACAACTTATTAATGTCAATAATAAAATAAATGATGATGAAGATAATAATAACCATAAAGGGGACATATAGACTTCTGGGGTGTGTTTTGCCATACTTTCCCACAATGTTTATTTTAAGAAGGCTGACAGCCTATTATTATTATTATTATTGTTTATACCCCTTCCCCATTGTTAAGACATGCTCCAGTGTATTGCTATTGGGTGTTTCAAGAACAGTTCTCTTGACATATCTGACTTGTAAAAATATTTTATAAAATGTAACATTGTTAAGGTAGGAAGCGAAGTTATGAATATGAAGTGCAAATTAATGATAAAGAGTTACGGTAGTTCCTTATGGGTTAGTTCCCTATGATGACAAAACGACTATAAAAGTTTACAGTAGTTCTTTCTGAACAGAAGGCCGTGCCAGTCCTCATGTTTGCAGTGCATCCATTAGGCGAGAAAACCTTTTCAAATATTTCACGAGTGACAGATTCAAAATATTAGCAAAAGTGGACTGCTGTGAAAGTTAAAAAAAAAAAGTCTCCTTGCTCCTGAGAGTAAATGCAGGGCTTTCATGAGAACACCAACTATTTCCTGTAAATCGTGATGCTGACAAAACCGTCTGGAAATGATATCAACATTTTGCAAGGCTTTTTTGAAAAATGTCTGTAGTGAAAGTTTGTTACAGAGATGGCTAATCCAAACAAATGGAGGACTTCAGTTTTTTCTCCTCCCTTTAAGAAAAAGGCATAGTGGTCTTCCTGTTTCTTTTTAAAAAGAGGTATAAGATTAGTTAAACTGTACATTATGCATCACTGTTTATACTGTTATGCATCTGGGTAGCTAAATACCCAGATCTTGAGTGTCATATTCACAACTTAAGACTTATATGATTAAGTTTAGAGCTGTTACTTAAGAGGGAAATTTGTTTACAATTGCGCTGTGATACTTTTCAGTATTATGCGTGCCAATAATGAAGAAAATAAACTCACTTTTTACGGGGCCTGCGGATTTATAGCTATACCTTAATGCAAGTTCATGGCAAACTACTAATTGTTTTCAACTTCCATTTCTTTGGTTAAGACAGAAAATGTTTGGGCCTCACTATGTATATTTTCATGAGGAATATAAGCTCTTCTGCTAATGATTTACTCTGGAACAGTCTGAAGAAGTTCACAGTTACTCCCCCAAAGTAGCCACTTGTGCAACCTGCTGTTTGAAGTTTCAGTGGATAAATTTCACCATTTTTATTAGTTTTTAATTTCATTTATTGCCTAAAGTACACACTAGCATCATCAGGTCTTTGTGAGATAGCACGCTGCATGCTTTCTAACAAAAAAGCACACAGTGTTGTGTTTGTTGTATGTATTTTTAACAAAATGAGGGTTTATGTATCTATGAAATAATGGGTTGCACTTTTTGAGTATAGCTATGAAGCTCCCACAATATAAATTTAATATATAATTTTTGCAGTATGAGTCTTAGTGGTTTTATCATGAATACATCTCCCTGTGATTATAAATATACTCTTGAGTAAGTGTGCATAGTACTGCAGCTTTAATAAATTTTCTACCACATTCTATATTTGTTGTGTAAGCATTCGCAAAGAATATATATGCATATAGACTATTTGCATAGCGTATCTCTGTTAATGGAGACAGTAAAATATTCTGCAGTTCTTGTAGAATTGCTTCTTACAGTAGCTGCTCTTTGAATTTCAGCATTCAGACTATATTTTGTTTTTCATACTGGCTGAAACTCGTAGTGTTTTCTGACCATTAAGGCTGCATTGACTAATTACTTGTTGATGTTAAGGTGTGGAGACACTTGCTTTATAAAACCATTTTTGGAAATGGCTGTACTGTTGGTTATCTGTGACTCTTCAAGAACTAATTTCAGATATGTCCTTTCTGAAAAATATATATGAAACCTGAAAACATGGTTTTCACCATTCTTATACATCATGAGTAAAAGTTTCAGCGTCAGTTTGTATGTGTCTGAATATAGGGCTGACTTATTACAGATAATAATACTAACTGAACTCTTATCAGATGTTACCTGTATCCCTCCCAACAAAGTTGATTGTCTTAAAATCACATCTAATCTATTTATGAGGTTTATGGTGAAATATTCAAGGTCTAGCTGGTAAAAAAAAAAATTATTCAAGGTTGAGCATGTCTAGCTGGTAAAAAATTTGGGTTTTTTTTTGTTTCCCCCCGAAAAGTCAAGTGGGAATTAATACTAATTTGTTTCAGTTCTGTCAATATAAGGCAGGAACTTATAGGTCATGATTTTAGGACTATTCAGCTGGATTTAAGCTACATATGAATTGACGAGAGCTACTTTTCCCGTAATGGGGTTGAGATCAGGGTGTTGGCCAAATTATTGACTTCGGACAGCAATATGTTCTGATGTTCAGATTTTTGGTTAGCGTATAAAATGAAGCCATTCATCCCAGCAGACTGACAATTTTCCAGTTTGTGTTTGCTTTTGCTTAATTTAGTTTCCTCAAGACAACTGGTGAGGTAGTTTGGATTTGTGTTTTTGGCAGTCTTGGGTAGAACTTTCTGTGCCAAGTACTGCACCTCACTGTTCAAAATATGAATGATTAGAATGAGACTTATACTAATAATTTTTTAAAGAGAAATACAGGAATTGTTTTTGGCAAGTTTCACCCTTTTTAGGCTGTCATGTAAAAAGGAAGCCTTTACCCCACCCCCTCCTCGCTGCCCCCATGGCCATTATAAACACTTGGTATGGCCTTTTTTCAGTTAAAGAATTTCAGATGACTTAGCTATCTAACCTTTAACTATAAAATACATTGATGACTTCCCCATATTTCAAGGATACATGCATAGATGCTTTTTTGAGATTACTGTTAGAAAGATAAGCTTTGTTACATTCTTCTTCCTTCCTTATTTTAGTAGCACACCAGAATGAGTGTAAAAATAATACTTTGTCACACAAATTAATTCTTTATCATTCCACCTAATCATTTTATCATTCTAACCATAGTTGATTGATCTAATGATTAAAGCTTGAACATTACAAGCTAATAATTACCTTAAAATATCACTGATTACTGACCACTGGAGAAGTTAATTAGAGCATACCTGTTGCACATTTTTGTTTCTCTGTGAAGGTATGCTTCATTCCATATAGTGATTTATTTAAAAAAAAAAAAAGAAAGGAAAGAGGGCTTTTTGAACTTCTCATGTACTGTTAAAACAGCTATGATTAAGTTTTGACAGTTAAAATCTCCACCCCAATACAGGCTGCTTTGGTAGTTCTGTGATTAGTTTCAGTGCAAGATAAGGAAGCCAATGGTTGTTTTAGTCTATTGATTCTGACAACTTTTAAAAATAGGACATATAAACCAATAAAATTTTGGTTCTTCAATTTAAGCCAGTTAGCTCCATTACCTAGCTCAGAACTATATGTATATTCTCAGAAGTTATATCTAGTATGTATACTATGATTTACTCCCAGGAAATGGTCTGTGTGATTGTGTTTTCTGACTGCAGTGCTATTTAGCGTGAAGAAGCTTACTTAGGAATAAGAACTATTAAATTCATTAGGACTTACCTCAGATAGCTCAGCCTAAGATTGCAGCTTGAATCAGTTTAAGTCTGTAAGTAATCCTATGCACGCTTACTTGAGAGTAGGCCTCATTGAACATAGCACAGTGTGTTTGCAAATGGACATATATAGAATTGTACTGCAGATCCAAGTAACTATCAGTTTGAGCTAATTCACAATCTCGTTAGATTTGAAATTATTAGTTCTAAACCTATTTACAGCATGTAATTGTATGCCTTTCTATTCTTTCTGGTAATAATGAATATTGACTTTAGCATGATTTGATCAGTTCAAAATAGGCTAGTGGAGTCAAGCATCAAGTTGAGAGAAGGCACCTTATAGCAACTTAAAATATTTCATGCATTATGATGAATGCTTCCTAAAGACGCAACAGAATTTGACTTTTAGAAGGAGTTTTGCATTAATTTAATAATATCTGGAAAACTATCTGCTTCAGAGTATTTGCTGATGTTAGCTTCATTGGCCTGCAAAATCCTTGGCCCTAAAGTGGTTTTCTTCCATCTTGATTATTTCATTGATGCTATACTGCAAAAGCTTCCATTGTATAGCCCAGTGTCTCACATTTTAGCATTTTTAAAAAAGTCAGTATATGATACCACATATCCCCCCCCCCAAAAAAAACCCTTTAGTTTTGAACTTGGAAGGGGAAAAGATCCTGAAGTGGCACTAGGGGTATAGCTGTGTGGTTGGGGTAGGCATGAAAGTATTGGGTTCCCCGTAAAAATTCTTCTTCTCTCTCTTACCTTCAGTCTCCACATTTTTAACATTGCAGTAACTTAAAACTTCAGTTAAGTGTTTAGAAACACAATGTAGGCATCCAAAGAAAAGGGGCCGTCAAAGTGACCAAGGGAATGTGAAAACGGCAAATGAAAGATTTCTAGTTGTGAACAGTTGTCAGTGTTTCACTCACAGCAATACTGGAAATTTGGGGACTGAAGGAAAATTTCATTTGGGGGTAAAATTCTTATTTGGTGGGCAGTTTCCTAATTTTGCACTGTACTCTAATGACAATTGTAGGGAAGTACAGTTGTCCCTCCCAATTCATGAGGGATCTGTTCTGAACCTCCATGCGACTTGGGAAAATCACAAATATCCAAGCCCCATTGATGTCAGCGGCGCTGCACGGCTGTGGGCCATTTTGTCTCTCTCTGTTTGCCGTCCGTGAAGGACTGAGACTGCAGATTCCAAGTCCATGAATGGGGAGTGATGAGTGTATAGTTCTTCCCATAATTTTAATCCCATTATTTGCTCATTCCCACTATTTTCAGTTGCCTGGTTTGTAGGCTATTCTGTAGTCTTCATGTGTGACCAAATTACTTCTGGCTTGAGAGGTCCATATAAGCAGCAGCTACTTTGCCAAGTTAGATGAAATAGAAATGTCATGTTCAAGATTTTCCTCACCATGTATTACAAATTCAGCATGATTTTCTATACGCTTCATTAACCGTGCACATGGACAGTTTCTGCTACCTCTGGCAACCCACTGTATAGTGTCCCACAAATTTCCTATCAAACCTATGTGCACATGTTGTAGGATGCAAATCATTCTGTTAATACTGGATTCTTCTGTATCTGAAGAAGATTATCCATTAATGTTTGTAACATGAGTGTATAGACAAACACGCGTATGCACCCTGAGACACATATGTGGAACTTGGGTATTATCTGTTGCTGAATTCTGAAAATGACTTTCCTTGTTTGAGAGGTCTGTGAATTATATTCAAGTTTCTTGCTCATTTTATGTGTAGGCATCTTCAAATGCATTCTCTGGTTCCAAAGCTGTTGGGAATCAATGGAATTTCCTACATGAGAAGTCTTTTTTTTTTTTTTGCTCCTTAAACATGGATTGACTTTTCTTCTTCCTCTAAAATTTATTTTAATAAAAATATTTAATTTTCAAAAATGTAACTAGCAGTTTTTAAAACTTGCAGTAGACTCTTTACAAGAGGCTAGACACCTTTCCCTGGTGGTTTTATTTATACAAGAAGGAAACTTTCCCCCTCTCTCTTTCTCTCTTGTGCGCGCTCTCTCTCTTTCTCTTGTTTTCTTTAAACCGTCTGACGTAATGCCAAACTTTGCTTTAAAAGAACAGACAGAAGTAATTGGTAGCTTTTAACTTTTAATAATGTTCTGGATTGGTTTTAGTGGCCTAACTGCCATTTAAAAAAAAAAAAAAAACTTAAGAAAAACCAGGCTGGAAGTCTAAAGAAGAAAGACCCTGTTGATGCAGTTACTTTTATTCTTGTTTTCAATCAGTTACTATTATTATTATTATTTTAAAAAGGCTTTCCCACTGAGCTAGGCTTGATTTTCTACAAATGTATTCTGCTAATACTGGTGCATGTTAGGTTATGATAACTTATATCCATTAAAAATTCTCCGCAAAGTTTTGAAACATATTATTATTCTTTCATTCCCACCTTCGTTCCTTCTCTGTATTTCAAGAATCAATTTGTCTTTGGAATAATAATTGGTATTCACAGATCACTTAGTAATTTTTTAAAACAAAGGTGTCAAAGAATAGTTCATATCTATTGAAGTAAGGCAACAAATGTAAACAGAAGCAGTGGAAGAATAGCATAGCAAAGAGTGATCAGTCTGTGTTCAGTTAACAAAAAAATTAACAAAAATAATTAAAAATGCACCCATTGTTCCTTCATTCTATTGCTGCTCCTTTTATATTCCTTTTGACTATGACTGTGGTACCGGCTAAGAAGAGGAACAGTCAGTGATTCATAGTATGCTGTGTAATTATAGTTCCTTATAATATTTAGTTTAAACCTGTAAAGCTTAGTATTTGCTATATCATCTTTTGCCGTCACATTTCCGATTTCCATTCCTAAGTTAGACTTTTCACACCCATGGGACTTTCTGTCTGTAACTAGATTAGGCAAGAGATGTTTTGGTGAAGTTGATGCTGGTGCTACTTCATAAGCTGGCAAACTTCAGAATCTCTCAAAGGGCAAGTTAGCTTTTGCCAGTTTTTCCTCCCTTTAGGGGAGGTACTCCACCCAGTCAAAGAGTTCTCCACCCAAAGGAGAGAACTATAATTCAGTGGCACAACTTTTTAAAATGTCAGTTCTCCCTAGGATTCAAATCCTAGACATGTCTCAGTCTTTAACTTTCATTTCAGCATCATGCTATTCAAGGACTTTCCCATCTCTAGATGTTTCGTGTTGGACTGTTTCTTATAATTTGCGCTTGAGGGGAAAAATGCATTTCGATGTGTGACTTGAAAAATGGCATGTAGTTGTTTTGGAACGATTAAGCCAACAATCTTTATGAGCTGTAATAAAATTAGATAGCTTGGAATCTTTGATTATGATTTTTTAATGCTCATCTACTCATTTTTAGTCCACTGTTAATACAGAATGTGTTAATAATATGTTCTATTCAATAATATCATGATGTATATAGTATTTGTAATGAATGAGAAGTTTAAGTTGGTTTACTAGCATTAAGGTGATATAGCAAAACTGTATCATAAAGTGTGGTGTATTAGTTTGAGGGTTGTACTACAATTTTGGGAAACCAGGGTTCGAGTCTCCTTTTGGCTGTGGAAACCCTCCTCTCAATCTTAGAAGGGGGCAATGGCAAAAAATCCTCTGAACAAATCTTGCCAAGAAAAACCCACGATAGGTTTTCTTTGGGTTGCCATAACTCATAACTTGAAGGCACACAAAAACAAACAACAAAGGAAAGCTATTTGATCCTGGTACTATAAATTAATTAGTTTGTATTTCATATGTTATATGAATTTTGATAAAGAAATATTACTATTACCAATACTACATTGCATTTGAATGCAGTTTTTTTAAAGCCATGAGTTTGATTTGGTTTTGAATTTCTTTTTACCAAATAAAACTTGGAAATCTTTCAGATACCAAATTGGTGCCTATCACATGATTGCATAGATAATATCAAAGACGCTTACACTGTAATATTGAAATAGTATACTTGGAAACTGTCTACGTATGTACGTTAATAGAATTTAACTGGAATTCTTCCAAGGAGATTGAGTATAGATTGTTACTGATATTCCAAGTCTCTCTCTCTCTCTCTCCAATTTAAATTTCTCATAATAACAAGGAGGAAAAGGTGGGATAATCAATCTTCAGCAAAGTTTATACCACAGATAATGCTTGCCATTTTCCAAAGTTTTAACGTTTATTTGTGAGGCTTAAAATTTTGTATGTGGAAGATGATGTAAAAAGTTCATCAATCGTGTTTACGTTTCTCTACAAGATTTACTTAAATACTATGTTTCAGTTTTGCCTCAAACCATTTCAAACTATCTCTGGCCAAGGAATCTACCATTTCTGGGTTCCTGAGAGATTAAGTATGACAGGTCCTATTATATAATGAACAGCAGTATTGTTTGAACAAAGGTAACATATTTTGATTTGTGTACTCCCCCCTCCCCCCGGGCTGTTGGCAGCAGTATTTCTCTAAAATGGGGAGTGTAAATATCTGAATAGGTTTCAAGCATACAGTGCAGAAAGCAATGAGTCTTTAAATCTTTGGATCTATTGTATCTAGCGTGCAGGTATGTACGGAGGACATACAATAGATTTCACTCTAATCTGCTCACATATCTGTCATTGTGGCCCTTCTGTGTACATATATGATGTGGGATTTTGTGTGTGTGTGTGTGTGTGTGTGTGTTTGTGTCTATTGAATTGATTTACTGAATTATTGAATTTATATCCCACATATCTCCCAAGATGTGATTCAAGGCGGCTTGTAATAATTTAAAAAGATCAAGCTGACAAATTAATTTACAAAAGGTAAAAAAGAATTAAATAAGTAACAACCATTTAAAATTTTGTAATGCATAAATGTTCCTGGGCTACTTTTTTATGAAGGCTGCAAGTATACAACGTTTGTCTTTCAAAGTAATTTTTTTTAATGTGCAACCTTGCTGTTGGAAAATAACATAACCCTAGTCAAGCTGGCATATATCAGTGTTTACCCCCGTCACTAATTCAGTGTGATAATGTGTGAATTCCATTGATACCCTATAGAAGTCATCAGCAAGCACCTGACTGGTTTTAATAGATAGATTGTGGCCTTAATTAGTGTTGTTTTGGGGGGACAGGAAGAAAGTAGATGTAACATTATTTTAAAAGTTCAATACAAATACTCTTGGATATCTTGAGAAGGTACATTACTGTGATCTAAAATGGTCTTTTCAGAAGAACATGGCAGCTTGTTGTTCTCCCATCTGATGATATCTAATATTTTCAAAAGTTATTTTCCCCCCATGACAACACCACAGAGACATGTATGCAAATCTGTAGACAGCGATTGACTAAGGAAATATTAATAACAATAACATCAATAATATACACATTTATATGTCAGTAGGGGCCTTAATCTTCACAAATATACTTTAGAAATAGAAACAGATAATTTACGATTATGGTTTATATGCCTAATGTACAGAACAGACTGGTTTGACATGTAGGCCATTGCTTAGCTTTGACTCAACCCATTACTTCTTAAAATAGATAAATTCTCAGCCTCTGACCCCTTCAGGCAAAAATCTGTGAAGTTTTCCCCATCACCCTGAAGGTCAGATAGCTGAGATTCTACAGGACAACTGGAAAGAGTAAATTCCCAAATGGATGGTTCTCCATAAGTAAAATAAGTAAACTCCAGATGTTCAGAACCCTGGGCATCCCTAATAATTATAGGAAGAAAATGCAGCGCCCTCTGTGTATATGCTAAAGATCTCCTTTCATCAAATCTAACATTACAGTGATCTGATTTTAATGACATTGGCCTTCGAGCTAACACTAAAGAGTAGTCAGTATTATGCTGGGACTTGTATATTCTATACTTTCCAGTAACTTGATGTAATTTAATCCTTTGGATTCCAGCTGAACATACTGTAGGAGTGTTACAGTTTGGGGATGGTAAATCTCATGTTTCTTGCTATATGAAAATAAATTAGACCAAAAGACGCTAACAACATGCATCACAGTTGTACAGCATAGTACAGCATTCTTTGGTTTGTATTGCTTGTCAGTATATGTTTGGATTGCTGCTCTGGTATATGCATGGATTTGCCACCTATAAACAAATTTTTGTATTCTATTGTTGTTGTTGGTTTATTTTCTGTTAATTCTACTTTGATTTGTGTTGGCTTCATGGGTCAGAGACCTCCGAGAGTCCAATCAGATCTTGCAAATTCAGAGCCGTGGCTTCCTCGATTGAATATTTCATTTATGTTCTGATTAATTCCATTCTGTCATTGGACAGCTGAAATGTTAGATGCTATAGTACATTTATAATCATAACGTTAGGTTCATATCAAGTATATTTTTGCAGAGTAGTGTAAAAGCATTAAAATAAACCTATTGCAGTGGTTTCATACAGGCACTGTTTGTGGGATTAGTTAACACTGTTCTTGCAGCTAAAGAATTGTGGGTTTTTTTTGGGGGGGGGAATCATCCTGTAAAGTCTTGCCTGAATTGATCTAGAAATATAAACAATTTGGTGCTAAGGTGCTATTTTAAACAAAAATCTGAAGTTTAGCATTAGCTGAACTTTCAGTGACAATTCTATTAAGTTTTTATTTAATCTGAAAGGGATAAAGTAATATAGTGACCAAACTGATAATTCCCTTGTATTTTCTCACCCGTAGTTCTCCCTGTACACTAAAGTGGCACAGGTTAAATTGCACTACCAAGAAAACTGTTGTTTGTGAGAATACTTCATAGTAAGAAAGGTGGTCATACACATCTCACTTTTCAAGGCACATTGGCATTACTGAGACATGCATTTTCTTGATTTTTCCCAAAGTCCCGTCTCAGCAGTGGTGGGTGGTGAATCCTGTTTATTTATATTTTTATGGCACGCTTAAACATAGTAGCCATTTTAGTTCCATCAAGATGAAGTTATCTGACTTATTTTTTTATGTCGGTATTATTCCCTCATCTTCAAAGTATGCTACATCTTTTTGTTTTTCCATTTTTATCCCTGCTTTTCTCCCATGCCAGTGGCTTTTTTGTTGTCTATGTGTGTGTGTGTGTATATGTGTGTGCATATTTAAACACAGAACACAACCCTTCTAAAAATACGTTCAAATTAAGTTATCCAAGTGTTTTACACTATATATATATATATATATATATATATATATATATATATATATTCCCTCCTAATTGTTGTGTATTATACACACATGTGCACACACACTGATGATCCCTCCCTCCCTCCCTCCCTCCTTCCCTCCGTCTTACATACACACAGACATTTTTCAGGAAACATCAGTGTTTCTTTTTTGCTTTAAGACTTTAAAGTATTTATTGTGATGTAATGAGAATTCTGCCACAGTTACTAATGGGCAAGGAAGAGATTGAGAAAAGAAAAGGCTTCATATCCCACTCTTACTAGTATGAGACTTACTACTTACATACTGTGACTAGTTTTTTAAGGTCTTTCAGAATGGGCTGTTTCTCAACTCAGAAGATTAGAAGTCTAAGCAGGTATTCAGTTTGCTTCGTTTGTTTTAAAGCTGTTTACAGCATTAGGACAGAAGAAATAAAAGGGCAATGAATTGAGTAGTTAGGCTTGATTTAACTGCCTGAATTATTTTGGGAAAGAGAACAGAAAGGTGATTAAAATAGTTTTGCATGGAGATAAAATTTAATAACATGATTTAAGGTTGTAAGGTTTGCTCCACTTATATTTCACTGAAGAAAACCCAGCAACTGAATGTTGACTTTGTTGAAGATCATCATCAATTGAAAGTCCATGTGGATATAAGGTTATTTTCCAACAGACTGGTCAGAACAGGCTTGGAGGTATGCTTGATTTTTTTGTGACTACTCCCTCTACATCACCATCCATTGGTTTTCACTTATAAACAGTGATGAAAGTGCTTTATATAGTTTCATGGTACTGTCTTAGAATTTGGTACTGTCTGTTTTTATTGGTTTCTTCACATTTTTTACTGTTGATGATAGATGTCCTGTCAGATGATTTCCTGGTTGATTTCACTTGGGTGATATATCTAACTTTTGTTAGTTTCTTGTACATAATGTGTATCACTGTAGACCTGGGGAACTTGTTTCAAGGCACTTAGTGGGTGAGTCCTTGATTTTAATATATGTGGGTTTAATTAAGATTACCATCTCTCTATGGTTATATGTAATCTAAAATCTAAATTATTTCAATAAATCTGTATCCTGTTTCTGAACATACTACATTGTATCTATGTTTGTCACTTAATCCTGTAATCCTGTACATGTCTATTCCATAGTACATATGAGATTGTTTTCAGTGGTGGTTACTCCTGGGTAATAGGATTGAAGCCTAAGGAACTTACTAGGGTGGCACAGTGAAACTGAATAATCTGTTGAAATCTGGTATGTATAGTTTACAGAATGCTTTGTCTTCATGTTCAGAGTAAGTAAAATTCGACAGTGAAATACACGGCCTTGGAGTGTGGTGGAGTCACCTTCTTTGGAGATTTTGAGATAGATGCTGGATGGCTGTCTGTTGGTAGTGCTTTGATTGTGTATACCTGCATGGCATGGGGTCTCTGATGGTGGCCCAGGGAGGAAGAAACCTTCAAAGAACTTCAAAACCTCAGAGTTGTAGAGGAAAAGCACAAAGGCTTGCCATCTTCTTCTGTAAGCAATTGGAGAAGCAGAAGGAAGATTAAGGTAGGGATGGACCAAGTGGTGATGATGCTTGCATTGGCAGGTTAAGAAAGAGTGGGGTTAGATGTTGGTACACCCTCTTTAACACATCAGGCCCACAGTCTACTTGCTGGGATCCAATGATACCTTTAATTATTCAAATCTTTCAGCGTGTTCTAGAGAGGCATATATGTGGATAATATCTGTCCCTTCAGGTATGTAACTTCATCAGCCTTAGCAAACATGACAGTGGTTAGGGATGATAGGACCTACAGTCCAGTGACATCACTGTGACAGTAGCCCATTCTTGCAAGTGTTTGCCACTTAAGAGGATACCTATTGGATTGTTATATATAGGGTTCATACTCAAGATACATGGATTCTTGGGTTCATCAAGTTGGAAGCAGAACAGCTGCCTTCTTTCGTAAGATCAACTCTGCATGAATTTATGCTATTTGGAGAGCACAAAATGAAGATTAGGTCAATCACTGTAGATCCTCTCACAAAATGAAAGACTATTTTGAGTGGTTTGCCTGAATAGTTCTAAGTTGCAGATTTTTTTTAATTTCATTCTGTAAATTATAAATTATGCTTTTCAGCTGGAGTAATTTGTTGACCATCCCTGCATCTCAGTCTGGTCTTGAATTTGGGGTGCCTACTTGTTTGTCTTGTTGTGTGGCTTCAGGTTGTTTATGAACCTTTCATGGGTATTTTTTTTTTGCAAGATTTGTTCAGAGTAGGTTGTCCATTGTCTTCCCCTGAGGCTTAGAGCATGTGACTTGCCCACAGTCACCCAGTGGGTTTCATGACTCAGTGGGGAATCAAACTCTGGTCTCAAGAGTTATAGCCCAACACTCAAACTGCTATGCCACAGTTATTGTAATTTTTTTTAATGTATATATATTTTTTAAAGTATATGTATGGACCTGTATGAGCAAATTGTATTGCTTCAGTCAAATCACTGTCTCTCATCCTGAGCTCCAGTCTCCTTTGTTTGAGGTAATAGCGTAAACATGGTTTACAGGACTGTTTAGAAAAATTGTTAAAATAATGTATATAAAACACTTTATAGACATTATGAACATTATAGGTGTTGTGTAATATTGAGCTCTTGCAATCTGGTATAGAAATTTTCAGCTTGTTCTTAACGTATCTGGCAAATGAAATGATATGCACGATCACTTAGAAACTGATGATGACAGCTGGTATAGAATTTAATTAGGAAATGTGTGTATATGTGTCTTCAGGTCTTATGTAGACTTATGGTGGCCTATGAATTTCATAGGGTTTTCGTAGACAAGGAATACTCAGAGGTGGTTTTGCTCGTTCCTTCCCCCAAAATATAGCCTATGCCACCAGGCATTAATTGGTGGTGTCCCATCCAAGCACTAATTAGATCTTCAAAGATCAGATAGGATAGTTAGGCAGATCTTATAAACTGAGAATGAGATGGTATGTTTTTAAAAACTTTTTTCCCTCCCTAAAGTACTTTGGTGCAAATTTGTGAAAGTTCATTTTCTTATTTGAAAAAGGAAAGTTTTTAGAAGTCAACTCTTCAAAGGTCTGAATTAATGGGGAAATATAAGCTACAACTAATTTCTTACCATGGATACCGAATCTGAACTGAAGGCCTTTTCCCCCCTGTGTTGTCTAAAATCAATGATGATGATTATGTTGCTGTCCTGGACTTTCTACAGTATCATACACATTTTGTCTTTATGACATTCCTGTATAAACTTTCAAGAGAATCACCATGATGAGATTTATTTGAATTGTAAAAACGTGCAAGAATGAATGATTTGGGTTTTCTTTGAAAATTCTCCCCTATTCTAGACATTGCTTAGCTTAGAAAGCCACCGTAGAAACGTGTGTATTCCCTCTTCTGCTTTTATTCATCTGCACAATCTGTTGTTCTCTAAGCACAACAAAACTTCATTGTGGTATGTTTTTCTCAGTAGGATACATGGCAAAAGTGAAATTTTCCAACACTTAGGCAAGAAGGGAGAAGTTGTGGAATTTGTCTTAATGTGTGAAAGGAGAAAAGCCCTTAAAGACATCCTAACCACACAGCTTTAGAATGCATATATAACTTTGTAGAATCATATCCAGGGCTAGCCGTGTTGGCCATATAGCAAAATCCAATAACAGAATTAGATATACAGCTGAGCAGAAAGGGAAGCAACTATAGAGTAAAATGCTTTGCAATTTTACTACATAGGAATCTCTATCTCTTAAATATATTCCTTCCTTCCTGTAGTAGACTATGCTTCCTATTTTTTATGTGAACAGGACTTTCACTCCAAATTTTACCTAAGTAGAGCGAATGCCACAGAAATCCACACTCAAAGCACTAGTTCCTCACCACAGAGAATGCCACTTGCTAGTTTTCAGCCTTTCCTGAAATCCTTTCAGTCAAGACTAGAGTTAGAGAGACATTATTTATTTGGTATTAAAAATTAACCTCAGTTTTACTTTTGGCATTCATTATAGTAGAGAGAGCTCATGCAGGCATGGGAGGAAGAATTGTTGTTTCAAGAATATTTTTAAGAATGAAAAGAAAGGAAGGAAAGAGTTCTCCTGAAAGTTGTTATTCTAGTTAACATTTGGATTACTAGGAAAAGTGAAGTTTCTGTGATCACTTTCCCGTAACATTTTTGTTATCTCTCTCAGTTAAAATCTAATCCTCCTGTATCTAAAGAATGCAGTTTCCTGTAGCAACAGGATAACCTAGCAAGCTATAGGATTTCCATGCATCTTCCTCATTTCCTAATATTTCACAATATTGTCTTGATTTGAGTTTGTGTCTATGGGCTGATGTAAAGAATGTGATGTTGACATATGTATCATATAATGATTTTATGTAAGTATAATGAAAATGGTAGTTTCCCTGAATAAGCTCTTAATTAACTGAGGTCAACTGAATTGTGTCCTCACCAGTGCAAATTGTAACTGCTAGTTATGATGTCTTCCCAGTAAAATATTCACCTTTAGTTACTTTGACTCCAGTTCTACTATACGGTTTTAAAAAATTCTTGAAGTCTAGAACAGTAAATGGAGTGCCAGAATGTTTAGCTCTGTATGTAGTTTTGAAAATGGTCTCCCACTGCTTTTTTCAATCAGGGAAAAGATTGTTTATAGAACAAACTCTTACCTTCCTGTCTATTTCTGTACTTCTAGAAATAAATTCCATTCAAATAAATTGTATAGAATTGAGGTTCATTCCTCTTGCTCCATGTTGTTAGTTGTTGTCTGTGCAAATATTTTTCAGCATTCCGCAAAAGTATTACTATATTTATTTCTATTATAACTTTTCCCAGTTTGTGACTCAAAGTGGCTTGCAACAAATTAAAAAAGTTACAATTAAAAATCAACAAGTACTATTGGTTGGCATTGTAGATAGTTGCACTAAATGCTGAAATAACGACCATTTCATCTTAAGCTGATTTACTTGATGAAAATCTTAGTTCTAACCCCACCCCAAAATGAGTGTGATTTCTCTCTATCTCTGTTATAAGCTATTTGTTTGTGCCTCTTTTCTTTTCTGTCAAGATATGTATGCTTCTAAGTTATGTGTTTGCATATTATGTGTTTGTCAGTACCTTCTGCCTTCTGATATTTGAAATTGTATCCTAAAGAGAGAGAAAAAACTTCAGCAGTTTGGGGGAAAAAAGTCTTACACAATTAGTAATTTCAAAAATCATGCTAAATGTGTGGACTGATTCTCCTTTTGCTTCTATACATGCAAATTCTTAAATAGGGAAATTGTAAATTGTTTTATTTTTGTTAACATTTTTCTGTTTTATTTATTTTTAAAGCCCCAGGTTTTATCCAACAAATCTTACTGCAGAATATATAAAAACATTCACTTGAAGGTTTAGTGTTGTTTAGTAATTTTGCCTCTTCAGTTTAACAAATAACACATCATCCAGTTCCTTTAAGAATAACAGCTTAATCTGTTTAAGGTAGTGAAACTGGGGAATAGAGACCCTTTAAGAAAATACATAGTAATACTGTAATGCTACACAGACACATACACACGGTTGTAAGTCCCATTGAATATAATAGAATTGAGTTCCTAGAAGACATGTTTAGGATGGTTACCGTAAAAGCTGTATATCTGGTCTCTTCTACATATACGTTTCATCATTCATCTGTAGTGCAGCAATTGGTTTTAAGAATTTGAGAATGCGATGTGGATAGGGCTTGGAAGAGTTAAGACTTTGTCTCTCTCTCGTTTGTTGCATTAGCCCAAATTAGTCCAGTTTTTTTCTTTGCAAGTCATTGGTTCATTTGAACTCAGATGATTTTCTTAACTAGTGAAGTTTTAATGAAGAAATAATTGCCACGTACGGTTACCTGGTGTATATAACAAATAATAACAGTTCTGTAGACTAGGGATCAGCACCTGAAGGCCCTGAGGGGAACCACCTGGCCCCCACTATAAAGAGGGGAGTGGTGTCTGGTATCAACAGGACTTGGCAGAATGTTTTTTGCAGGAATGGGAGTTCAAGCCTTGGCCCTGTACCCCTTATTCCATTTTGAGAGGCTGTCCAAGAAATTTTCTTGTTGACCCAGCATGCATGGGAGAGCCCTTTCAAGAGAAAAATAATCCTTTGGTTACCAAAACAAAAATGATGATTATGATATTAGGAAACATATATTTTATATTCTTCTTATGTTGTTACAAATAGTATTTAAAAATGGAATAGTAAAAAAACAAAACAAAACATGGTAGCACATGGCAACATGCAGATAAGGACACACTGAAGCCTGTTTTAATAACTCACCAAACCCCTTTTCTCCATAATTTATTGCTGTAATGATACATTGAAAAATGAAATTTCTGGGCTTTATTGACATTACATTCAACACTATGTCATAACAGAATTTCTTTTTTAAAAACTCTTACATCTCTTGAGCCCCTCATTTTCTCTTCTCCCTACCACACACATACAAATTTGCCTAAAGTGAGGGGCAACCTCAGCATTTCAAAGAGCAGGGCAGTGAAAGTTGTGGATGTGTCTGCTGATATTTAAGGTCTTATGGAGCAGACAGGTAGTGATTTCTTGAGTGCAGGAATTAATTCATTTTGACACACATGGAAGCAGCTTGTGTTGTGCAAGAGGTTGCAAACGGGCAGCTCAGATCTCAAGGAAAAAAAAAACCCTAACAAGAAACTTAGATTAGCACTTTTTTGGGGTGGTGGTGGTGGTGGCATGTTATAAGTATACATTCTGAGGGGAATCATTTGAAATTTCACATGAATTGCAACATTGGGACTGCGTAAGCCCATGCCTGGTTGGAAAATAGCACCTTTAGAGCATTCAAATTGTACAGCATAGAGGCAGAGGATCAAAATGTCATAGACAGGGTTAGTCTTGGTATTTGGATTGCTGTAAACTATCCATGGAGCTGCCATTCAGAAATATCCAGAAGTTTCAGTGTTGTCTGCTAGAATTATGGAAGCTTTATTTAGGTGGAATCAAATTAAGAAGAAAAAATACAGTGGCTCTTTATTTGCTGCCAAGCCCAAGTGAAGGTGCTGGTGCTTACCATTAAAATGTTAAGTTAAATTTAAAGTGCCTCTTATCTTACCATACTTCTTCTGAATTAAGGCAATCTTCTGGTTCTATCACTGGCGGAGGTCAGTTACGATTTTGTAAAATCAGGGGTCCTCTTTGTGCTGGTGCCCCAGCTCTTGAATACCTTCTCTTAAGAGGTACTGGTTTCAAAATAATGCAGATCTGGTAATATATATAATATCATTATTTATGACCTATGATTACAATACTAAATGTTGTGGTGTGCTATCAAACCCTTTATTACTTATAGTGATCCTAAGGTGAACCTATCATTGAGTTTTCTGGGTCTGAGAGTGTGTGACTTGGGTTTCCATGGCCAAGTAGGGAATCAAATGCTGATTTCCAGAGCCATAAACCAATGCTCAAGCCATTATACCATGCTGGCTCCAATAGCAGATATACTTATCGTTATTCTGTCATAAAAAAAACAAAAAACAACCCCAGAAATTTTGACCATGATTTCTTTTTCATGCTGGTTGGAATGCCAAGCCTCAGTTTTATTGTATTAATTTTTATAGTAGACGTATGTTAGCCATTTTAACATTTTTTAAACAAACGAATAAAGGTCTGCAACTAATTGATCCAAGGGCAGATGAAAGATAATTTTGGCATTGGGCTATGTAGCTAATTAATGAAACTGGCTCCCATGTCATGTATTTCTTCAGAAATAAACAAAGTAGCATCATGCATTACAATTCTGTTTCCTGATGGATTTGGGAAATGGCCAAAGAGCATTTTTTTAGAAGTAGAGTTTTGCCATAAAAATAGACTTCCAATTCTTTTTTCTAGTAGGGATTGAACAGAGATCAGGGCAGATAGTGGCTGCTGGACAGTTTACATGTGACAGGGCAGGAATTCTCCTTCCACAATGACCAAAGCCCCCCCTTTTCAACTAACCATCATCTGTAATGACCCAAAAAACATGTTTAAGGGAGGGGTTACACTTGTGTATTTTACTAACAGGATGCTAGGCATTTTATGTCTAGATGGCGTTTTACTAGGAGAGAAGAAATGATCCCAGCTTGATGCTTGATTCTTGCAAAAGGCTTTCAGTCCAAAACAAGTAGCTAGGAAACATGAGACAAAGAGGCAATAGAGGTAAATGGGAAGAATATGCAATCATCATGGTCATGGTCATCATCATCATCTGTTCACAAAACCTTCCTGGAAAAGATGAGCTTTGAAGAAGAAAATGAAAGAAGAAAGGAGGGAAATAGTACAGAGTCGCTACATGAGCAAAAATCCTTGGATTAGGTGCTATCAGGGACTAAGGGCAGATTATGCCAGGGTTGGAGCTAGATATGAGAAAGTCAGAAGAAGGAAAAAAAAGAAAGTATTGAGTGGAGGGGAAGATAAAGACAAGGCTGTGGAAAGGCTTCACCTGAAAATGGAGTGAGAGCCAGTGAGGGGATTTAAGATGAAGTGTTATATGGTCACAGCAATGAAAAAGGTCACCTTTCTTCTACCATTGGGCCATCAAGTTTTAAGCCATGACAAGAAGTGAGTATCAAAATCATCTTGCATTGAAAGGCATATTGCATGATTGTGTTGTGCAGAAGGTACACCCCCCCCTTGCCCCAAATCATTCATTGCCCTGTCCCCCCATCTGCTTAACCTGTCTTGGAAAAACACTCCAGGTCTTGATTCAGGTGGAGCCAATCAAGAGTCCTGTCCTGGCACTGAGAATGAAAACATGACCTTTAGTGTGGTGCTGGCACTGACAGCAGGATTATAAAGTCTTGTGATTTCACACTGTATGGGAATTTTGGTATGTGTATTAGGAAAGTGTGCTTGTGACCCTGCTACCTCAACATGTTTAGAAAGTGTGTGCCAGAGTCACCTCTATCCTTCATCCTTTTCCTTCCTGTGTTGCTGGGAAGAATGGGTAATAAATGGCTGCCCCATAAACCTTTTTGGTGGGTAAACTGGTAAGCTGCAGGAAAATTTGAGATTAATGAGAAAGGTGTGTTAGAAATAGTATAATGGAAGAACCTAGTCAAGATTTTGTGGTTTTTCAGATATTTCCCACATCGTGTGCTAGTTCAAGAATCTGTAAACCAGATCGAATCTTTACAGTATGTGCTGTCACTCTCTTGAAATCAAAACATAATGTGTCAGTACAAAACTTATGTGCACACTTGCTTCTCCTCAAATTATTTTAACTTATTTGTCTATTTGTGTAATTATGTGCGCCTCATAATTTACATTGGTACAAGTACAGTACAAGAGACTCCTTAAATAGGTGCGAATTCATGTTCTGACTACATTATGTAGTCACAAAGTGAAGTAAGTAATTATACCCATTTTACAGATGGCAAATATAATGGAGAGGCTGTAGGAAGCAAAGATAGCAATAGAATTCTGCATTACTATTCCATAAATGGACTTGTACCATTAGTGATATTAAATTTGAAGATGTGAAGTGGGTCAGGGTTGTATATTTTTTCTTTGTGATAGACTTGAAAGGGAGCCTCCAGAAATAAGGTTTCCTTTAAAAGTGAATGGTATCCTCCCATTGTTTGTTGCTCTGTGCCTCCAAGTCATTTTTTATTTATGGTGACCCTAAGGTGAACCTATCATAGGGTTTTCTTGGTAGGTTTCATCAGAGGTGATTTGCCATTGCCATTGCCATCCTTGGAGGCTGAGACAGTGCCCAAGGTTACCAAGTGGGGTTTTATGCTGGATTGGCAAATCAAACCTGATCTCCAGAGTTGTAGTCCAATGCTCAAACCACCATACCATGTTGGAAAATGAGTTTTTTTTAAAAAAAATCTGGAATTGGACCTCTGGTAACATCTGCCACCATGTTTTGGCTGTGCATTATGGCATGGACAAAGCATGAGTTGATTGTGTTTGGGGTCTGGATCCACCAAAGTTGCCTCCTATATGCATTGATCCTTTTTTGGGTGACATTATTGAGTTGCATCTATGTTTGTGTGTCAGGCCAGGGCCAGAATAAGATATTCCTGTTAACTGTGACAACTATTATTCTGTTCAGTTACTCATATGTAGAATATATTTTTGCTTCCCAGCTTTCATACATGAGAAGGTTGAGGATCATAAATCAGAAAGGAAACCAATATGCGTCTGATGCAGTCAATAGATAATTAAGTCTGTGATGTAATTGGTCAGTTGTTGATGCATTCTGAAAGCTTGTTAAAAGTTTTGTGTTAGGAGGTTTTGTCATTTCTGTATAAAAGAGGTATGGCCAATCTTTTAAAAAATCTAAATTTAACTTTATAATGTTAGCTTTCACTCTCAGTGGCCTAGATTAAGACGATTTAAACACCTAGCACTGAATGTACTTAGTTCAGGGTTTATACAAGTTTTTATATTATTGTACAAATGATGTGGGATAAATCAGGGTGAAGACCTCTGAGGACATGAATGGAGTGGCTGGTAGATTGCTTCAACCTTTCCTGTACCATTGATTTGAATTAAATTTACTTTTAACTAAGGGCTTTAAGGTTGTGGTACATAATTTGAGGAGGCAATATCTGCAGACATAACATTGTTCTTTGGCTCTGTCACTGAGATGGAACTGTGCTTCAATTTTGTCTTATTTGTCAAGGCTCTTATATTAGAAGCTTAAGGGATATCACTGAAGATCCAAGAATGTCTGCCAATATCATATGTGTGTGACATTAATTGGAAATGAGAAAGATATGATTCCTTAGATGTTTTTGTATTGTTTTGTGTATGCTTTGGGATGGCAATACAATATGAATCCTTAGCTTCTGTGAGTTTTAGGCCACGTGTTTGGGTTGGCTGTTCTTAATATTTGCCTTTTGTAGTTTCTTCTGTTTCAGCAATGAAGTACTTGAACCTCTACAAGTATGGGTACATCATTTATTAAAAATTTTTATTTCTTGGTGTAGGCACAGGCTCAAATGCATCAATAAGAGACGTAGTGTGTGTATGTGTGTGTTGTGTATTTTTGTGTCTACAAAAAAGGTTGACATTGTACCAGTGATAAAAACAACTGGTACTTTCCTTTGAAGATGTTCATATCTGTATTGGGGTCTGGGCATCAGTGTATATAGAGAGCTGGCATGATGTGATGGTCTGTGTTGGACCCTGAGGTTTTGTGTCAGAGCCCCCCTTGACCATGAAAACCCACTAGGTGACCTTAGGCAAGTCACACACACTCAGCTCCAGAAAACCTCATGATAAGTTCACCTTGTGGTCATCATAAGTCAGAACCAACTTGAAGGCACACAACAACAATAAGTGTATGTGGCCATGGAAACTGAGGAATACTATGGGAATACTGTGCAAGAGACCTTTCTCATAGCACCCAACTGGTATCACTTATAGTTATGTCAAACAGCTAGTATTTCCTGTATATGTTGTTGGTAAATCATTCTAAACGTGAAGATTTTTTTCTTCTTCACAGGGCACATGGAGGCAACTTTTTATTGCCTTTAGTTATTAAATTAAAATCAGTGGTAGTTGGTGGCTTCCATATCATTGGGGCAATGAATCTGCTCCAGGTTTCAGTATGAACTTTAAAGGAGTTATTCAAGATATTGGACCAATTGTAGGGATAGGGTTTAGCACTTTTCATAGTTCTTTTGAAATTCCTATTTACACTTGGACCCATTAACTGCCCCATCGACATGAGAGCCACCAGCTGCCACTTATAAAAATCTGAATTTACACAGCCTGTCTGGAAGATGTATTAATACAAATTGCTTTGCCTTATCTCAATCAAAAATGAATATATGAGTTTCTCAAATCAATGGTGTGTTAGATTTATAAGCATATTAAAGTTGACTGAATATGTGGTTTGAATGGACTTGACTGCTTCAGTTTGCAGACATAAACCTAGTGTAATTTGTGATTGCTTAAGAACTGCTTTGAGTGTTCTTTCCAGAACTGAGGAAAATACCTTGATATTGAAAGGAATTGATTTGCACCACTGCCTTTTATATAAAATGGATACACTGAACAAAGCTTATTTTCAGATGTCCCAGTCCTATAATTCCAAAATCTCAGTACTAGATTCTACGATATCCTATGATATCATTCAGAAAGATGACAGCAGAACTTGCAGTTTTGTTCATTGTATTTAGGGCCAGAGTGAAATGGACCATGGGCTAGATCATGGAGTGATTTATATGATAGGGGTACAGGAATATTATCATTTGTTTGAATCTTGTGCTGTTCTAGTCTTCTCTGCAAGGATGATCCACGTGGTTAGACTGAATGCCTTAAATTTCTTATTGTGCAGGTGTTGTATTATCTCTGTCATATTATCTCACATTACCCACCTCTGATTGTTGAAGTGATGTAGTTGAGCAGAGCACTGCTCTGGTGGCATATAAAAAAGAGACACAGTGCACAATAGCTATGTGCTCTATGATGAAAATACCCAATGGTGAGTAATATTGCTATTGGTCGCCAAAGATATCACTAAAAATGTGAGCTCTGGAGTCCCCCAAAACTTTTCATTAAGCTGAATATTACAGAACCTGGGTCTGGATGGAAGAAACAGAGAAGTCCAAAAACCATCTGGCCACTTTTTAAAACCACAGGATCCTTATTAAATTCCCAAGATCTGCAGGTCTTAGTCTTTGGACTTTCATCTAACTCAGCGGTTCTCAAATAGTGGTGTGGGTCCCCCGGGGGGGGGGCGCGAGGCTCCGTAAAGGGGGGCCGTTACGGCTGGAGAGAGGGAGATTGTCCCAGCGCAGCCCCAGTAGCAGCCTGACGTGCTCTATCCTGATTGTGCGGGGGGGCTCGAAATGTTTTCTTCTTTCCTGGGGGGGGGGGCGTGACAGAAAATAATGGAGAAGCACTGATCTAACTGTAGACTGTATGATCAAGATTATTTTTAGCCTTTTGTTTCTTTCTCCTATCCAAAATGTTATGCCTAGCTTGATGGTGAGTTCTGGATGACCTGAAAGGATGCATTAAAAAAAAATCTTAGTGCTCCAATAAACTTATTACTCAATCCTGATTTCTGGTTGATGCGGAATCATGGTATTTCATTTTCTGATCACTGTCCATCACATGAACATAACTTTATATTCCATGGAAGAGTAGTAACTCTACACTTTTGTGTTTGAACATTGCATATTGATTTTAGGGGACAAAAGACATGTTCTGTAATATTTACCTGTAATACCTGCAGATACTCTGTAAGAAATGTTATGTTACACATTTATCAATTATTATTGCTAGGACCTTAATCTTTAAGGTCCCTAACTCTGAAGTGTTGCTCCATAGCAGAATCCCATCTCCCCCATCCCCTGGGTGAACTGAGGACACACACACACACACACACACACACACCACGGTGCATCAGATAGCTTCTGATGTGTCAGTGTTGATACAGTCAGCATTTGCTTAATTAGACTGGTCTAATGTATGTGAGAACTATCTAATGAAGATGCAGCTTACCACTAATCACAGTGCACGTACAGTAGCAGCTAATAAAATTTCAAAGCCTTCTGAAACTCTGTGCTAAGCTTATTTGATCTTAACTGGGCATTCATTTATCTCCTATTAATTATTGGTAATTCCCAAGGTCTCTCATCTGTGGGCATGGAAAGTCATACACTGCCTCAGGTAAATTGTCTGGATTGGGTTTCTTACACTGCTATATAAAGACAATGCAACTCACTTATTTCATAGATATATACTTTTGAAAATTAGGCTACTGTTGTAATTAAACATGGGAGAAAAGCATAGGCAATGTCTGCATATTTGCAGTGATGGCATCTAGACATGTGGAACCGAGCATAGGACCCAAATTCTTTTTCAGTGGGTGGTGAGCCTGTCTGGAAGGGCCTTGGAGGAAAGGTAAGTACTTCAGCTTTACCTATTGCATATAGAACTCTAGTTCACCCAGTCAAATTGACTGCCAGCAGGTTTAAATAGGCAAAATAATATAACTCA
>CM034706.1:20503672-20513846 GCA_020142125.1 Phrynosoma platyrhinos
GAAACCATGCCCTATGAGGAGAGACTTAGGAAGCTGGATGTGTTTATCCTGGGGAAGAGAAGGTTAAGAGATGATATGATAGCCTGTGTTTAAGTATTTGAAGGGGTGTCATATTAAGGATGAAGAAAGCTTGTTTTTTTGATGCTCAAGAGAATAGGACCCAGAGCAACAGATTCAAACCACAGGAAAAGAGATTCCACCTAAACATTAGAGGAACTTCCTGACAGTAATTGCTGTTCAACCATGGAAATACACTCCCCTGGAGAGTGGTGGAGTCTCCTTCTTTGGAGATCTTTAAACAGAGACTGGATGGCCATCTGTTGGCAGTGCTTTGATTGTGAGTTCCTGCATGGCAGAATGAAGTTGGATTGGATGGCCCTTGTGGTCTCTTCCAACTCTATGATTTATGATTCTGTGATTAGGCGCAAGTTGTAGTGAGTTCAGGCTCATATGCCTTCCCCTATTTTCCCCTCCTTCCCCTACTTTCACACATGAAATTCTGGGGACTGATTTTCTGACCAAACAAACAGGATTCTGAAATCAGTTTTATCTTGGTTTGTTTGAGGTTAAAACAAACAACCATTTCCTGACTTTGGCTCATTCTCATGCATCATAGTTCAACTGCTGCATGAACTTGGCCTATTTTATATACCACTGAACCAGAGCTTTAAAAAGTTACTTTTAGGAACCACAGCCCTCAGGATTTCCTAGTCATCCCCAGGAGTTGTAGTCTAGTAAGTAACTTGTCAAGTTCTCCAAATCACTGATGAGAAGGAAGTCAAAAGAATAGCTTCTGGATATAAAGTAGCAGAAAGATCTGGAAGGATTCTGCTGGAAACAGTCTGTAGTAGTTTTGTTTCATTTCTCTTTCTCCTTTTTTTTACAGTGTCTTATTACTCACAATATTGTGAGTGAAGTGGTTGTGTTCTGTTGCTGCACTTACGGGAGTTCCATTGCTGTTATTTTCTTTTACTCAGTTACTTTTGGGGGAAGATGAAAAAATGGGTTTTCTTGAGCTAAGTTGGTAATTCCTGCTCTAGCTTCACTATTTTTTGTGGGTTGGGGCTTCCTGGATATCAGCTTGTTTTAACTACTCTCTAATGGTTTTTCTTTCACTGCGGTACAGCTGTTGGTTAATGTGTACTTTCTACACATTTGTAAGACGATAGATGCTCTTTTCTGCTTAGTATCCTGTAAAGCATGTGTAGAGCGTAATACGCTCCTCTTTTATAAATACATTTAGCTTGTCTATACAGCTTTTTCCCCACAGGTATGTAAGGAGACATACTTTTGGTTAATAACGTGAAGGGAGAGAAACGATGGCAGTGAAACCCTAGTAATGCTGCTAGTTCTGAAAAAGGTCTGGTGTATATTCTTCCTTCCCAATATGCTACCATCCTTGAGGAGTGATTGTTTAATGTTGTAATGCGAAAGGAAGCGGCTGGGGGGCAGGGAAGAAAGAGAGGAAGGGATTGAATGTTTAGGCTAAATAAGGAACACACTTGATAGAAATAGTGGGCACTGCTGAAGAGGGTGGCGGTTGCCATCTGGTCTGTGTTTACTAATGAAACATCAGTTTTCCTGGCTGCTAAATATGTTCAGTGCCCTTTTCATCACAGGATTGAGTAACTGAACAAACACATGTCAGTTTAGATTGTAAGTTCCTCTAGTGCAGGGGTCTGTCCCATTTTTTCTTTTCTGTAAAGCACCAAAACCACTTTCAAGCGTTTTGTCCAAAGAAGGTATAGAAATACATGTAAGGGGCACAGGGCTGCATCTGGCACTCTCTGTGTGAGTTGGGCCTGAATCCTGAATCATTTAGATATTTAGGCCTAGTATACTCAGATACAACATCTTGGAAAGAACAACTGTTAAATATAAAAGTACAGTCTTATAGATTGGCAAAAGCTACATTGAAGTTTGCTGCAACCAGAGGGGGAAACTTAGTAAACCCTGCCATGATAGTATACAAAGCCAAGACAATGACACAGTCCCTCTACGGGGCTGAGGTCTGGGATACTACAAGTAAATTAAATATCACAAATCTGGAACCCTCTCAGAACTACTTCTTGAGGTCATTGTTGGGTCTACCTAGAGATACACCAACTGCCATGCTTAGACTGGAAACTAACATGCTTAGTATAGAAAGCCAAATAGATAAGAGAATTCTATGCTACTGGCTTAAAGTTCAGGGGGATGGATAATGACAGACTTCCAAAAAAAGTTTGATAGTGCTGAACAACAGCATGCCCAATAAAAACTGGGTACATCATGCTGCACAACTGATTATCAAATATGGAATTTCTTTAGCTAAAATTAAAGAACTCCAACTGGAAGCGCAGATAAAGTCTATCAAGAACACAATAAGTGAAACATCTACACAAGAGGACCTGTACACTGTTTATTTGTCCTCATGTACCCCTCTATACTATAAACTCAAGGAGTCCTGTAATCATGCAGACTATTTTAAAGCTTTTACCGAACTAAGATTAAATATGATGGACACAGCATACAGAGACGGAAGACATAGAGGTATTCCAGCAAAGGAATGTGTATGTTGTATATGCGGTTGCCAAGAAGTAGAGGACCTTGTTCATTACATGCTATTTTGCCCTCTTTATAAAGAACCAAGAGAAAGGATCATCACACCTGTAATAGAAACCAATCCCGGTCAGAACTCACAGGATGTGGTTTTTTACCTTCTACTGGACTTGAACAAATATGTAACCTGGAAAGTAGCTTTGTTTGCCCTAGCAGCTAAAAAAATCAGGAAAAAGTATATCACAGAGATAGCTATAAGTTGCAAAGGTGATGACTATATCTGATAAACTCTATATAATAACAATTATTATTTTAAATATCAGGTTTAGAAATTTTGTATTAGATATGAGATGCTTATATTATAGATATATTTTATATGTATCGTTATATGTATTGTTGTATCGTTGTACTGTGCAATGACCTTTGGTCAAAAGCAATAAAATTTGATTTGATTTGAATCCATAACCCCTAACCACTCTGAAAATAGGCAGTATGTGGGCAGGGCATTTCAACTTGTGGTTGTATGAGTGTTTGTTTCATTGTAAGCAGAACCTGTCTGTGTGAACATAATCCTTTGAAAAGCCCCTTTTCAGACTTTGCATCCTGATGCTGCAAGGTTAGGAACGGGAGGGATTATGCATTTATATACATAATTTGGGCATAGCATTTAATTATTACAGTTATTCTTCTCTGTTCATGGACTTCGAGTTCACGGTCTTGCTCTTCTTGGGAGGGACAAGCGGGTAGGGATAAAATGGCAGTGCATGCCTGCATGTGACCCTGGGTGCACACATCATTATTTTCAATGGGGCTCGATTATTTGCAAGCCGCCATTTTTGCAGGGGGGTCCGGAATGGATCCCCTGCAAATTGGGAGGGGCTACTATATTTTATTATTTTATTCACTTATATCCCACCTGTCTCCCACTACAGGCAGTGAACAGCAAATTTAAAACAATACAATTTAAAAGCAATAGAAAAGATTTAAAATGTATAAATATATATATTTTTAAAAAATTAAACAATTTTAAAAGTTAAAACAGTTATGCTTTAAAATGTATTATATATTAAAAACTCTATACAAACTTTAAAATCTAAATAGCTTCTAAAGCCCAACTCTTGTCAATTTGAAAAAGTCTGAGGCATAAAAATGTTTTTATCTGCCACCGAAAGGAGGGCAGAGATGGAGCCATATTGGCCTCTCCAGGAAAGGGGTTCTAGAGCCTGGGAGCGGACACCAAGAAGGCCCTCTCCCTTGTTCCCACCAAATGAGCCTGGGAAGATGGTGGGACAGAGAGAATGGCCTCTCTGGAAGACTCTCTAGTGGGCTCAGAAAGGGAGGTATGGCCCTTCAAATAACCTGGACCCAAGCAGTATAGGGTTTTGTAGGTCAAAACCAGCATTTTGAATTGTTCCCGGAAACAGACCGGCAGCCAATGGAGCCATTGCAACAAGGACGTTGTTTGCTCCCTGTAGCCAGATCCAATTAACAACCTGGCTGCAGCTCTTTGGACCGACTGAAGTTTCTAAGCACTTTTCAAAGGGAGCCCCACATAGAGCGCCTTACAATAATACAGAGTGTAACCAAGGCACATACCACCGTGACCAGATTTAAACACCACTCACATTCATTTATGCCCAAAGAAGTTGTATTTGAAATACAGTTCCCACTTCTTATACTTCTTGCATGGCCTTTTCCAAAACCGACCTCCCACATTTCCATTCTTGGGAGTGAGCAGGCTGCTTCCATGTTAATAGCCTGCTAACTTTCCTGCTTGGGAAAGTAATTCAAGATCACATTAGGATTAAGTAAATGCTGTAGATTTTTTGTTTTTTAAAGTTTGTGATCGGCTTTTGGCAATTTCCTTTTTGAAGCACTAATCTGTCAGGATTTTCTGATAAAATTGACTCTTAGAGAAGTGTGTGTGTTCACAGAAACTGTCTTGCTCACTTTCCGTTTGTTTGACTTGTGCATCATTAAAATCAGACACCTTTGGAGTGCTGGCAGTTTTTCAATTGAAAGGGTAAATAAAGACTTGTTCAGTAAGTTGAAAAATGAAATAAAACAAGCAAGAACAATACCTTTATATGTCACTGCAGGATGAGTTGGTTGTGGATTATTTACTTATTTATCACATTTTAAGCCTGCATTTCCTCTACTGAAAGTCAGGGGGCCTTGTATATATTTCATCCTCTTGCTACCATACTAAGTAGGCTAAATGGTTATGATGACTTGTACTAAATACCTTAGTAAGGTACTTGACTGAAATAGGGGTGGCTTTATCCACTGTGCTCTGGGTCTGGATCCTTCTCACTCTTCTTTAATTAACTAGGAAGCAGCTTGAGGTCAGCCATTATACTTAAATCATGGGCATAATTACCTTCAAGGGGTGGGAACAAACAAATTGGCCAAACAAAATTCCTAATCTTACAGTTTGTGGCACTGTGATTGGCTCACATCACCTTCTAGTCTGGTGGGATGGTCAAGGTTAGAGACAATTTGTTGGATAGAAAACAGTTGGGTTTTGCCAACATTTCCCAGTTAAATGCCTAGATACCAAGCAATGTTTATTCAAAGCATCTCACATTGAGGCCTGTAGTTGCTAAGGGGCTAAATTTGTGTGTTTTAAAGAGAAGCCTGGCAGAGTGCCCATTTGTAAAACTCTGAACTGCCTTTGTAGCTTCATTCACTCTGTTCCTTGCTGTGAATGAATAAAGATATGTCTGGGGATACTATTTGAGATGATCGCTTTGGATCTTTTGGGTGGAGGGCTGTGCAGAGAATTGGTACATAAGTTATGGCTAGCTTGGAAAACTAGATACTCTGTGGGAATGTGAAAAGGAACTAAGAAGGATGCGCCACAGTTGCTGCAATGAGCGTGATGGGAAAAAGACTTAAAAACACATAACTCTGTCTTGCCCTGAGGTTTAACTTGTATTTTTTTGTCAAGAGATCTTCTTGCCATTCACAGGCCACTCCAAAATATGGTACTTCACACAGCAGGTGAATATAGTGAGGGCCACATATTTGAATGTTTCATCCTATGAATACCATTTCTGATATATTTTAAGCTAGCTCATCCACACTATCAATATTTATAATTTGCTGATGTGCTGATTTGATGTGCCGCCCCAATTGTTTTTAACAGAGGGGCGGGGTATAAATAAATTTTATTATTATTATTATTATTATTTTCTGCATGTAAGGAATTTTTAGAGATAATCATGGCATTATGGCCAAGAATTCAACCAACACACTCTACCATCTTTTTGTCTAACTTGTAGAACAGCATTCCATCCCTAGTCCACACTCCTCTTAAATCTATCTCTCACCTACCCCCAAGCCTCTTTGCTTGGCAAGACTAAATGCACAGACATATGAATGAAGTAATACACAGTACATATACATAATACACAGTACATATGAATACACAGACATATGAATGAAGTAATGAAGACAAAATAATGGCTGAGATGATGACATCTTTTTTCTCTTACTATAAATGCCAGCTGATCTAGGCCCTTCCTTGGAAGGTGAGATAGCTTTTGCATACCCCTTCCCACAGTGTACATGTGGCACTGCAGTTATTACTAATTTCCCTGTCACAAGCCTTCTTTTTGGTAAGGATTGGTGACCACTGTATATATCTCAAATGCAATGCCCCAAAGAGGTTGGATGGTGGCCAGTTGGAGCCTGGTTGTTGCTGTGTCCTAAACCTACTTGAAAGTTCACCAGGATGAAGTAACATTGTGGGGCAGCAGAGAGGTGAACAGGCGGGAGATTGCAGAGAGTTTGTGGGAAACTAAATTTTTCATTCTTCTCCTATATTAAAATCCCTTGCAAATTGAAAGCTGATGTAGCATTGAGGTGAGCCTAGATTCTTTCTTCCTGATGAACTAGTTTTCTAGTTGACCTTTTTCATGAAGAAGGCATCAAAAATTGTCGGTCTCACCTATACTTGTCACCTCATCATCTCAGGATTCAGTCCCTTCATTTTGCTGCATGCAAAGATTAGATAAAGCTGGATCAGCATCATTGGGATGAATGCCTTTAGTTAAATGTTGGGCAGTGTATCACTGCTAATGTGTGCCATCAATTTCCCTTTTCCCAGTTTTTTAAAAAATGGCCTTGTATGCCAACAGAAACATGTTGGATTATGATATTTTATTTCTTTACCCCATTGATGGTCTGCTAATTGGGCCTGTCATTTAACTTTTCTATAATGTCACAAAGCAACATATTGTCAAGTGCATTACAGAAAAATAAAATGCTGAGCATGCTTAGAAATTTAATGTTACTTGCGGTAGGGTTGTGTCCATCTGAAAAAATTCTTATGCTCATGAGAAATGATTTATTGAGAAACCAACACAATCTGTCACAAAAAAGTTCAACTGCCACGAGTTTTTAAAATGCATTTTGTCCTTTATTGCAAAAAAGAAAAAAAGAAAAAAAAAGATGTGTGTGTGTGTGTGTGCACGTAAAATACTGGTTTCTGTGCAAAATGTTAGTATGAATGGTTTGTCATTTAAACATTACTGACGTATCACTGACAAATACTCAAAGACTGTCATTTTTTTTGTCCATCAGGGAGAAAACTCACGGAAGAATGAGATACATGTGTAGAAATCTGCATGCCCATTCATCACTATTTACTATCCAAATCACTCTTCCCAACTTGGTGTCTTTCATATGCACCTGGTGTCATTTCAGCTTCTATTACCTGAGCCAATATGCTCACGTGAAGCTGATAGTACACAATCCAAGTGAAAATTCTTATGAAGGGTGCCAGGTTGCAGAAGTCAGATTGGGATAAATTTGCGCAACCCAATCTGCATGTGTGCAGATTATTTTAAAAATGCCAGACAACCCCTGTAAGGCAAACTGGAGGCAATGACTTACGGAGACTGTAAACTTCCAGTCTTCAGTGTTGTTTTTTTTTTTTTTTTGGTAACAGCTGTTTCTCAGTCTCCAGGCTTTTCCAGGCCAGAGTTGAACTTCAGAGCCGTTCAGTTGTTGAAGATAGACTGTCTGCGCTCTCTCTCCCTCTCTCTTGATTCTGTTTTGTAGATGTATGGTTGAAGCTTTGCTCTGCACAGAAACCCTTTTGTATCTCTTTCTTTTCCAACCAATTTAGTAATAAAAAAAGGGCATGCGCCTATTCAGTTCATATAACTCCTATCTCTTATAAAAGTCTACATGAGAGTAAGTAATTGACTGCACTTGGCTTTGGTACAGTAGAAGAAAGCTGTTTGATCAGTGAAAGCTTTTGTATGCACATCGAAGGGGAAGTTATGGGAAGATATAGGGACATGTTAGAGTTAATCCTTGTAGTACTCCCCCTCTCTCATTTTTCCCTATCCTATTTACACTGCTTAGCAAGCCTTTTGAAACTTTGCAGAGGCTTGGGAGGGGAGGGAAACATCGTGTTGGTATGTATGTTTCAAAGAGCAGCAAAGGATTTTTGCTTGGTTAGGGCTTAAGACAAACCAAAGAACTTGCCGTACATCCATCTGGTGTCCTTTTGTTCATTATTTGAGTTTTAAATACATCTCTTGAAATCATGTAAACTTTGTGTGTGATTTTTTAGGGGAGGGGGTATTGCTCTTCTGTCTGATGAAAGAAAATAAAGAAAAGAGAGAAAAGTAAAGTAAAAATCTTCATATTTGAGGAGATTGCCTTTATCTCAAGAATATGTGAATAATTTCTTCTGAGTCTAACACTATTACAATTCTAAGGCAATTCACCCCTCCCTCTCTCTTTTCTGCTTGGCTCAGTGGAACGATTTCTTTTCTTTCTTTCTTTCTTTTTTGTGATCTGCTTACAGATGAGTCTTGTTTGTATTCACATGAACTTTTACGCCTGATGAAGCTTTAATATGTGTTGATCTGCAGCTGAGTTTACTTGCCTTATCTCAGGAAATATTCCAGAGCATAGTTTTTACTTTTCCTCTGTTTTATTTCTAGTGTGCAGAAAGTTCTTTCTTCTTTCTTTCGTATGTGATCCTTTGTATGTTACTTCATAAATTAATCTAATGAGTTCAAGCATTGTATAGCTTATTGGTACAGTGTATATACATGTTGAGTATTATTTGCCTGAAATTCCAAATATTCTGAAATCTAAAAAATTCCAAAATTTTTTGAGCTACATACCTTTATATATTGGTGAACTGGAAAGAGAGGCGAATGGAGAAAGATACGAGGATCTGTGAAATGGCAGAAGGTATGGATTTGTGCCAAGCACTACACTTGGATTTCCAAGTGATTTCACAGATCTCACGTCTCTCTCTCTCTCCAGCCTCATTATCTCTTATTATGTATGCGCAAATACAGGTAATAAAAAATCCAAAATATGGAACATTTCAGCCCCCAAGAATTTAGGATAAGAGATACTCAACCTATACTATGCAACAGGTGGAACCAGGTTCAGTCCCTAAGATCGTTAGCTAGGGCAGGGATAGAGTTGCCAGATTGGGACAGGGCTCTTGTAATTTTAATTTTTAACAGATCCAGGATTAGGACAGTGTACTGTAAAGCTCTGTCAAGTGGGATGAAGATACTGGTCTTCCTCCACCTTCTAAATCCCGACTTTCAGTCAGAGCCATCACATTCCAATATGGCTGTTGGCTCACCAGTGGAGGTGGAGGAAGGAGATATGAAGGAGTGTTTGGAGATAAGAACAGACTGGAATGACAAGGATCTTCTTTGCACCCTTTTCCTGGCTCCACTAGTGAGGCAATAAGCATGTCAGGAGTGGATGAAAGTTGTAAGTTTTAGCTGAAAGTTGAGGATAGAAATGCAAAGGTGACCAAGTACCTTTGTCCTATATAATGGAGAATTATGGTACCTCATCCTGTTTTCATTTGTTAAGGATGAAAGTTACTGGAGCCCCATCCTGGATCAAATCTGGCAACTCTAGGCAGGAAATCACTGCTGTGCAAAACTCTGGAGAATCACTACAAATCAGTGTAGACCAGGGGTAGGCAACCTAAGGCCCGGGGGCCGGATACGGCCCAGCAAGGCCTTTGGACCGGCCCCAAACCGGTCCTGCCGCCACCGCCGCCCCCACCGCCGCCGCCGCCCCCCCATGATGATATTGATTATTGTTGTTATTACTTGTTCTTGGGGTTTTCTTGGCAAAATCTTCACAGGGGTTTTGCCATGGCTTTTCTGGGGCTGAGAGAGTGTGCATGCATTTTTTTAAAAAAAAATTAATTCTTTTTTAATTTTAATTTTTATTTATTTATTTATTTATTTTTGGTGCTTCGGCCCGTCAATTGTCTGAGGGACAGCAACCCGGCCCCCAGTTCAAAAAGGTTGCCTACCCCTGGTGTAGACAGTACTGAGCTAGAGAAACCATGGGTTCTGATTTGGTATAAGGCAGTTTACTGTGTGCTCTTGAGGCTTATGCCCTAGTGAGTGTGTTTACTTGAAGACTTACAAAGGCTTAGACTCATATCCTGTAAGTAAATTATTTTAAAATCAGTGAAACCTGTTTCCAATTATGTATGTCACTAATTTCCTACCACATACATAAGACTCATGTACTGAAAGTTCTATTCTTGTAGCCAGTGACCAAGCAAGCCATCATTAAATTATTTGTAAGGCTCTAAGCAGCTCAGAACCAGGTTATCTAA
>CM034706.1:20537120-20564634 GCA_020142125.1 Phrynosoma platyrhinos
AAAAATAATACGTATTAGGTCGGGATTTCGTTTGGATTCTGTCTGCATGGAGCCCCGTGTGATAAGGTCCTGAGTGTGCACTCCTGAACATCCTAAACATTTCTCTATGGTTGCACATTGGAGAGGAAAATTACTGGTGTGACTGATCTTCACATCAAGGAAATCTTATGAACTTCAGGAGTCTTTGGAACAATTTCCACTGGTGTAAAAATATATGAACCCAATGGCATGTTAAGGAAAAATAAATATTGAGTTCTGCATTTATAGATCATACATTTATCTGGCTCTGTTACAATTTCTTGTCATTTGGAAAGTTATCTGTGGAATAATGTTTACTTCAGCTGTACACATATAGTAATTGCAAGTTCTTGATAATTTGTGTATTTTCATTTTATGGATGTAATTGGTAGCGGAGAAAGTAGCAGAAAACAGCAGTAATAGTTGCAGTTGAGAATGATTAGAATCCTGGATTCAGTTAATTACTGAAAAATATAGAAAATTGTCCTAGATTATATTTGATGATATAGTAACAGATAAAATGATATCCTGGCATGCACCAATATTAAAAATCTTGTTAAACTGTAAATTTTTACTTTAAATAAATATAAGAAACAGCATTGTTCAGTGTGAATGATTTGACTGCCTGATCGAGAAGAGCTGCAGTCTATTAGGGCCTGGTAGTTGTTCTATTGCATTGAGTGATCACTTTGAATTTTCCTGCGCAGTAAAAGAGCAGCAGATTGGGGAGTATGCCAAGGAAGCAGCATCCATACACAACAGCTAAAGTGCCTACAAAATGCAAAGCTGGTTTTTAGACCTGTTCAGAACAATCAAGCAGGGAAATAATCTGCTGAAAGTGTGGCCTTATTCTCTTGTGGATGAGACAAATTCACACAGCAATAAAGTATCACTTTATCCCTGCAATTGTCCTCCCAAACTCAACAAATCGGCTTTTTGACAGCCACCTATTACAATTCAAGACTTTGGCTTATTGCCCAGTACCCACATGGAAGCTCCTTGTATACAAGTAGAATATAGGAAATAGAGCATGGGAGTAAAAGAGACAGTGGTTCTGGTCGTGCATCTTGTTGAGTCCTTATAGCTACAATCCCCAGGAATAAGATGCAAAAATCTGTTTCTGACACACATGTAAGAGGCTTAAAATGGTACAGATGACTGAAGAGGCATTTGTAGACCTCCAAAGCTGAACCAAAAAAAAAAAAAAAAGTGATTTACAGGAGAAATAATTGTTTTTGATTATGGACACAATTCTCATAAAGACGTCAGTGGGCACAAGAGTGGTGGCTTTGCACACCTCACAATCCCAGCACTGTCTTGAGGTGCATTGGATGGTCTTGAGCAAGCCACAGTCTCTCAGTCTGAAACCTTAGAGGAGGGTATTCGTATGAAAGCAAAAGTGCTGGTTCTAAATTGGAGAGCATCTTGCTGACTGTTTGGAGGGATAATGTGTGTGTGCTCTGTACCTTCAAGTCATTTCTAACTTGTGCCGACCCTAAAGTGAACCTATCACAGGGTTTTCTTGGCAGGTTTCTTCAGAAGGGCTTCGCCATTTGAGGCTAAGAGAGAGAGTGTGACTTTCATGGCTGAGTGGGTATTCAGACCCTGTTTCTCCATAGTCCAATACACAACCCAGTACACCATGCTGGGATTAATACCCATCTCTATACAGCTGGCTGGCTTCTGTGCTCTTTTCAACAACCTGTTAATAGTCCTTCAAAAATAAATGCAGTTGTTAGCAGATATAATACCGTCATACCTCAATTAACAAGCCTTCCAACAGTGAAATCCCTTTTACAAAGATTTTTCATACCTGTCCACATCCCCTCACTTTTCACCACATCTTCTGTCAAGCTGTACATTTTTAATAATTGTTTTTATTTGTTTCATAACAACAATACAAAACAAAGAATTAATATATTAATAATGAATTAATATATGTAAACTTGCGTAATAGCTATCATTTATGGGGTAATTTGTTGTTGTTGTTAACTGCCCTCGAGTCGATCTTGACTCATGTTGGCCCTATGGATGAGACGTATCCAAAACCTTCTGTCCTCCACTGCTCTGCTTAATTGCTAAAACCCCATACCCATGGCCTCCTTAATAGAGTCCATCCATCTAGCACAGGGGTTGGCAACCTACGGCCCACGGGCTGGGTCTGCCCCCCCAAGGTCTTTGGACCGGTCCCCGCCAACCCCCACTGCCGCCGTGCGTGTTGTGGCTGCCATTTTGTTTTCCAAAATGGCATCCGTGACTCGTTTGCGCATGCGCAGTACTCCTGAGTATGCGCGAACGAGATGGCAGTTTGGAAAACAAAATGGCGGCAGCACACGCGTGGCAGCGGCCCACGGAAAACCAGGGGATCCCCGGCCCGGCCCCAGGTAAGGGGAACATGCTGACCCCTGATCTAGCATGTGGCCTTCCTCTCTTCCTACTTCCCTCCACCTTCCCCAACATTATTGTTTTTTCCAAAGAATCCTCTCTTCTCATAATGTGTCCAAAGTACAACAGGTTCAGTTTGGTCATCTTGACTTCCAGGGAGGTTTCCGGCTTGATCTGCTCTAGGACCCACTTCTATGTCCTTTTGGCTGTCCATGGGATCCTCAGCACTCTTCTCCAGTACCGCATCTCAAATGCATTGATTTTTTTCCTGTCATGTTTCTTAACTGTCCAGCTCTCATGATAATAGGGAATACAATGGCTTGTATGATTTTAATTTTTGTTCTGAGTTGTATATTTTTGCATAGCAGTAACAAAGTCCCAAAAACACCACTCAGATTCGCTAGTATCTCTCTAAAGAATAGCTTGATGAGTAGGAGGTCTGATAACAAATGAATTGGAGTTGATGTAATCAATAAATACTGACCAATAATAAAAAAGGTATCTGGTTTCTTTTGTCCGTTACAGAGTTGAAAATTATAAGAAAATTTTTCCAATAGCCAAATGTCCCAAACTCTTTTCCACCAATTGTTTATTAGTACATTTCCTATTTTCCAGCTTCTCGCAATTATATTCCTAGCTGCTGAGATGAGAAATGTGATAAGCTTATGATGTTTCAGACGAGTTTTCTTTTTACAATAAATTTACAGTAAGAGAAGGCCTGGACAGAAGGTTACAGTTTGTTTCACAATAAGAGAGATTTGCATCAGTATTGCATTCTAAACTTTTTAAATCTTGGGGCAGGCCAACCACATGTATTCAAAGGAGCCCAAGGTGTCACAGCCTTTCCACAGCTTTGGCGATATCTAAATTTAGGTCCGATTGCCACATTAACCTGGCTAATTGATTTTTCAAGCTGTAACTTTTAAATTTTTTTTAAAAAATTAGCATTAGCATTGGGTGGATAATGATGGAGGCCTGGAAAAATACAGACTTCTGCTGTTGGATTGCAGCAATGCGTTTCCACTATAACCTGAGCTGGGAAAAAGTGAGATGCTTCTCTAGCTGATCCTACTGCACCTGTGTGTGCTTGCCTACAAGAAGTAAGGTAGAAGTAGTTGCTTCTAGAACTCCTTACTGAGCATAAGGGACTACAAAACAGAAAAAGGAGAGCCCAGATAAGCCTTCCTCTCCAACAACCTGTACTGTACTCACCAAAAACCTGTACTGTGTTTTTCAAAAATGTAGCTTTTTGGTTTTGCCACCAAAATGGATAAAAAAAGTGGAGGCAGATGAAAGAAAAATCCATTCCTGGATGCACTTTGGAAGATGTCTTCACGTAGTGGCTAGAAGATTCAAAAAGATACACAAAGTTTACCTGAACTGATTGTTTTATTTCACATTTGCATATTGTTAGCTTTAAATAAAAGTTTGCTGGAAAAAATGTTTAATTGCTCTTTCTTAATGTGGTATAGGATCCTATCCCTATTTTTTTCCATATTATTTTTGCCTTTGATATCAAATTCAAAAAGTAATACCCAGGAACATACCTATTTTGTTACATAAAGTGTACCTGAAAATGAATTTGGTATTCATTGTAACTGCAGCATAAGAATTGTAATTCTCTTCCAATGGTCCTAGTTCTGTAGTTTCTACCCTCTCAATATTTTCTTTTGCTTTCAGTGAGGTTAATTTTATTCCACACAGTTGTCTTAAACTGAGAAGTCTGTGATGAGCTGGAATTAGACATATGCCTCACATCTGAAATCTCTTAAAACCTAATACATCCCATATTCCAGAGGCTTGAGGACTATTAATCTGCCAAGTTCTCTCAAGCATACGATAATAGTACATATAGTTCTTGCTTAATTTGATGTGAATTAATAAGAGCTTTATTTGAGGGGAGCTGTTTGACAGAGACAGCACTTTTTATCTCTGAAGGATTTAAGACGTCTTAGTCTTTAAAGAATTAAGAGTAATCAATGCCTGGAAAGTTAATTTAAACATGAATGAAAAAGAGAGTACAGAGTAAGGTTTCTCTTGTTAATAAAGGTTTGTATTAGACTATATTGGACTTGGAAAACGAACCTTGAAAAAGTCTAAAATCTTGCTTTTAATCATATTTGGTCTGGAAAAGGGCTACTTAAATCAGCAGTCCATGGATTGGTGTTGGTCTGTGGATGATTAGCAGCTAGTATCCAGTGGGTTCACAGGAAAGAAGGAAACATTTTTATTCATTGGGCATAAATAGGGTGGTGTTTCTGGCACATTGTGGGAAAAATCTGCCAGTCCACCATATCAGATGGCTTAAGAAGCAGTGGTCTGGAGTATATGCATAGCATCTTTACTCTGTGCATACCAATACTTGTAAGTGTATAATACAAAAGGTTACTTTTAAAATTGTAATTTCTTATCACCATTGTAGCTGCTTAATAATGTTACTGATGTTTTGAACATACTGTACATAGCACAGGATACCAAAAATATTATGCATGAACCACAGACTGACTACTTGGAATTCTCTGCTAGAGTTCTCATTTTGTAATTCAGAGTAATCTAAATACGTCAACAACTACCACTCACTGAATTCTCTCTCTCTCTCTCTGTGCATGTGTGTGCACACTTCACATTGCCTGTTTGGCGGCCCCATCAATTTCATATGGTTTTCATTGGCAAGGAACACACTTGGCCCTCTGTGTTTATGGAGATTGGGGTGCAACCCTCCCTCCCCCACAAAAATGGAAAAACTGCGAATATAGGCCCACTATTTTATTTATTTATTTAATCTGAGAGAATACTTTTCTAGGCATCTAGGTGCTCCACCATGACTCTACAGTCAACTTCTACATGTTGGCCATAGAGTCACAGTGGAGGACCCCACAGATGCCTAGAGAGAACAGAATTTTTTCAGTTGCTGGGGCAAATGCAGTAATCCATGAATAAACAAACCCACAAATGCTTAACTTGCAAATGTGGAGAGACAACTATACTCAGAGATGGGCTTGCCAGTTGCTTTCTCTGAAATGTAACCAATAGCACCTGGAATTCATTTGTGGTCTCCCATCCAAGTACTGGCCAGGGTAGACCCTGGTTAGTTTCCAAGATCAGACAGTTTCTGCTGTCCTTAGGGTATTTAGACTGCAATAAATGCATAATATGTTCAATGTACAGTTGTCCCTCCATTTTTGCAGACTTTTGAGTCCACGGTCTCATTTTCTGCGGACCAGCAAGCGAGGAGGGATATAATGGTGCACGTGCCCATTCAAGCCAATGGGGCTTGAATATTTGCAGTTTTTTGTTTTCATGGGGTGGTGGTTCCAGAATGGATCCCCTGTGAAAATGGAGAGGTAACTGTGTAGTATGTTCAGCAGCAATATTATGAGCGGCTATAAATGTTGATAAATAGTACCAGTGTGATAAAGTGGTTTGAACCTCTGGAGGTAGGGTTTAAATTCATAATCAGCAGTGGAAACCTGGGTGTCCTTAGGCAAGTAAAGAGAAGCCCTTTTGAACCAGTATTGCCAAGAAAACCCTGTGATAGATTCATCATGTGTCACCATAGGTTGGAAACAACTTGAAGGCACTGAATAACAATGCAGATAAGGAATAACAGTTCAAAATGGCTTGCATAGGATAGAACAATTGTATTTAGAGTGATACTAAACTGCTATAACAGTGTATTGTGATGAACTCTGGCCATGTTGGCTGTGGGATCTTGGAAGTACTGGTCTAAAAAAGTAAATTTTCAAAGCTCTGGCCCTGCTTCAGAGCTTCATGGAGTTTAACCTGATTGACTAACTATGTGGGATATGAAAATACTGCACCAGATAAACTTTGGGTCTTATCCAGAGGAGTCATCTTTCGTCTTTGTGAAAGTGACATCACTTTCTTCACTGCAGTGTTTTAGCCCTTGTTTTAAAAAAGAAGCCAAATTCTGAAGTCTGCTGCTACCAATACTGCAGCAATTCCAGCAGAAAGTTTGCGTATCAGTGGACAGTGTGGGTTTTCTTTGCCAGAAGGCATTAAATTCATTCTGTTGGCCCATGCTTTCTAAGATTAATTTGAGATATTTTTCTCCACTGTACAAGACACTGTTTTGGATACCATAGGACAGTTTTAATCAAGCAACTCAATAGAGTGCCATTAATGGTGCTAGTATGCAAAACACAGTACATGTTGCCTCCACCCTTTCCTTGCAGTATTAATATGGTTTGATTGTAGCCTCTAAAACAGGAGTAGGCAGATACAGGCAGGATTATAAGTGTGATGCTGTATCATAGTAAGGTTTGCAAACCTTTGAGTATTGAACCAAGTGTTTTCTAACTTTTTTGACATAGGCTGGTCAGCTATGCCATATTACAAAGACATTTGTTTTCTCTGAAAAAGCCCTTAGGAGATTTTTAGTGCTGAATCTTCCCTCAAAACCAAGAAAGCCACAGTTTCTTAGTTCATTAAGTATAGATAGATTGTAAATGGTGCACTGAGAGCTTGTAGCATTGAAACACATTGTGGCTGGGTTACACTGTAGTGTAAGATTTCTAGGCAGTCTCAGGGAGTTTGTGGCTACAGGATGATTAATCTTCATAACCAGTCTAGGATGTTGATGCTTAATGGTTGATTATTTATGGTGTAGCCCCATTACTTCACTAGAATCCCCACTGGAAATTCAACAAAAGACTGCTCTAGACCCACAGAAAACATTTCACATCCTCATTAAGAGTAATTGATATTTTTCTTTTATAGACTGTGTCTACTGCTTTTAACAAGCTTTTTGGGTTAGTTGCTACCACTGCATCTTATGCTAATCAATTCAGTAAGTATGTATTGTGTGAACAATTCTCTATATGTTTACTACTTGCTTAATATATTTTTAATTTTAATGCATTTCAAGACTGTGGTATTCCCTTACTTTTCCACTGCCTTGCCTTGCCTTGCCTGGTCTACATGTTTTATTTTGGATCGAAACCTGCAACCAATTACTTCTAATCAGGAAGCTGGAAACATTAATTTTGAAGTTCAAAAGATTAATTTTACTAAGCTCTGCCTTTGTTGGAATATCAGAGTACTAGTAGGAGTGATGAGAGAGTGAGAGATTGATAGACTGAGAGATGAAAGGAGAGAAAGAGAGGGGGCAAGATGATAATTTATAGGAAATGAGGTAGCAGCTTCATATTGAGTGATCTTAAAATATATGTTTGAAGACATTAGTCCTACTCAGACATTTGCTTGATCACCTGTATGCATAAAACTGGTTGCTAAAAAGAGTAGCTGAGTTAGCTGAATTCATCTGAGAGGTGTAGATCAGAATCTATGCATGTGATCTGTAAACATCAGACTGCTAAGTATCTATAGTCTTAACAAGAGAGGGGGCAAAAGGATTTAATGTCATACCACATCTTCTAATTATATTTTATCTATTCCTTCAGTGAGGACTGGTCTCTACCCATTAGTCTAATAATGATGCCAGAAATGATGAAAAACAAATGAGATGGAGAAATCTGCATTTTTATTTATACCTTTTATTTTGTTGGTGACTGGGAAATGGTGATGATGTTCTAAAGTTGACAAGTAGTATGTAATTGTTTTCAAAAGAATTATCAATTATGAAGTAGTTTTCAAAAACTAAACTCTTTAAACTTATTTTGGGCATGTCATCTAATTTTTAAAAAATGCAGAACAAAAGAGTTTTGTAACTCATATATATGTAGCTTTAATCAGATGATCATAGTTCTCTGCATTCTAGCAATTACTTCAAAGCCTAATTGCCCTCCCATATTAACTCATATATATGTATGAGTTAATATGGGAGGGTATCCTGTGATATTTTATCGATGTAAGCCTCCCTGATTGCTTCGGTAGAGGGGCGGAATAGAAATAATAATAATAATAATTATTATTATTATTATTATATTCAATTATTGTGGGCCTTTAAGTCATTTCTGACTTTCGGTGACCCTAAGGTGAGCCTATCACTAGATTTTCTGGGGCTAAGATTGTGTGACATGTCCAAGGTAACCCAGTGGGTTTCCATGACTGAGTGGAGAATCATACCCTTGTCTCCAGAGTCATAGTACAATGCTCAAACCACTATACCATATTGGTGCTTTTATTACATACTGTATAGTGAAAGGACTTCTTCCTTGCTCTTTACTTGCAAAGAATCTAAAGGCAGCTTGAGTAACTGTTCCTGCCTTTGGCTTACAATTGAAAAGAAAATGAATGAGACTCACAAGGAAAAAGCAATGGGTAGGAAGAAGGAGAAAGCAAATTCAGGGACTATTTCTTATCATGATATTATCCTTATGTGGGCTGGAACATGTTAAGGGTCAGACTCAGTAGTTATTCCATTGAGGTGGTGGTGGTGATGGTGATGGTGGAAATGAGCAAACTGGCCCAGATTGACTCCTCAAACGCACTTTTCCTTCGGTCCCCAACTTTATTGCATTTCTGAAATCTAAAACTGCATTTCAACATTTAGAAATACAGCCTTGGCAAATAGAGAAAAGGGGCAAGAAAAGTAACCAAGGGAATATTAACATAGCAAGCATAATATTTTTGGATGTGAACACTTTTCAGGGTCATGCTCTCTGCAATACTATAAACTTGGAGATTGAAGGAAAATTTCATGGATGGGGGGGGGGGGAGACAGAATTCTTATTGAGTGGGCAATTTCATAATTTTGTCCCCCTATCTCTGGTTAAACTAGGAGGATGCAAGGCCTACTGGCCTTGCATGTGTGGCTATTGTTAAGGATTTCTGAGCATTTTGAGCAGAGATCTAAAAGGGTGATTTTTTTGGGAGGGTGGGGATAGGGTTAAAAGCATTGACAGCCCTACCCAAGATCAGGAACCCAGAGAAGTTAATACAGAATTCCTATTGCACTTGTGCCAGTAGGCCCCACTTGCTTATAGTAATAATGTGCAGTGTTGTTACTGTCCAGCCAAATTTCCTGCTGGCCACACAGCCCACACCTGTTGCAGTTATTGTAAAACCTTGCATAAATGTAACTTGCCCAACTTCTTCTCAAGTAGGGAGGGCCTGTAGTTTCAGAATTCACTAAAGCTCATGTTTGGGTTAGGGAAATGAAGAATGACATAGTACACAGGCAGTGAATGGTGGCTTAGTTGTTTATAATGTGAGGGGAACAGGAGCTGTTTCCAAAGTGGTATTCTTGTATATGAGATCAAGGTCTCTGACTTCTGTACATCTTTTGTGCATTTTTCTGAGACTTGGGCCAGAACAATCACTGAGCTGAATGTTTGTGAGATTTGACTGTTGCATTAAAATACGGTATGTGTCCTTAGGGATACTAGATTGAAAACTAGAGAGTGCTCCTGTACTTTTTAGTGTTTGTGTCGAAGAGGGAATTACAGCAGGTGTTCCTCATCACAGAATCAGGTAACAAGCATCTGCTAACATGTGCAGTTATATGTAGCTATTAAAAGTATTAGATCACTTTCCAGCTTTCATTATGGAAAACATTTGTGTGTTTGATAGGGTTGCCATAAAGAAAACTTGAGATGGCTCCTGTACCTTTAATGGTTGTGCACAAGAGGGAATTTCAGCACATGCTGCTTGTCATACAACCAGGTAACAAGCAAGACCTGCTGAAATTCCTTCTTCTACACAACCATTAAATAGCAGCTGTCTCCAGTTTTCTCTTGGCAAACCTAGTGTTTGATCAAGATTTTTTTTTTTTGGTAAATGGCATGAGTATCACTGTTTTGTCTAAGTCCTCGATAGTGTGCCTGACATGGGGAAAAGTGAGTCCCACCCCTTACCTCTAAGTTACCTTCCACAGTGTTTTGAGAAGGCAAATGATTCAGCTAGAATGAAGAGGCGGAGTGAGGAAGTAAGGCTTGTGGAGTTCATTTATTTGTTTGTTTGTTAAAATATTTATATCCTGCCCTGTGCAGAGGATCTCATATTCATGTACAGTAAAATCAATTTAGGACAATAAATACACTTTAAAAACCAGTTTTGAGAATTCATTAAACCCATTTGAAATAATGCTAACCACGAGCAATTTGGATAAATTATTGGTATAAGTTATGTATTTTAAATCATATTATTTCAATATTTATTGGTTGCATATGTTATTTTAAACTGTTGCTATGTGTTCTAACTGGTTTATGTATTGTATTTTAATCTGTTGCGGTTCCCTGCCTTGAACCTTGGGATGAAGTGGGTAAAAAATAATATAATAAATATAGTATAATATAAATAATAAAATCAGTTGGGCCCCAAGGATTTGATAAAAAGCCATGATTTGACTTGGTGCTGGAACAACACTAGCATAGGTGCCAAACAAACATCCATAACAGGAGTGCCACAATGGAAAAGGCCTACTTCCATTTCATCAAAGAAACCATTATCTTTGTCCCGTAATGCAAGTAGTTTCATTGATCAGTAATCCCAGTTGAGGTGGCTCTTATTTGAAGAGTTCAATGAAACTTGCAGCCCTTGCACTGCTCAAGGAAGCAAGATCTCTATGAAAGCCCCTGAGCTTGTCTAGCTGAGGTTGAAGACATGCTTCAACATGACTGAGCCAAAATGTTAGCAAAGTCCCCTCTTTTATGTAGCTCTCTGTATGTCTTCCCTTTTCAATCCAGTTTATGAGTTTGGTTAACAGACCTTTGCTAGCCCTGCAGCACTGTACAGTGGTCCCTTACTATCCACTTTGGTTCCAGGACTCCCTGTGTATACCAAAATCCGTGGATGCTCAAGTCTTGTTAAATACAATGGCATAGTGAAACAGTGTCACTGATATAAAATGGCAAAAACAAGGTTTTTGGAATTATTTTAAATATTTTTAGGACGTGGATGGTTGAATCCACGGATAAAAAAAACTGTGGATACACAGGGCCAACTGTATATAATATCATGTGCTGGAGCCAAGCTTGCAGATACTATAAAGACACTCTCAGTTGAAGTCTGGACAGAGACATTCTCTCCCAAGGCCTCTTCTAAGCTGTAGCCAATGGACTACAATGGAAGACAGCTTTAAAAACAGTTTTGCACACTTTATTCTGCTGTTTAGAATTTGTGAAAAGAATATGGCAGCATTCTGAGGGACAAGTCAAAAGCAGATTGAAAAACTAGGGCACTTCCCAACAATAACAGCTTCAAAAATTAAAGAAGCCTTTTTGACCCATAGCTTTAGGCTGCACCCCATCTATGTCCGCACACCTACTTGCATATTGGAATAAGAGCTGCTTTTTATAGTCCTTCATGTTAGACTTGTCATTTGAAAAGCAGCCAAGCTGACTATTAATAATTTCCTTAATATCTTAACAGTTAAGGAAATGGGAGGAATAAATGGCCACTGCCTGACAAGCTTTTGTCTTTTGATATCCCTAGCTATCTTGCTCAGCTAATGTTCCCCAGCAATTGGGAGGTGAAGGAAGAGAGAAAGATAGCTGACTGAGATAATAGTCACAAGCTACTTCTCAGATCATATAACATTACTTCACCCCACCCAATATTGACATTGGTATTATGTCTTTTAAAATTATATGTAAGCACTGTTTCAGATAAGCTGTGTATTTGTCTACATTCCAAAACATGTGTTGTTGTTGTCCAGTTTCTAACTTCAGATCTATACCTGGAGGATGAGGCAGACACTAGTGTGTAAATCTGATGGAAAACATGCATTCTGTATCTCATGGATGTTAATACCCAAATCTGATATCCAGACATCAGAACTATCACTGACAGGGATGAATTTGTGGGACAGACAATTTGCATACAGAATATTTAAAAATAGGTGGAACGTCATGCTCTCGGGGCTATCCCCCCCCCTTTTTCTTTTATAAGCAGTTGTTCTGAAGGGCAATCCCAGGGATGTCTACTGTACTGAGTTTAATTCTTTTAAAGGAGCAATCCTTTTGACAAGGCTGGTGAAGGGGCAAAGGGATTGATTTGGTGGAAGTGTTGCATTAATAGGGTCAGGTTGCTTGCACCAGTACATACATGTTGCAGGCTTCCTTGTATACCCATGGAAACCTCCTAGTGTAGATGCACCACAAATGGTAATCCCACATGTTGTAGGGCTCAAAAACAGACATCTGGTAGCCTTTTGGGGACCACATTTTGAATCTACAGAATCCAGAGCCCTCTTGTTTCTCCAGCATGCCCAAAAACTGGGCAAAATTATGGTACTATTAATTTCCTTTCACCACAGTTGGTGGGAACAGGAGGGGGAAAAATCCCCCATCAACAGAAGATTAGTGTTCTCCTATGCTTAGCTGCACCAGTATTGACAGGGTTATAGGCATTTTGTTCTTAATCCTGCCTCTAGCATATAGAATGCCTCTCTTAGTCCATAATAAAAAGGTTCTGAGCTAAATCTTAATGAAAAGAGGTTATTACCTATTTTCTCTCACACACTGTACATAATGTTAGATGTGGGTAGGGTGCAATGGCGAGACTGGGGGGAAGAAGGCGTTCTTCATAGATTTTCCAAACTGCCAGTTCAAAGGAACATGGATAAATGTTGTTTGTGGAGATGTGTTTTGATTCTTTAATAATTTAACACTTCATCTAGGAGAAAATTCAACATTTGCCTATGAATGTCTCCTAAGTCTAGGGCATTGCCCTGGAGATAGATGATAATTCATTGCTTAGAAAAAATAAAAATGTTAACAGTAGACCAGAGCCTAGAAACAGTGAGTTTACAAACAATAAGCTATCTGTCATGATTTTTTCTGGTATGAGGATGCATAACATGATTTATAAGCAACATTTTAAGTAAATGGGAATAAAGTTACTTTGTTGGTATTCACAGTAACGTTTACTACTTTCTACATTATGTTCACCGCCCGGATTGGTTCGCCAAAGGGCGGTATACAAATAAACATTATTATTATTATTATTATTATTATTACAATGTTAGGTAATTTTGGAGGCAATTTGAGAGGCATTTTCCACGTTTTATATAATTCTCTGGTTAATCCTAAAGTTTTTTTCTTAAGGTAATAAAAATTAGGGATTAACATTACACCTTTACAATATTATGATGGTAGAATATTATTATTTGAATAGGTTACTATGCCAACATTGTAATGGCACAATATTATTATAGGAGAGACAGAATTGCTAGATCCTATCATCTAAGTCCTTTTACCTAATCTTTTTTTTTTTAATCACATCTCCTTCATTAAATCTGGAGCCAATTGTTAGTTCATTTAGAGCAGGGGTAGGCAACCTAAGGCCTGGGGGCCGGATGCACCCCCCAGGCCGGTCCTGCCGCCACTGCCACCCCCCTGCCACCACCGCACACTATAATGATATTGATTATTGTTTATATTACTTATTCCTGGGGTTTTTTTTGGCAAAATCTCCACAGGGGTTTTGCCATGGCTTTTCTGGGGCTGAGAGAGTGTGCATCCATTTATTTTATTTTTTTATTTTTTAATTTTTTAAAATATTTATTTATTTATTTATTTTTGGTGCTTCGCGCCCCCCCCCTCCCATTTGTCTGAGGGACAGCAACCCGGCCCCCGGCTCAAAAAGGTTGCCTACCCCTGATTTAGAGTTTGAGTGTAATGTATGGCCAGTTGTCTTTAAAACAGCAATTTTGTCAGACATTATGGAAGACTTTTACAACTATCACTGTATGTTACTAGTAAAGTTATACATTGGACTGGACCAGAAAATTTAGACTTATTTCTTCAAGACTTCCTCCCTTCAAAAGTAGAAGTGCTGTTTGTTTCTTTATTCTCAAATTCATAGCTTATCAGAGGAACAGTTCCTTAAGAAGAATAATGCCATATCTGATCTGAGTGATTCCAAGACTGAATGTAACACTGAAGTTATATTTTGAAGGAAGAGGGGGACTAATTATGTATCTCAGGGTTTAATTAAAGTGGCACTCAAAGGGGTGGAGCCCTTAAAAAAGTAAAGGATGGGAGTAAACCCTGATGGGGAACAAAGCTGTGGAGTGCTGTGAAGCAAGGTGACAGAATAATGTTAGGGTTTACTTTTTTGTCTCATCCATTACTTTTAGTATTAAAAAGTAATACAGTTGGACTGATAATTAATAAATTTATGTGTATCTAGTACTCTTTGGAGGGTCTGATCAGCAGGCCAGAGCTTGGAAAAGTCTTTTCTTTTTTTACTGCAACGCCAAGAACCTCCTGGTTATCAACACTGTCCATTTGGGCAGGTGGATTCTGGGAGCCAAGGTCCAAAGAAGTTATATTTGCCAAGCTCTAATTCTTCTCATAAATCTTTATTAAATGTTACCTTGTGCATATGCTTGAGGAAGGATAAGTGAAAGATTAAGAGAGTAACCTTTTCAGTTGTGTCTGCAGGAAATGGTGTAGTACAATGGAACATCTCATATTTGACCATGAGTTCTAGAAATAAGAATGGGTTTGGGAATTGAAAAGAAGAAAGGATTATAATTTATGAGAAGAATTAGAGTTTGGTAAATATAGTTTCTTGAAAAGATTCTTTCTTTAATTGGCTAAGACCATGATTCTCATAATGTGACCTATAATGTGAAACTCTTTTGTACTTCATCTCCTAAAGTTCCTGACCATCATCCTGCCTGGCTGGGCTTCTGGAAGTTGAAGTTCAAACTATTTGGAGGATTAAATTTGAGAACCACTTCACTGAGATACAGTTTCCTGATCGTACTCTCTTTCTGGGCCAATGACTGGTTGTAATGAGACTAGAGAAATACACAATTAATTGGATCAGAATTTGTGAGAATGTACATTGCCTTTACCTTTACCTTTAGATTGCAAGAAGCGGTATGTTTGGGGGAAAGGAAAATGTAAGCAAGTATGTGTTGAGCTTCATAGATGTTTTACTAATTTTATACTGATTGGTTATAACCACAGTTTCTGTAATAATAGATATGATCCTGAATAAAAACTATACATAAAAATGTTTTACAGTATTTTTAAAAAAGAATCTGCAACCTGATCATGAATAAATAATTTAGGAAGGAACCTTTTTTTTTGTTTTCTTTTACAGATGTGCAGATCAGCTCTCAAAATGTCTTCTGTGTCTTCCATGTACCTCCTAAGCCAGTTGCATTAGCCCTCCAACTAGTTGACTAGTAGAATTAATAACCGTAAAAGCAAAACAAACAAACAAAAACAAAACCACACACAACAAAAAGCATTCTAGAGCCACATGCCTTATGAAGTCAATGCTGGGTATGATTTTACAAGTATGTAATATATATTTTTTCCAAGTGGAAATGTTAACTGGAAAACTTCTTGGCATGCCATAAAGCATTGTGCAATCTGTTATTTGTTTTAGAGATAATAATTGCAGAATGCCTATATGCTTTCTCTGTATTCTCACTCTGTCTAACATGACTTGCCAGTAGATAGTTTCTTCCATTTAGAAGTACTACAAAGGGGCTTTTATTTAGATGATATATCTTTTTGAAAAATGATATTGATAATGTTCAAATACATAAGAAAAACATCTTTCTTAAGGGTACATTGCTATAGATGATGTCTATTGAAACTATATATTTAGAATAAAGCTGGGTAGGGGGAAGGCAGATGCACCTAGTGTTTGCAAAATCTTTTTCTCATATAAGAATATTGATAAATTATTTAGTCATTAGTGTTTCCCACATGCATAAAAGAAGGTGGTGGTGGGGGTGAAAAAATTGGTCCACTAGGTTTAACAAGCCTTTAGCTTAACTATGTGTCCTACAGCTGATGTTGCAAACTGTGGGGATCTCTGGGTTGGGGCACTAATCCAGCACTGGCACTAGAAGAGAGGCAACATCTGAATGAAGCAGCAGCTTTTCTTAAGTTTTCCTTTCCCCCATCTGGGCTGGGATGATTGGGAAGTAAGAGTAGCCCCACAAATCTAATGTGAGTACCTTCTCTATGGGGATACAATTTTTTGGATAGCAGAAGAGATTCTGTGCCTGCCTTATGATCCCCCTTTTATGTGGACTTCCTTCCCTCTGCACAAGCTTGAGAATCTAGACAGTACAAAAACATGTTTAGTAACACTATGGAAACCACTGAAAAGCCCAAAGGTCACACCTCACTAGCAGGCAATCTTTGTTACAATGGAGACTTTCCTCTTCTCCCCTCTTCCCACTACAGCCTTCTGTGCTTCTAGAAATCTGTCCTGGAGATTTTGAGGGTGCTTAGGGTTCTGTAAAAGGGAGGAGGAATTGTCCTCTTTCTGCTTTTGCTGAAGGAAGTTGTTTTGTCAGCCAGAATGACCCCATTAGATCTTGACCAAAGACTCTTTTTCAAACACTGCATTTACTTGATGGTGAAGCAGTGGTTAAAAGCCCTGGTGGCGCAGTGGTTAAATGCCTGTACTGCAGCCACTCACTCAAAGACCACAAGGTTGCGAGTTCAATACCAGCCAGGGCTGAGGCTCGACTCAGGCCTGCATCCTTCTGAGGTCACTAAAATGAGTACCCAACTGTTGGGGGGCAATCAGCTCACAGTTGTAAACCGCTTAGACATCCCATGCGCGATATGAAGCGGTATATAAATGAAGCTGCTTTGCTTGATAACCATGAAGATACGATTAGTCTTAGTCCCTGAAATATATGAAACTGTATGCTGTTAGTGAAATTCGTGATGAGGCAGAATTCTTATGAGTAGCACTAAGGGCTTATTTTAAATGCCTTTGTGAACAAAATACCAGCTTCTTAATTTGAGTCATCTCCCTAGTTTTCAAAATTAACAACAATTCTTAGGTTTGTCTATTTAAAATAAAAGGTTGCTTTAATGAAGAGATAGAAAATGTATATCTAGAAGGGATAACCCCCAAATATGGGTTGTATGCCCACTTAGCTTGTTATGACCCTTGTCAAACCACTTTAAAAATAAATTTATTGACAAGTTAAAAAGAATTCATCTTCATATTATTGGAAAAGTGTTAAGGTTCCTTTCATAGTGACACCAAGTTGTTAATGGATATGTTAAATGGAAAGAACATTAGATTATTGATGAATGTTTAAACATATTTAAATAATTTCATAAATCACATGACATTTATTTACCTTTCCTGATGAAATATTTTTTCATTACTATTAACTTGCTGATTTTCCTGCATCAGAGCTTTTTATTTGGTTTAGTTTTACATTATTTTAATTTATTTTGAACAACCTCCAGAGCAGTGTAGAATAAAATAGTAAGATGGCAGTATAAAATGACAAAATTTTGATTTGATGTCAAGTAAATTCCATTTAATTAGTAAGAATGTATTCCTGAGTAAGATATAATTGTTGTCCTTTAAAGTCTTGTGGGAGGCTTTTTGGAGGTATGAGGGAGGTGTCTAGTAGAAAATGTTGCATTATATGTGAGGAATCAAGAAGAATACACAGATTGTGTTTGTTAAATAATCTCATTAACTCATTGGTATTTTTTTGTGCTTGTGTTGCTTTCATATTTTCAGATATGGTCCGGAAAAAGAACCCCCCTCTAAGAAACATTGCTAGCGAAGGTGAAACAGAGACCCTCAAGTCGCCGGGAACCGTAAGTGACAGTACTGAAAGGAAAACAGAATTTTCTGCCGGTCAGATGCAAGAAAACACTGAGCTGAGTGAGGCTGTGGAGCAAACTGACAAGGAGGGCTTTTGCACGCATGTCCCTGAGCCATCTCCCAGTACTACAAAGGACTTGAAAAGCTCAGTGACGAATGAAAAGGCTGGCTTCAATTATGAAAGCCACAATAAGGGAGGAAATGTTCCATCCTTCCCTCATGATGAGGTGACAGACAGAAATATGCCGGCCTTCTCATCTCCAGCTGTTGAGGGAATCACAAAGTCCTTGAAGTCTCCTCTCAGATCAGATGCAGATGACACCCAAGATGTGGTCTGCACCCCGTCAGGCAATCTGATGGAGAAAAATGAAGAGCACTGCACGTCGCCAAAATCTGCTGATGAAACAGTGCATACGCAAAGCGGTCAATCTGATGGCCGGGGTTCAAGCCCAACCTCGGTGGCCTCAAAAAACCCACAAGTGCCTTCAGATGGGGACTTAAGGCAAAACAAATTGAAAACAGATTTGTTGGCAAATGAGACTCCAGATATGGCGCCTCTGTCTCCAGAGCTTCAGGACTTTAAATGCAACATCTGTGGCTACGGTTACTATGGGAACGACCCCACAGATCTCATCAAACACTTCCGCAAGTACCATCTCGGGCTGCATAACCGCACTAGGCAGGATACTGAGCTCGACACTAAAATTTTGGCTCTCCACAATATGGTGCAGTTCAGCCACTCCAAAGACTTTCAAAAAGTCAATTGCTCTGTGCTGTCAGGTGTCCTCCAGGACATAAATTCTCAAAGGCCTGTCTTGCTAAATGGGACTTACGATGTGCAGGTTTGTATCTTGTACTCTGAACACTTTCCTGTGTGCCTCTAACCAGGAAAGCATGGGGACATGCCTTTTAACCTTATTAATTAAATAATCTCATGTGGGCTGCTGCAGTCAGATAAATGCTTAGAGCCATGCTGTTTAACCTGAGTTAAATTTTGGTCTGCTGTAAATCCATGAGTCATTTCCCTTATTATTTAAAAGAAACCATAGGTTTTCCATGATATACATGACTACTTCTGTGTAACAGTTTGAAGAATCTGCTAAAATACAGTTTAGTGTTATGAAAACATGTCTGCTCAGTGCACAAGTACTTTCTTACTTTCCTCATATGGGTCGCAGAGGAGAAAATAAGAAGCATCTGCTTCCTCCTCCTCAATTTGTTATGCTTCAACTAGGATGCATCCTGGTTAGTTTAAATCAGGATAAGAAAGTTAATTCACTTCAGCTCCCTCTCCCCCACTGATGATGGGCTGTTGGTTTAGGAGAACTCTGAGACATTTGGGATATTTTAGGCTTCCAAATCAAACTGGTTGAATAAGTTAAATTAGAAACCACCGTTTGATTTTGGTTGAACCAGTTTTTGTCCAATGTAAAAAGAAAACAGTCATAATTTAAACACTCTAGTGTGTTGGCAGAGGTAAGAAGAAGGGAAAATTCTTGAACTTGAGGTTCAAACAGTCTGATATCTACACTGCTACACTGTAGTGCAGTTTTATATCCAACTCAGACTGATAATATGTACAGGTTGGCAATCTTTTTTGTGCTATTCACATGTTGGATTATTAATCTATATGGGCATGAAAATTGATGGGCATACTATATCCTAAGGTCTTTAGGGTAATATACATAATATAATACAAAAATTTATATATACAAAAATAATGTAATGTATTTTTGTAATATATACAAAAATAATGACCATGAAGGACCTTCACAAGTTCAGCCTAGATAATGAAGAAACAGAAATAGTAAAAGAATTCCCATACCTGGTATCAAACACTGATAGAAATGGGGACTGCAGTCAGGAAATCAGAAGACCAAGAATGGGGAGGGTGTCTATGAAAGAACTAGGAAAGATTCTAAAATGCAAAAATATACAACTCAGAACAAAAGTTAGAACCATACCATTGTATTATGTATTACCATGTATGGATGTGAGAGCTGGACGGTTAAGAAAGATGATAGGAAGAAAATAAATTCATCTGAGATATGGTGCTGGAGAAGAGTGCTGAGGATCCCATGGTCCTAGAGCAGATCAAGCCAGAAAACTTCCTGGAAGCCAAGATTACCAAACTGAGGCTGTTGTACTTAGGGCACATCATGAGAAGGGAGGACTCTTTGGGAAAAAAAACACAATAATGCTGGGAAAGGTGGGGGGAAGTAGGAAGAGAGGAAGGCCACATGCTAGATGGAGGGACTCTATTAAGGAGGTCAGGGGTATGGGGTTTCAGGAATTAAGCAGAGCAGTGGAGGGTCTTGGAGATGTCTCATCCATAGGATCGCCATGAGTTGAGGGCAGTTAACAACAAACAACAAACAATATACATATCTGTCTAGTAATATACATATCTGTCTAGCCAAAATCCTGGGGGGTAGAGGGGGACTGAAGTAGAATTCAAATTAATAACAGCGAAAGAAATAAGGCTCATTGGAATAATTCACCTAGAACTTGAAGGATGGTTTAAATGTCTGGCTCTTCAGAATTTTCTGCCAGGGTGCTGCATGATGGGGTCAAGTCCCATCACTAATCCCAGCTTCTACCCACCTAGCAGTTTGAAAGCATGCAAATGCAAGTAGATAAATAGGTACCACTTCGGTGGGAAGGTAAGCAGCGTTCTGTGCAATCATGCTGGCCACATGATCACAGAGTAGTCTCTGACAATGCTGGCTCTTTGGCTTAGTAACGGAGATGAGCATCACCCCCTATGATTGGACACAACTTGACAACCTTGTAAGTGGGGAATACCTTTACCCTTTCCTTGTTGATAAATAGAGAAAGAGCCACCTTAAACTGAGACAGATACTTGGCTAGTCTAGTTGTGGCTCCTCAAGGCTCTGAGTAGGGACATCTCTAACCTTGTTTCTTCATAATCGTTTGACTAGAGATGTCAGACATTGACTAGAGATGTCAGACATGTCATCTATAAAAATATGTTTGAAGCACTGAACTGCATCTCATTATGCCTTCCTGTACACTGTCTATGCTATTAGTATGGCCTAGTCATGGTCCATTAGTAGAGAGATGGGCAACGTGGTCCTGCAGCTGATTATGCTGGCTATAGATGGCTATATTTGTCCACCTCTTCATAACTGGAATGATGTAACTGTGAGCATTGCGATTACTGGTCCAAATTCTTTCCTGGTGGAAATGGAGCGTTGGGGTATAGACTTGAAGTTGGAGCCTTGGACATGCACTTACAGTATCTCATCTGAATGGTTTGTATGGTAAAGGATTTTGTCTTGTTGTTCTGTGCCTTCAAGTTGACTCTGACTTATGTGACCCTATCACATAGGTTTCTTTGGCAGATTTCTTTAGAGGAGGTTTAGGTGGATTTTTCAGACTTTGAGGCCATATTCTAGAAGAATATATTCCTGATGTTTTGCCTGCATCTGTGACTGGCATCTTCAGAAAATGTTGGCACCATTCTTCTAGAATATGGCCTTTACAGCCCGAAAAACCCACACAAACTATGGATGCTGGCCGTGAAAGCCTTCGACTTCTTTAGAGGAAGTTTACCATTCCTTTCCTCTAAGGCTGAAAGGATGATTTATTTAAAGTTATCCTGTGGGTTTCCATGGGTAAGTGGGGATTCAAACTTTGGTCACCTGGAATCCTAGTCCAGCATTGAAACCACTGCACCATGCTAGCTTTCTCAAATGACTTTGCCTATATAGTGGCAATGTAACCTTCTGTTGACTAGTCATGGTATGTGACAAATTAAGTATGGAGTACAGCATGGGGTGCCATGGCCTTATGGATAAGTAATGGGATTGTCTGTCATTAGCACATACATTTCTCTTTCCATGGTGTCTTTACAAATGGGGAATAAGTACAATTCATAGGTCATATCTTGGGGGGGGGGGGAGCATTCTCATGGGAAATAACTCTTAACAAAAGCAAGAGAAAATTAGTATCTGGATTATTTTATATGTATAGTGTGATTTCTGCTGGTTGTTTGAAGCCATGACTTTTCTTACTGATTTTTGATGGAGCAAGGAACATTACGTCTTGAGAATAAGCAGCGTAAGTGATCTGGTGCCAGGACTATAAGGCTTACATTTCCGGACAAAAGAAAGCCATCTGAGCATTATGAAAGTAATATTCCATAATAAATCCTTGTACACTTCATCATCATAATAATATGTGTTGAGAACTAGGCCTGCATTTTTTCTTAGACATAAGACTCTAAGAGTTTTTCCATGGTTTTGCTTCTGGACACATTACTGCAGGATACTTAATGGAAGAAAGGTAGGTGGCTCATAACTAAGACTTGCATACCCTGAAGCTATGTACTAATTTTTTCTGTTCCCAGCGAAATTCCTATCTTCTCCCATGTTCTCATTCATAGCAAAGTTGTAGAGTTTAAAAGTCATTTTTAAACTAATATTTTGCCCTCATACTCATGCTGCCATTTTCAGAGTATATATAAAAATAGCTGCTTGCCTGAAATGATTCATTTAGAGCCAAAGTATACATTATCTTCAATATGTAGCATGCAGACGTGTCTGTTGAGTTTCCTTATTCAGAGTATAACTGAGTACTTGTGTTAATTCATGTTAGAGCTACATTGCTTCCTCCACTGTTTAATAAGCAAATAAGTGGGGGATATCTGATCTGGATTGAGACTCTAGCATGCAGATTTATGGTAGCATGAGTTGATCTTTCCCTGAACCAGCAGGGTGTATACGTATTCTCAAACAGCTCTCAATTGTTTCAGGTGGAGGTTTGTATTTTCCTAGGCTAGTTACGCATAGGGGTGAACTGGATCAAAACCAAGATGGTTGCAAAGTGTCTTTGAAGACTATTGTAGGATCCTGTCACATGTATACTTTTGTTTAAGAATAGGTGCATTGAAAGTTGTATTTGGTATTACCTTGGTAATGCTGTCAATTTTTGCAATTTTCTAATTTGTAGTTTTTGTAATTTTCTTATTTGCATGAATTGGCCAACCTCCCATCTGGACTGGTAACTGGTGTCCAGGGTGGTAAAAGTATTTTGATATTTTAATGTTTTCATATTCTTTCAGTTGATTTATTTATTTGGTTGTAACATCTGTTATTTTATTTATTTGTTTTTGTTTTGTTCATATTTTTGTAATCTGCCCCAAGAGATTATGCAGTTTGGGAAGTATACTGTACAGTTACCTTAAATGAAACAGAAATGAAATTAAAGAAAGCTAAAATTTTGGAAGCATTTCACAGTACATTTAGTATTTGAATTGATGCACTTTTGATGAAAGTGGTAGGGGTTCTAAATACTTTCCAAAGAAGCTAGTAATTTTTGAATGCCATTTCTGAATGACATTGATAAAATTTTCTGCTTGTATTTACAATTAATATATAGATCAGATTTTTTTAATTTTAATGGAGCAAGCAATCATAAATAATTATTTTGAATAAGTGATTTAGTCTTGTGTCCTTAAAAAAAGTCTTTTGTTTTGCCTTACATAAGGTGCTAACAATTACAAAACTGGATTTATAATGCTAACCTATTATTTAAGTGAAAAGGCTATGTATACTTCCAGATTTGAAATAATGATCTATAATTTGTATTTGGGATTGGTATCACATTTATGTTAAGCTTTATCAGACATTTAATTGTCCATTTTGCTGCTTTCCTTTGGGCAGGTATCTGTAGTAAAGCCATCTGAATGAACAGATTTACTGCTCTTCTACCATGTATGCTGTGATGCATTTTTTTTCTTATTTATGTTGCTTATTTCAACAAAATAGGACATTCCAATTAAGTGCATCAAGGTCATATGGTTCATATATCACCATATCAACATAACTAATATAACAATGCCAAATTAAATACATTCTGAATAGTGCACTGAATAATGTAACTAGCCCTAGCCTCAGGCCAGAAAACCTCCTCATACTTTTCAGTGGGAGTTTTAAAGCAGTCTAGTAAGATGTAACTCTTTGCCTATGAGAGATTTCATGTTCAAGTAATGAAGCATATTGAAATATTCTCTTATACTTCTTATCATTTGCAGTTCCTCAGAGGGAAAAAAAAACACCAGGTTCTGTTTTGATTTGTGAGCACTGCAACATCACACACATTTGGTGTGTTTCAGCACATGACAATGGGGCATCCTGTGAATCTGTTGAGAAGAAAGTGCCTTGTGAGATGTGAAGTTGAAGGCTTTTGCGGCCGGCATCCATAGGTTTTTGTGAGTTTTGTGAGGCCATGTTCTAGAAGAATGTATTCCTGACGTTTCGCCTGCATCTATAGCTGCTCTGTATAGGCTTTGAGATGCAGCCTCAAAGAAAAAAAAAAAACCCACAAAAACCTATGCCTTGTGAGAATTTCCTAGTTGGAAGATACCTTGTGGTGCAAAAACTGCTGATAATTTTACATGGAAAGGAAATAAAACGTAACCTGTGAAACATTTAAGAATACCCAATACAGTAGGACATAGTTTTAATTATAATGGTAGTTCCCAGGGATGTCACTGTTAAAAGATTTAACACCAGGATGTAGAGCCTTTGGGCCCCCCAAGAAGTTTTGCCTAACTACTCATGCAGCAGTGGCTGATGGTGTAAGGGATTGCGGGTGTGATAAGGTTAAATACAGTTTTAGTCCTAATTATAATAGAACTATTAACATTAATAGGAATTGTTAGTTTCCACTTATATAGATCCCATTGATTTCAGTGGTTTTATTCTAGTTTGAACTAACATTGTGTTTAGTGCATGGTTGAAAATATCTAGAGAGCCTTATGTTCTACACCAGTGATTGAAAATAACAAGAGGTAAAGATAGTGAGCTTGTTATGGTTATAGACATACACATGTTCAAATCTGATTGTGCATAATTGTATGAATACAGTAAGCAACTGAAACAAACATAATGATGTGATATAGATTCCAAATGCTTTATTTCAACCTCCCCCCATTTTCCATTCCCGCCTTTCAACATTCTGTACCCACTGGACATGCTCATTATTTATGGGCTGTTCTGAGGTCCCCCCTTAGGGTTTTTTTTTAAATGACAACACCAGCAACTTCTAATACTTTTTGGGTTCCTGTCAAACCTGCTGATACCTTTTCCCCTTTCAGGGATTGTGCCTGTTTTGGATACATAAAGACTAACATCCAGAGCCATAAGATAATTAAAGTGTAGTGGGTTAAATGTTGGAATAGGACCCTGAGACACAAGGGTCCTTTGAATCCCTGCTTAGCCATGGAAATGTACTGGGTGAATCTGGGCAAGTCACACTCTCTCAACCTCAGAGGCAGGGAATAGTAACCCTCTCCCCCGAACAAATCTTGCCAAGAAAATCCCATAATAGGTTCACCTGAGGATTGCCATAACTTGGAAACATCTTGAAGGCACACTATTACAGCAGCAGCAACATATTCATTTTACAAGAAAATGTGGCTGATTGAACAACTCTTTTCTTACTCCGGAAAGCAGCCTTTGATTAAGATCCAGACATGTCAAGAAGATCTTTTCAACAATGGTGGCCAATATAAATGAATCTGATTTAAAAAACAAAAAACAAAAAAACACAACACTCTTACTCCCTCCAACAGTGATACTGTTAAGTTCTTGGTTATTTATAGGAAAGTTTGTGCTTGATTAGATTGGGTTTGAATACTTTTCCAAGGCGGCATTTTCTGAAAGAAGCCAGATGTGCATGATATCGTAGATTGAATAAATAGAACAAGAAATAAAACAGATCAATGAAGACTGTACTCGTTTAATAAGCCCTGGCAACAAGATACTGCAAGGAAGACAAAAAGTAGTAGGAAACAGTACACAGACAATCTAGTTAAGATCAGTCTTTTCCATCAACCAGACATATGTTCTAAAATAGACCAGATTTTCCAATATGAAGCTAGTGATTATTTGAAAGAAACATTTGGCTTTGGAACTTTCTTTCTTTCTTTCTTTCTTTCTTTCTTTCTTTCTTTCTTTCTTTCTTTCTTTCTTTCTAATAAATGCTAGCTTTCCCTGGCAAACGAGGGGAAAAGAGCATTAAAAAATTGCTCATGCCAAATGTTAGACTTCAACACTTGTGCATACACCAGATGTTGATGCTGAGCATGTAAGAAGATAAATAACTGATTAATATTTTCATGCTTTGCAGTAAATACTGAACAGATTTTATAAACATGAGGTAAAAAGATGACTGAAATTCTCTCTAGCACCCACACATTTTTCTTCCAACCCTTCCTATTCCAGACTTTCTCTATTCCATTCTTCCCCCTCCTTCAGGGCTCTTTCTTTCTTTTAAAAATGCATTGTGAATCAATAATTCTCAGTTCTGTGGGGAGAAAGACCTGAAATTTCATCCTTAAGCATGCTTAAAAACAACAGTACTTAACTGCTAGTTTGTGGATCTTAGTGCAGATTTTTCTGGAACTGTTTCTGTCGACAAAATAGGCATGAGGACATCCCTCCTCCCCCATTTCCTATCTGTTTGGGGGTTTATAGGATTTGATTCTTGATATATGTATTGTGAGACAGACATTTATTAAACCCCACTCACTTAAGTTAGTGTCCAATGTATGATGATGTCAGTGGAATCATCCTGATAGTTTCACTGCTTGCAGAATTCTTGCTAATAAAGTTTTGTCTTCCAGTTGCCTCAAAGAGCTTTGCCACTTTGAAGGAGAGGGAGAGAAGGATCTTGCAATAACTTGCATTGGTTCCTTCTGTTGTGCTGTTAAAGCAGTGGGACATTGTTAGTAATATACAACAGATCATAATGTCTATCAACACTCTAGCTTCATTAATGTAGATTCTAGTTTCTTCTTCAAAAAGCAGCCACAATATTGTGAAGCCTTCCAATGTCTAAAAGCCCCCTTTCAAAGTAAAAATGTTGAAAGGGGAGGAGTTGCACATGTTAGCCCCATTGGCCCTATCTCTTTAGAGACAAATGGAAGTTCCATACCTTTGTTGTTCTGCTCATGAATCACAGAAACTACTCAATCTATTCGGTTTATAAAATTCTCTGAAAATGGACCATAAGCGCACCTAACTTTTAGAAGTGTGCCCTGTGGCTTTTATGGGCCACAGCAGTCCTTCCCCAAAGTGTTCTGCAGCTGGACTTGTACAAATACCTTCCAATATTGATTGGAATAAAAATGTCAAGGGCCTGCTGGATTTATAGAGCTGGTACTAACTTTATAGCTTGTGATCTTGATCCATATTCACTGTCAATCCCTATGCACCTGAAATAGAGGGGCTGGCTATCTTTGTTCATTTATCATCCAAATGTTCAAATCCTAGTTTTTGGTTGTATCTGCCAACCTTTATGTGCATTTGGTGGTAGACTAGAATTTCTTAATATTGCATCAGAACTAAAGTATATTGTTACATTTGTCAAAATATGAATCTAAGTTGCACACTGGATGCAAACCTCTTTCCAAATCTCATTAGCCTCTTGATTTGTTTGTTTGCTAGGGTTTGCAGCATCAGTCATACTTGGCAGCCTCAGGGTACTGATTTATACCAATCCAGTTTCCTAAGAACAGCCAAAATTGATTCTTTTCCTCTTTTATTATCCCTTTTCATTTCAAAGATCAACAATTACTAAAAATATTGTATTATTAATA
>CM034706.1:20564734-20585360 GCA_020142125.1 Phrynosoma platyrhinos
TGTCAACAGATATGGGAAACAAAATGATGGCCAACAGATTGGAAGTGACCAATATATGTCCCCATCCACAAAAAGGGAGACACAAGAGACTGTAGCAACTATAGAACCATAGCAAAATCATGCTTGAAATTCTGCAACATAGAATCCAACCATACATATAGAGAGAAATCCCATAGGTCCAAGTGTCATGAACCGAGGCTCCCTGTTGTTGTTTTATTCCAAAGAGAAATTTAGCCGCCCTAGACTATAGGGTTTTCAATATAAACACGTGGGGAACCAGATCTGGGTTTAAACAGTATGCATGTAACATTACATTTGTTATTAAGACATAACAAATAAGACAATGAGAAATAAGACAATAAGAAATAACAAATAAGACAACCATTTTAAGTATCAAGAGCTCTTGCACCCACATATTCATACCCACAAAACATGGCCCTTTGCTGGATGATGAATCAGTTCATCCTCGAAGGGGATGGCATGACACCTTGTCCGGGTAGGTGCCAACAAAGGAGAGGCTGAAAACCCATTCATCACACAAGTGGGGTTCAGGAAAGGAAGAGCCACAAGGGACCACATTGCAAACATATGATGGCTAATGGAATGCACCAGGGAATTCCAAAAGAAAATCAGCATGTGCTTTATAGACTATAGCAAAGTCTTTGACTGCATAGATTACGAAAGGCTATGGAATCCCCTTAAAGATATGGGAATACCAACACATCTGATAATCCTGATGAGGAATCTGTACTCAGAACAAGAGGCTACTGTCAGAACAGAACACAACACGGAGAAACAGAATGGTTCCCAATTGGCAAATGGGTCAGACTGTATCCTTTCACACCCTATCTATTCAACTTGTGTGCAGAACGTATTATAAGAAAAGCAGGTTTGGACACAGAAGTAGGAGGAGTGAAAATAGGAGGAAGGAATATCAACAATCTAAGATACGCAAATAACATCATAGTACTAGCAGAAAACCTCACAGACCTGGAACATTTACTAAAGAAGATCAAAGAAGAAAGTGCAAAGATAGGCTTAATGTTGAATGTAAAGAAAACAAAAATAATGACCATTGAGGGCCTTCACAAGTTCAAACTAGACAATGAAGAAACAGAAATAGTAAAAGAATTCCCATAACTGGGATCAAACATTGATAGAATGGGGACTGCAGTAGGAAATCAGAAGAAGACTCAGGGCTTATACAGACAGGCAAAAAGAGGTGCTTTCAGGCTGACTTGGAGGCGTGGCGTTTAGACAACGCATGCCTAAAAGCTGGCAGGAAAGCGCCCTCTAGGCATCGTCTGCCAGGAAAGGCGGATCCAAAAAGGAGCAGCTTTTTTCCGCCTCTTCGGCAAAGATGCACACCTTCGCATGTGCGTATGTATGCAGCAGCACCGGTGCATCAGAAAACGGCCATATAAATGCACTGCCACACGTGCGGTGGAAATTGATTCGACGATCCAGAGCATGTATCCTGTGGTGCAGGTTTTAATTTAAAGCATCTTATTCTTCCAGGTGTGGATACACCAGTCAGATGCGCTTGAATATTAGAATCCTAACCCTAACCCTAATGTAGCTCTATGTATGCACCCTAGTAACTGTTGTCTAGTATAAATGCATTCTGTCACATGTACACTTACTGTCAGCATGCACAGTAGATTGCATGAAAGAGGCTTTTGTGACCTCTTCTGTGAAGGTGTGCAGGTGTGCATAAGTCCTCCACACCACTTCCTGGCATGCTTGGGGGGGGGGGGGCTCCTGGAGTAACATTTGTTCATGTGTCTTGTTGACCATGTCCCTTGTATGACTACAAGCTACGTGTATCAAGTCTGTCCACACAAACCTCCCTTGCATGTACCTCTCTCCTCCCCCCAATGATGTCTTTTCAGTTGACAGACCCATTCCTTCACCCCAAGGGTTGCACAGTCACACAGTGGCACCTGTCTACTGCACCCACTCCTTGGGGAAGTGGAGGTCAGTGAATCCTTGCATGATCTGTAGGTGTATGACAGGTCCTGCGCAGGTACATAGGCATGCCAAACTTCAGTCACCTTTGTACAAACAAAATGACAGACTGTATACCACCCTATAACACGTCTTGTGCAGGTGCACAGGGATGCTGAACTTCAGTCACCTTTGTACACAGAGAGTGACAGACTGTATACCAGCCTATGATGTATTCTACACAGGTGCACTGGTGTGCAGAGATGTGTCCTGCACATGTGTGCATGCATCAGAGAATGAAAAAAATAAAAAAAATAAAGCAGCCGCTGCCGGCCCATGTAGTTGGTCTGTCTCCCTTTGTGGTGTCCTCGGGGCTGGGAGTGAGGATGGTGGGGCTTCTACAGCTTCAGAAAAGCTGCATTGACTCCCCCCAGTGTGGTTGCTCCGTCCCCATTTAGGACATCCTTGGGGCAGGCGGTGCAGTTGCTGCAGCTAAGGGAAAAGACAGCTTCAGGTCACCTGTTCCTGCCCGTCTGCATCAACCCTAAGAATGAGGAGGGTGGCTATGAAAGAACTAGGAAAGATTCTAAAATGCAAAAATATACAACTCAGAACAAAAGTTAGAATCATACCATTGTATTCTGTATTACCATGTATGGATGTGAGAGCTGGACAGTTAAGAATGATGATAGGAAGAAAATCATTTCATCTGATATATGGTGCTGGAGAAGAGTGTTGAGGATCCCATGTACAGCCAAAAGGACAAAGAAGTGGGTCCTAGAGCAGATCAAGCCAGAAAACTCCCTGGAAGCCAAGATGACCAAATTGAGGCTGTTGTACTTAGGACACATCATGAGGACTCTTTGGAAAAAACAATAATGCTGGGAAAGGTGGAGGGAAGTAGGAAGAGAGGAAGGCCACATGCTCTATTATGGAGGTCAGGGGTATGGGGTTTCTGGAATTAAGCAGAGCAGTGGAGGACAGAAGTCTTGGAGATGTCTCATCCATAGGATCGCCAAGAATCGAGGGCAGTTAACAACAAACAATATACATATCTGTCTAGTAATCTAGTCTAGTACTCTCTAGTAATGGAAGGAGGTGATGGGTATGGGTTTGCTGGAATTTCTAATGACAATTCCCCCCCCCATGTCCCCATCCCACTAGATGGAAGGAGGTGATTGGTATGGGTTTGCTGGAATTAAGCAGAGCAGTAGAGGACATAGGGTCTTGGAGATGTCTTGACTAAGATTGCCATAAGTCAAGATTGACCCGAAGGCAGTTAACAACAACAACAGTAGCAAAAAATTTAAAATAACTTCTTTTCCCCAGTGGAATATATTATTTTTGGCTTCTATCCCACTTTGAGTTTTACATAGCAGTGGCCGTTAAGTATGTATGGCAGTTGGCCTGAATAGAAGAATTGGTTTGCACATCATACATCCAAGACACACTGCAGAAATAATTCAGTTTCAGTCGTCTTTAACTACTCAGTGCTAGGGAATCCTGGGAATTGTAGTTTATTGTGGCATCAGAGCTCTCTGACAGAGAAGGCTAAATGTCTCACAGAATTGTAGGTCCCAGAATTCCCTAGCATTGAGCCAGGGCAGTTAAAGAGATTTCAGACTGGATTATTTCTGCATTGTGCTTTGGACCACTATTGCAGGATTAGGATCCTTGTCTGAAAGGATAACAGTTCAAGCCTGGAAAGATGTTTTCATCAGAATACAGAATGTGTGAACTTAATAATCACAAGGTAATAACATTGTAAAGATACCAGTGGTTTCCCTTTTCTTCATAATGTTTTAATAATAATAATAATTTTTATTTATATCCCGCCCCTCTGCAGAGCAGGGTGGATGTATTTTCATATTTTCTATTTGTAATATATAAAAATTTGATGTAGAAATTAAAACTATCTCTTAACAAATAAATGAGCACTAGGAATTTATACATTTATTGCTTAATGAGATCTCTGAAGTTCTCTTGGATGCTTGGAATGACTGTGTAAGTAGCAAGGCCCTTTGTACTGAATATGCAATGATCTAAAGTGCTTCTACATTCATACAATGTGGGGATGGAAAGGATATTCAAAAATATATGGAAAATGGTTAAAAAAGTTTCTCAAGTGTTAGAAAATCCTTACAAGGAGAATTCTGGACACTAGACAGTCTTGGATTATTCTGTGCAAGTCTGTCCATTTTTTTAAAAAAACAGCATTTTTATGCAGAAAGTAATGCCTCTGAACTGAAATATTTTCTGTGCAGAAAATGATTTTTCCTGTGCAAAAACAGTGTTTTATATGCAAACATCCAGTATACAAGTTTTGCATAGAATATGTTCTGAACTGTAAATAGTCTTCCAAATTTGCACAGTTTTCAAAGTCTTCATAGCAGTGACAAGAAAATTGCTAAAATTACTTGTTGCTTCATTTAAGAAAAAAATCAGTACATAATTATTTCTCTAATATATCTGAATATATTTAAAAACTCTGTGATTGGAGAGCAGGGCAAAGGTATGGAGCTTCTTCTTCTTCTTTTTTTTTTGTAGTGGTGGTGGTCATTGGGGTGGAGTTAACTTTTGCCCTCCCCTGTCACACTTTCATTTTGAATACATATGGGAGGGGATTGTTTGTCATTAGAAAGTGTGGAAATACTGTGGCTGCTTTTGAGAAACACTCTCAAAAAGGATATTAAAACGTTGGAAAAGGTGCCAGAAGAGGTAATCAAAATCATTTAAGAGTTAAAGCATCTGCTTGTCATGGAAAGGCTAAATGATTTTTGTACACTTTTAATGCAGAAAGAGATGCCTAAGAAATAGGAAGTATGGCAGCAGTTTACAAAGCATTGCTCAGTGTGAATAGAGGAAAATGTTTTTCTTCATCCTTCAGATTTTTCTAAACTGGTCCACATTAAATCCTTGACAAATAAAATTCCTCTTTGCACAATTGATAATGAGATTATGGATCTCCCTGCCACACCACTGTCTTAATGACTTTAAAACCAGGGTACAGACTTTATTTTAGCTCAAGGGTTGAATGCAATTTTTGAGAATTTTGGGGGGATTATATTCCTAGTGGTGTTCACTCACAAGAAGAGTTTAAACTGTTTTATACTTAGAATAATAGAATCATAAAGTTGGCAGAGACCACAAGGGACATCCAGTCCAACCCTCTGCCATGTAGGAACTCACAATCAAACCATCCTTGACAGGAGGCCATCCAGCATTCTCTACAAAGAAAGAGACTCTATCACACTCCGAGGGAGTGTGTTCCAGTGTCAAACAGCTCTTACTGTCAGGAAGTTCCTCTTGATGTTGAGGTGGAATCTCTTTCCTTGTAGCTTGCATCCATTGTTCTGAGTCCTATTCTCAAAAACAACCTTACCCCATCTTCAATAAGACATCCCTTCAGATGTTTAACCAGGGCTATCTTATCACCTCTTAATAGTCTCTTCTCCAGGTTAAACATACCCAGCTCACTAAGTCTCTCCTCAAAAGGCATGGTTTCCAGACCCATCATCATTTTAGTCACCCTTTGGACACGCTCCAGCTTCTCAACATCCTTTTTGAATTGTGGTGCCCAGAACTGGACATAGTATTCCAGATGAGGCCTGACCAAAGCAGAATAGAGTGGCACTATTACTTCCCTTGATCTAAATACTATACTTCTGTTGATGCAGCCTAGAATTGCATTGGCCTTTTTAGCTGCCACATCACTCTGTTGACTCATTTTCAACCTGTGGTCTATCAGGACTCCTAGATCCCTTTCACACGTAGTCATGTTAAGCCAAGTGTTCCTCATCCTATATCTGTATATTTCATTTTTCCACCCTAAGTGCTTTTCAAACCCTTGGCTGGGTGTTACAGTTGCCATAAAGATCACTGGAGACATCTGAGAGCTACTGACAGTGAAATCAGTATAGTTTGTCCTATTATTTAAAAGCTGTGGGGATTTATGGAGTAGAAGCTATTTTTTTAAGAAACTGTGTTTGGACTACAGGAGTTAAAAGTTACAGAGAACCACCAGTGAAAAAAGCCTGTTTGTTGCCAAGAGGGAGAGTTATTGTCTACCCTATCAGGTCAGCTCTGGAAAGAGATTGGGAAAGTGTTACTTACTCCTCACCTCACTGTGAATAATTTAAAACTCATCCAGATCTGTGAGGAGAGGCAAAACATTGCAAAGATTTTAATCACTTTTCCATGCAGTTATAGACTGTGATTGGATGCTGGGTGGAGGTGAGGATTTACTTTTAGTTTCTTTCATCTTATGGTGCCATCTCACAAACCATTGTGAAAAGCTTCCCAACTTCAAGGATCAGATTTTTAGGGGTATGGGGACTGCAGAGTGAAAGGCATGGAGAGAAAGTCTTTCTTCGTGAATATGAAGTCTGTTCTTTTTATGGAAGGAAAGTTAGGAGCCAAACTGTAACATGTAAGTATCTTCTGTTATCAGCACTAAAGGCAGCACTGCAGGGTGGTGCTACTGTAATATGCCATAAATCCTAGTATCTGTCCTGGCCTGCATAACATGGAGAAGTTTTTAATTGTGAGATAGATAGTTAATGCTTTCTGGATGGTATATTGCACAAAATGAATGGATAAAGAAGAGCATTAGATAGAATATTTAGGATTAGAAGATTAAAAGTAATAGGCAAGTGGTAGACTGGATGACTCAGGGGATTGGTAAGAGATTTGAGATTTTCATTTACTGATTGAAGATTGAAAATTGTGACCCAAGTAGTAGGAAGGGTTTGTGCCATCTGATTTTGCAACTTTATTGACTTGGATTAGATCTTAGCTGATGTAAACAATTTTTAAAATGGAACTCTTCATCATATTGTCAACTGAGAGTGATTCATAACCTGTTTTCCTCCAGAAAACCAAGCACTCAGTGCAATTTTAGGAATCACTCCAAATATTCCCTCCTTGCATTCAGCAGTATTTGCACGCCTGTGAGTGTCTACTTGCCAATTTTCACACAGAATCATAGAATTGGATGTGACCAACAGCACTCCTACTCACAAATATATTTCCACAAGTGAGAAGCACCACTTTGCTAGAGAGGAGAGCCCTTACTCTTTATTCTTTGAGCTCCACCTGTATTTCATGGATGACATCTGTCACCTGTAGACAAAGCCACACAGATTGAGATTCAAGAGGCGTGTTAAGAAATCTCAAATAGCTCCTGCTATTATCTTACTGCATGTACTTGGAGATGTCACTATGAATAGTTTTTGGATCATAAAGGGACATGAAGAGGAATGGGAATTGGCAGTTACTCATGTTCTTCCACATTTGTCCTTAAGGAGTAGGTGTTTCACATCTTATCCTAGAGAGAACTACAAGTTCACCTGGGAATTCTTAACTGAAAGATATTACTCTTGCCAGCTTTTTCAAGCTTTGTGCTAGTAAAACAAAATTGACAACCTTTCAACATTTTGAATCTTTTATATAAATTAACATATGCCAATAAGTAGCTGACACTATCCTTAAATATTTTTCGTTATTATTTGGCTTAGGTCAAAAACATTAATATTTTTCAGTTAAGAATTCATAGGTGAACTTGTAGTTCTTTCTAGGATAAGATGTGAAAGCTGCTCACAATATGTGTGAATTTGGAAACTCTTGATCATGTGTGGAGTAGCTAGATCATGTAAAGTACTTCCATGGTGGTCCTGGCATCTCCAAACAACATGTATGTGCTGTGGTATTGTGGGAAGTTGTTGTCAAGCATTGAGATATCTATTGATTTCCATTGTGGCAGCTGTAATAATAGTTTGAACATACCCCTAGAAAGCTAGAGTCATGCTGAAAACTGAAAAAAGGGGAGGTTGTCTTCATGAATTTTTCCCCTGAGGTAGTTGTCTTGTACCTTACTGTAGCTCCTTCTTTGGCTATGTGTTTATGGGGATGAAAGAAGAGATCAAGTTTATAGTGAAGTTTAATAATGTTGTTCTCTTAATGAGCAGCAGTTTGAAAGGGTGCAACCTGGCAGGTTCACAGAACAGAGTCAGTAATGAAAGCACATGCACATACTCATTAAAGAACATATGGATGCTTACCCATACTTTAGTCTTGTGCCTAATAATCTGAACTGAAGAACAGGCCCAGGCTTGATTACAATAGCTAGGTCATAGGATCTGTTTGCTTCCATCAATTGACTTTACTACAGCTAGGCTCCTGTCAGATATGGCAGACTTTTTAGTTCCTTGTTCCATTTGAAGAATGCTATAGATTTTTTTTAAAAAAAATATATAGCGCTGTATGTTGTCTGCTGGTTCAGAGTGGGGTAATAAACCGCCCTGGTTGCTTTTTATCATGTAAGATATGTATTTCTTAACTAACTAACTAAATAATAAACTTGAAGATATGCCTTTAGTGAGAAGATTATGAATGAAATTTGAGATTAAGACCAGAAGATCAATTAGCTAGTCAACATATCTTAAGAAAGAAGGGCTGAATATTTAGACTTTAAATCAGTAGGAAAAGGTGAATTAGGATTGTGTGAATTAGTCTGAGAGTAACTGGGTAAGTGATATGCTCTTAGTCTTTACAAGGGATCACAGTAATCTGTCTCTATAGGCATTATGTATACTAGTCTCCCATCTGTTGCCTGTCAGGTAGTAGGTAGTCCAGCTAATATATTCAGTGGAGATGAAATGTGAGAGCTAATGTTGAAAGCATGTAGAGGACACCAGGTTGGTGTCTTCATTCTTCTCTTCCTGATCTGCAGTATACTTGTACCAACATGTACATCTGTTTGACTGCCACATCAACCACATCAGCTTCTGTACATGCTGTCTTTAGGTTTCTCTTAATTCCTTCACACAGAAGCCATTTTCTTTCTTTCTGTTGTACCTGATGATCATGTAAATGTAGTTAGTGCTGTATGAAAAATTACTTTCTTTCCATAACAATTAGCATACCCTTCTATTACCATTCACAAATGTTGTGTCACTTTTAATAGTCAATAAAACATAAAACTACTCAGTGAAATGCAAATGCAGCAGCTGGTAATCCATTATATCCCAGTATTCATTTAGATTTTTCTTCTAATTTTGTTGTAATCATGAAGCACAAGACATACTGTACATAATTATGTCTTACCTTAATGATAACGCAGGAAGATGTTGCAGTGGTTTGGTGAATTATCTACATTGTCCACTGGTCACAATTAGATTAAGGGCCTTTACAGACTGCCAGAAATAATGCAGCTTGAGTCCACTTTAACTGCCTTGGCTCAATGTTAGGGAATCATGGGAACTGTAGTTTTTTTTTTTTTCTTGAGACATTTAGCCTTCTCTGTCAGAGAATTCTGGTGCCACAATAAACTACAGTAAGAGCCCCAAGAAGTACCATTTCTGAATCCCAGACTCCCTTTTGTGAGTCTTCTGATTAAGGAGAAAACTGGAGAAGCCAATGGGTGGGTTCTGATGTGGATAGAGTGTTTCAGAAGGATTCTTTTCTGAAAAATGGACACGATGCACATTTTCATGGACTCAGTGTAAGAAACAAAACAATTATGACATTATAATTTTGAAGATGGTTTCCACTTCTTTATTTTCCATTCACACTCCTTGCCACCCCCATCTCTTGTTTTGATTTACAAACCAAGCTATAATCCTGCAATGAATGTTGTCCCATTGATGAGAATAGGATTTTCTGATTAATAGACATGAGAGGATTGAAGTGCAGATGTCCAAGAGCAGCAATGTTATTTCAGTGTCACAAGGCAGGTGTGGCACATTCATGGGAAGTGTCAAACTATTCTCTCTGGAAGCATAAGATTTCATTAACATTTGTTTGAAGAAACTAGGCTTCTGTCCTATGAGATGTTTTTCATCAGATCATGAGAATAGTTAAGCAATAAATTTCTAGTGATGTAATGTTTTCTGGACATGACATGAATTCTCTGTCCCTTGCTATTGTGGTTTTTTCTATATTTGCTAAATTACAGCTTTTTCTTGAGTGACATCTACATTAGCAAACCTTAGCACTGAAATACACATAGTGTGGCATTTTCTGGGGGCTAAAATTAGTTTTAACTTGTTTGGTTTAACTTGCAGTATGCTGGAGTTAGCTTCTATTACAATGTCTCTTACCACCAGAGTGCGTTGGTTCAAGGTACCTGTTTGACTTTTACATGTTTAATGCAGAAATTAGACCAGCAGCCAAAAAGCAAAACACATCTCCCATCATGACATGGACAAACTTTCCATTTCAAGTCTGCCTTTGTCAAAAGCCTTGACCAACATATGCATTGCAGTCAGTTGTGAGCGCAGTTTATTGCACAGGCAATTGGTTGGCCACTGTTCAAACAGATTATTGTACTAGATAGGCCTTTGGTCTAATCTGCAGCATTCAGAGGAATGAAGAAAAGCAAAGGCTCAGATATCATGAAAACCTTAACTCTAAACTGTTAGAATGTATATTTGTGCAACAAATGAGTTGTGGGACTCGTATTTCAATGAAACATTTTACTCCCTCTGCTTCAGGTGATTCTAAATCTGATCTTGCCGAGTCCTCCTCATATAATTTTCTTGGTAACATCTGGAAGGGTTTTCTTTATTTTCCAGTTCATATATCCACACCCTATTCCTCTGTGTTCTACAGTGAATCCAGTTGATGAAAACCCAGGAGATAAAACAAATCACCCATTTGCTCCCAGTTGTCATTCTTTTCATACTGTTTCTGACTAGCTTAAGCATGTGCACTGATAAAGCTCTGGAAAGTGGGATGTTCCTGCCACTGCTTTTGTTTGCTTTCCCCTGTAAGGGTTGTCTTCACAGTAAATACTAGGAACAGATCAGCCTTTTATTGAGTGTTAAGGATGTATTTTTGGGATGAATAACTAGGACACTGTTCTGTTTCACAGAGATTTGTCAACAGTTCTGTGAGTTAATATTTGTTTGATGGCCTTTCCTTTGTTTCTTTCATAGAAACATTGATTTTTCAGTCATTAATGCTTTCCTTTTCATCTTCTGTAGGTGACTTTAGGTGGGACCTTTATTGGCATTGGACGCAAAACTCCAGATTGCCAGGGCAACACCAAGTATTTCCGCTGCAAGTTCTGCAACTTCACTTACATGGGCAATTCGTCAACGGAGCTGGAGCAACACTTCTTGCAGACCCATCCAAACAAGATAAAATCCACTCTTCCTGCCTCTGAAACCAGCAAAGCCTCAGAGAAGAACTCGAGCAAGTCCAGTCCTACTGTTCGATCATGTGAGGCTGGAGATTTGGGGAAATGGCAGGACAAGATCACCGTAAAAGCTGGAGATGACACTCCAGTTGGTTATTCGGTGCCCATCAAGCCTCTTGAATCCTCTAGACAAAACGGTACGGATGTCTCCAGTTACTACTGGTGCAAATTCTGCAGCTTTAGTTGTGAATCATCCAGCTCACTCAAACTGTTAGAACATTACAGCAAGCATCATGGGGGGAGCCAGGCAGGGGGCCTTCACCCAGATCGGAATGACAAGCTCTCAAGGGGGCCGGTCATTAATCATAATGACTTAGCCAAAAATTCAGATGGAGAGTTAGCAGCAAAGACTGAGAAGGGCTGTAGCATGGCCAAAAAGAAAGACTTTACCAGCTCAGGAGTGGAGGACAACGTGGTGACAAGCTACAATTGTCAGTTTTGTGATTTTAGGTACTCTAAGAGCCATGGCTCAGATATAATAGTGGTGGGGCCTCTTCTTCGTCATTATCAGCAGTTACACAATATTCACAAATGTACCATTAAGCACTGTCAGTTTTGTCCTCGAGGCCTCTGTAGTCCAGAAAAGCACCTTGGAGAAATTACTTATCCTTTTGCTTGCAGGAAAAGTAATTGTTCCCACTGTGCTCTCTTGCTTTTGCACTTGTCCCCTGGAATGCCAGGCGGCTCCAGAGTCAAGCACCAGTGTCACCAGTGCTCTTTCTCCACCCCTGATGTAGACATTCTCCTGCTTCACTATGAAACCACACACGAAGCCCAGGTGTCTGAAGTCAAGCAAGAAGCAAATGCCCTGCAAGGGGGGGATGGACCGCTGACTGTCAAAGACAGCAAGGAACACTCATGTACCAAATGTGACTTTGTCACTCAGGTGGAAGAGGAGATTTCTCGACACTACAGGTAAAATAAAAATAAAAATAAAATAAAATAAAAACAGTTTGTCTATGGATGTGTACCTGGGTACACATTTCCTATCAAACAGCTTTGGAGTGGTATATTGGTTATTTTTGGTTTAGATGCGCAACATCTAAAACATTTAATCTGTATGATAGAGGAGCAAGCAGATAAAGTAGTGTTAAGGTAAATAAGGTAATAATTGATACCTTGTTTCCCACCAAGTCAGATAACATTAGAATCATAGAATCATAGAGTTGGAAGAGACCACAAGAGCCATCCAGTCCAACCCCCTGCCATGTTAGAAGCATTTTTGCCAGGGGATGGGGAAGCAAAACTGGGTACACTCAAGTATGGAGGAGTTAGGGTGACAGGAGAATGCCTTCAGGTCAGATTGGGCCACAGACCAGGGTTAACATCTGACAGACATAACATTGTATATATTCATGCATAAGGTTAGATATTTCAGTCAAACGCTGACCTCCAAAGCCTGGGTCAGTTTATGCACAGCTCAGTGTAATTACTGTACCATACCTCTTTTCAAAAAAATTATCCATCACTTGCTCTGATAGAGTGGCAGAATAGGAGAGCTTAGACCATCCCTGGATGATCTAAAAGTAACTCCAACCTCCTCTATTCTCTCTGCCATGGCACAGCTTCTGGCTTTTTTGAATTCCCGGATGGGAAAATAGTGGCAGTGGTGACTCTTTGGTGCTTCCCCTCAGAGGAGCTCTGAGAGAGTACAGGGTTTTAGTACTCATTTTAGGCCAGGGGTAGGCAACCTTTCCCCTTTAAGGGCCGAGAGACTTCAGCTCCCAGAAGCCTCAGCCATGTTGGCCAATAGTCCCATGTTGGCCAATAGCTCCTGGGATTCTGGGAGCTGAAGTCCCTCGGCCCTTAAAGGGGAAAGGTTGCCTACCCCTGTTTTAGGCTCTTCTGGGATAGACTAAGCCTGTGATGGCAAACCTGTGGCACACGTGCCAGAGATGGCACGTGAAGCCATTTGGCCCAGCACCTGGCGGGGATGAACAGTCCTGGGCCTGTTCCTCCTCCCTGACCTTTACCGGCCTCCAGCTGTCTCTCAGGAGGCAGCTGGAGGCTTTCAAAGGTGGATGAGGAGAAGGAGGAACAGGCCCACAACTGTTCATCCTTCTTCCCAACCTTTACTGTCTCTCTAGAGATAGCTGGAGGCCAGGAATGGTGCGGGGGGAGAAGTCCCGCCCCAGAACTCCTGGACCCTGAGGGTGGAAGTCCTGCCCCTGGCACTGGGTAACACCTAGTGCTGGGAAAACTTTTAGTTGGGGCATTCGGCCCCGAAAAGGTTTGCCATTACTGGACTAAGCTCTTGCCACTCTGCCCAGAAAAGGGCGATGTTTGCTTTTTGTGTGTGTGGATAAGAGTTAATGCTGTACTGTAATTCTTGTCTTTACATCCTTTTTGTCATGTGCACATTTTCTTAGCTCTGTCCTTGCCTGATTGTTTCCCTCCACATTCACAGCCACCATTTGCCATAGTTCCTTCCTCATCCATCTAGCCTTTAGAGCAGAAACAAATAGATATGCCTTCCAGAATTTTATAAGTTCTTTGACATTGGTTTCCTTTGCATTTTCCTTTGTATCCTTTGTTAGATGCCTCTAAGTTTCACCCTCAACTTACCCACAGGTTATATACAAATCCATAATTTTGGCCCCCAAACCTGACCTCAACTCATACATGAGGTTGACTTGTACATGGGTGTATATGGTTGAAGTTATTGGGTCATATCTGCTTCTCTGCTTTGCAGAGATGATGAACTAAGGGAGAGTATAGCTGAACTAGGTCTTTCCCCAATCTATGAATAGGGAAATGCCTTCAGTCCCACAATGGTGTAGGATGTATGTATCCCTTTGCCTCTTCCTCCCATTGTTAACCAATGGTGAAACATTGTGGTGTTGTGGTCCAGAAACATCTGGATGGCCACAGTTAATTTACCTCTGGTTTGTGTTGTTCATGAAAACTAGCAGCTCCTTTGTCTCCATTAGCCCAAAAAGGTGATGATATTCGAAGGATTCCCTGCTATTTTATTTCGGTATGGGAAAACTGTAATACTTCAGTAAATACTAGGAACAGATCAGCTCTATAGCTCTTATGTAAAAATCAAAATTCTGCTATTACATCCAGAGATTCCTCTGGAGAATGTTATTTATTTGTGTTAAATACTGTATTAGATGTATTATGTTGGAAGCTTTTTTATTTTAACAACATGGGTTTTGAATCTAATTTTCAGTTGCTGGGAAATGTCATATTTTCCAGACTAGCTGCTGTTAGCAATCACACCTTTTAATTCCAAATCCAGTAAAAAATAAATAAAATCTAATAACAAAGCCAAAAGGATTGGTCACAATCCATCTGAGGTAAGAAGTGCTAAAATCTCATTGCTTTTGATGGGAGAACTAAGCACATGCCAGTGCCTTTCTATCTGTTGCGCTAAAGTTTCTTTCCTACAATTGTACATAGGTTTTTGTGCTAATGGCCACCAAATACTCCCCCCCCCCGCATACTGTGCCAAGAAATAGCCATACATTCCAAAACCAAGAATGAGTATATGAAGTTGATTATATTGTTTCCTTTTGTACAGAATGATAAGCCAGATTTTTTTTTTTGATCAACCCTACTTTATCATGAATGACTTAGAAGTATCAGCATGTGGTCCTTTTGCTCTCATTCAACATTTTCCTACTAGCATGTCCTGTAAATGAAGGGAAAAAAGGCTGTTTAGCATATTGTCAAAACTGGTCATCTTGACTTGTCAGCTCCTTGTAAGTGTGGTTGACTGGTCTCTGCTAAGTAATCCTGATTTACAAAGAAAACTAACAAGCCACAGTCAGTTTGGACAGCATGCTAGCCAATTCTTTCCCATTTTGTTAAGCTGTTTGATTAGCATCGAGGACCAAAGCTTGCCTATGTTGCTCCAGAAGCACTTTGTTCACTATTATCTAGAATTCTGCCTTATCATTCTAGTGAATATGGCCACTGAGTCAGAGAATGAGTATGCGTGACTTATTACCGTGTCCTCCAAATGGCAGGAACACTGTGGAGTTTCAGATTAGGATCTTTCCCAGCCCTGCTACCTGAGAGCCTTCTAATTTGAGATGCTGGACACTAAATTTGGAATCTCTTGCATGCAAAGCATGTGTGATGCCAGTGAGCCATGGATTCTGAATGTCCATAAATAAAGAAGATCTGATACAGTTTTCTGTTTGTCAAAGTGGGAAGTGGTTCTTCCAAGCTATAGATAGTTATTCAGAAAGGGAAGTAGGATAGTGATTCTCAATGTTAAATCTCCAGATGGTCCTGGATGGATATTTAAAACCCATCATATCAACATGGCTAATAGCCAGAGGTGGTGGTAGTTGTAAAGCAAAGCAAAGCAGCTTCATTTATATACCTCTTCATACCACGCTATGCAGTGTCTAAGCCAGGGGTAGGCAACCTTTCCCCTTTAAGGGCCGAGGGACTTCAGCTCCCAGAAGCCTCAGCCATGTTGGCCAATAGTCCCATGTTGGCCAATAGTTCCTGGGATTCTGGGAGCTGAAGTCCCTTGGACCTTAAAGGTGAAAGGTTGCCCCTGGTCTTAGCAGTTTACAACTGTAAGCTCATTGCCCCCCAACAGCTGGGTATGCATTTTAGCGACCTCAGAAGGATGCAGGCCTGAGTCAAGCTTGACCCCTGCCTAGTATTGAACTTGCAACCTTGTGGTTTATGAGTGAGTGGCTGCAGTACAGGCATTTAACCACTGTGCCACCAGGGCTCCTTTTTGACTATTTTGTAGTCAAAATTTATCTAGGATCAATGGTTGGGAAAGGCACAGCTTTGGTTGGGGCTAGACCATAATAGGTAGATTTGCCAGAGTACTTCCAGGACCTCTGAATCAATTGGGGAATACAGGGCATCTTCACAATTTACAAATGCATAAAACTATAAACATAAATCACAATTTTCAAATGTATGAAATAAGCATACTAAATACTCAATCACAATCAAACAAAGCCCCTTCCAGTCTAAAATACAGTGAACCCTCCCCATCTGCGGGGATTTCATTCCAGGACCCTCTGTGGATAGTAAAAATGCAAACAGATGTACCCCATATTTTTCAATGGGTGGTGATGTGTGTGCATCTGCAACAGCACATCCACATGCATTGAAAAATATGGGCCATGGCAGTCTGTAGGTGGTTGAATCCACAAATCACTAGCCCACTGATGTGGGCATATAATGCAATAATGGCAGCAGTAGAATTTTTTGTTGTTGTGTGCCTTCTAGTTGTTTCCAGCATATGACGACCCTAAGCCAAATGTGTAATGAGATTTCTTGGCAAGATTTGTTCAGATAGGATTTATCTTTGCCTTCTTCTGAGATTGAGAGAATGTGATTTGCCCAGGCACACCCAGTAGATTTCTGTGGCTAAGCGGAGATTTGAACCCTGGTCTCCATTTTGCAGTGGAGAAAAAAAGCAAAGGGGTATTTTTATTTATTTATTTGCAAGACTGTAGTACCATTACAGAGAAGATCTTGTCTGCTATGTTCACTGATCTCATAACCCAGGCTGATCACGGACAGAGTTAGACTTCTCATACTGTTCTTAAAAAGTATCCAGATCTGAGTGGGAGGGTGCAGTGTTTTAGGCAACCCAGGATTATCACCTCTGGTCAATAAAGTAGGCAACCCCTGATTTTGCTTCCACAGTGACCTTTCACTGCAAAATAACCATCCAACTCAACAAACAAAATACATTTTTCTTATTTTTTAACTTTCAGAGGCTTAGGACTGACTTCCTCAATTTCAAGGTAGAAGAGTTCTCATAACTTGCTTTCTTTAGGTCATCATTAATTCGTTTGAGTGAAGTATTTATTAAGCATATTTTTGCCCATCAGTTCTAGCAAAGTGATATCTAATAAAATATATTTACAGCATTCTTTTGTCAGAAGATTAAAAATAAATAAACAAAATAGCACTTTTAAAAACCAAAACTGAAAGGAAAAATACAGTTTTAACCCCTGGCTGCAAGCTGAACAAAGAGGAACCAATCTGATGTCCCTTGGGAGAGAATTTCATATTTGTGGTGCTGGTATGGAAAAAGCTCCATCTCATATACTTACTAACCTAGCCTCTCATGGTGGTGGGACAAGCAATAAGGCTTTTAGGGAGGCAGGACATTTTCCTTCAGTTTCCAGGCAAGCTCATATGTTAATAAAGTGGTCTTGTGAATCATCTGATTTCATCACAATCTAATATATGAAAAGTTAGGCAAGGTCAGTCATTGTAGATCCTTGCAGTTGAAAAGTAATAGTGTATATTATTTGCCATAATATTGAGAAACTTTTGAAAGTCATCAGTTTTATGGTAACATGTTGGATAAATGTGTGTGTGTGTGTGTGTGCGTGCGTGCGTGCGTGCACGCATGTGTGCATGTGCACTTTGAAGTTGTCTGCTGACTTCTGGTGATCACATGAATTTTATAGGATTTTCATAGACAAGGAATTCAAAAGATGTGGTTTTGCCAGTTCCTTCCTTTGCAATACCAAGACTCACTTATCTGCAAGGGATGAACAGAGGGGCACAAAATGGGGGGGGGGGGTGACACGCACCCACTCACCCCCACAAACATGCACCTCCATTCGAGCCAATAGGGCTTGAATATTTGCATTTTTCCTTTTTCATGGGGGGTCCAGAACTGATCTCCCGTAAAAAAGGAGGGGCAACTGTATAGCCCACACTCTCTGGTATTTATTGGCAGTCTCCCATCCAACTACTCACTAGAGTTGACTCTGTCTAACTTCCAGGATCTGGTGCCTTTATGTCAAGAAATAAATAGGCAGGATTGCCACTGTAAGACATTTGGTTAAGATAAAAGTAGAAAGCACCTGAATGTTGCTCAACAGTCAGTTGTATTGACTAGATTTGAAGAGCCCATAAAATAATGGCACCTGTTGTTCATATTTAACTAACATCTGTGGCCCACACAATCTACAAACTCCAGCAAGAAATTGCCCTCTCTCTTTTGATCCAAATGGGCTGTAGGGGTGTTTTTAGGATTAATTAGTTAATTATTGTAAACAAGTTTGAAGATGAAAAATGGTTTCTATGTCTAAGGGGGTATTATAATTCATTTTTATTAGGGCAGCTCTGGGACATATTGGAAAACTAAACACACAGCACTTTAACCGTGGTTTCAGTGGCTGTTCTTAGATTTTAAATCTCTCAGGTGACTGAGAAGATTCCCTTGTTGGGAGCGGTTTAGTTGAAGTTTTCATGGGTTTAAATTAGGATGGCCCTTCCCAGGAAAAGGTAATACTTTTTTAAAATTCCCTCAAGTGGAATTTTAGACTGTGTAGTTCATATTTAGACCCTTTGGTTATTGGCTTAGATTTCAAAAGAACTGAGCATCATATCTTTCCCTTTGACGTCAATGGTACATAATATTGTTGGAAAAGAAATCACAACACTTATTTAGGTGACTAAATATGCTTTTGGGAATCTAAAATTAGTTTCTTGAGCTTTAGAAAATCTTGGCAAGAATTTTATAAACCTTCTGGCACAACAAACCAGCATTTACTCCATATATATGTACATATATTTTACTCCTAAAAACATATGATAAGTTCCTTTTTTAGATAGCTCTGTAACATTTGCTTGGGTGCTGTTTTCCTTATTCTTCCTTTCTTTATAGCCAAACGTACTTTCAGGATAAGACTTAAAAAAATCTCTCTGGGTGTGTGTGTAGGCATGAATAGACACAAAGATGATTAGATAGAGAGTTTTATTTTAAAAGAATAAGAATATCAGAATTACTTCATTATCTTTTAAACCTTTCTTTGTTAATACAAATACGTAGCCATACCTGAAACTTTCAGCGTTTGTCAAAATGAGCTTTGTGAAATTGAGCAGCAAAGACTTTGCTTCAAGCCTTCCTTGAGAAAAAAGAATCCAGAGATTACAAGATGAAAATCATACAGTATTTTTTTAAAAAGTTGATCAAAAGGTTTAAGCAAAAACTAGAGATTCTTTAACAAAAACATAGCATGATACATACTCATTGAGCTTCATTGAGGTAGGCTAAAGCTACTAACCTGACCATGAACTATGCTGCCTGGAGCTGTTGAGTATTAAAATCTAATATTTAGAGCAGGGTTGCCAGGTAAAAGACAGGGCAGAGATTAACTTTAACTGTTGTGTTGGAAGAGAGTATTTCTTCTGTTGGAATTTGTGTTATAAGCAACACCAGTTGAAATTTTCTCTTCTACACAACTATTAAAGGTATAGACTCTTTCTTCCATTTTTCATCCAGTATCCCTAACTTAGAGGGTCACAGTTCTGGCCATCTTTTAGTGTATAAGACTGTACCCTAAAGCTGAAATCAGTTACCTGGTATAGGTTGATTATCTCTTATCCATAATTCTGAAAACCAGAATACTCCAAAAATCAAAACTTTTCTCATGGGTGGTTGATAGATTTGATTTTTGATGGTACATTTGTACAGGGGTGAAGCAGATGGCCAGGAAAGAGCAGCCTCTGGCTGGGAATAGCAGCCTCTGGCTGGGAAAATTGGGCCACTGCCTGCAGTCCCAAGCCATGTGACGTGGGAACTAGATTAAAGCTTTTTTGTCAGGTTTGTTGGATCGGATGGTATTGTTGGAGTGGTTTCTGGTCACTTTGTGGGCATGTGCCATCAAAATGCCACACCCTCAAAGTGACCAGAAGCTACTTCTTTTGGCTCATGTGTTTCAGGCCATAGTTGCAAAATTATCAAAAATACTTTGTATAAAATTACCTTCAGGGAATGTGTATAAGGAGTATATGAAACATAAATGTTTTTTGTGTTTAGACTTAGTTTCCATCTCCAGAATATCTCATTATGTATGTACATGCAAATGAAGGTGTTCCAAAATCCATAAATAAATAAATAAATAAATCTGAAATCCAAAACACTTCTGGTCCCAAGCATTTTGGATAAGGGATACTCAACCTGTAGTAAACTCCATTGAACTCCCCATGCATTCCAGATTTTCACTGTTTCTTTTTCTTCCCTGGTGCCACAGAATCCCATTCATTTCAGGGAATTTAGCTGAAGTGGAGTTTCCACCAAATTTTGTCACAACTGCTTACTGAGTCTTGGGTTGGAGTGCGGAACCTCTAAAATCTGATTTAAAAAATAGCAAAACTAAGAGCAAATCCATGTAAGAAATTAAGAAATCTTTTTTCCCCACCTCACAGTTCCTTCCTATGCCAGCCCAATATATTGTACTTCTTGTGGCAATGAAAGCTTCCCCCCCCCCACATCACGTTAAAGAACATAGTTTTCAAAGGCAGCCCAAATTATTTTGGCACACAAGCAGGAAATTCTACAAGTCTCTTTCCCCTTCCCTCGCAGTAAAAATACAATAATAAGAAATCAAATAACTAATAGGTTGGTGCCCTTTGATGACATTCCATATCTGCTTTCTCACTTTGCCTAATCGTAGGACTGCCTTTAACACGTTCTCTGTCATAGGACCTTATCACACGGGGGTCCCAAGCAGAAGGTATCCAAAG
>CM034706.1:20585460-20606009 GCA_020142125.1 Phrynosoma platyrhinos
CAGTACCTATGATGTATAGTGAGTGTCCTTCTGGGCTGCTGATCTATAGACTGGATAGGGGACAGCATCATCTGTCTGCAGACATACATATTTCTCCACTGAGCATATGAAGTGGCAAGTCAAATGAAATTGGTCTCAATTTATTGGAAATATTGTCCTTTTCATTTCTGTTTATCATTTCTATTATTCTTTTATAGTTGAATTATATTACATTAGGAACAATGCCATGACGATGTTGAATTCCCCCATTATGCAAGCTGAGCATAGCCTGCATTAATTAGATGCAATTAAAAAAAACAAACCAGTGTTTTTCCCTAAGCACTTTCACTTAGACAGGTAAAAATGCTTTCAAAAATGTGTTGAATGAAAAGGAAGACTTTAGAGAAATTTTCAAAGGTAGGAGTTGAGGTTCTTGTGCTTACCTTTCTTATGAAGGGGTACAAATACTGTACTGTGCACATCCTATTTTCTGTTGTACAAGCAATTCTCTAGCTTTGTGGAGCTTTCCTGGCTCCCTGCATTTCAATTAGGTGCCTTGGAGACAATGTTATGAGGTAACTGCTCCTCTATAGGCCTTTCTCAGATTAGAAAACATGGGCAGTCAGGAGGGACTGGAAAGGTGTGTAATAAAAAAGGATGAAAATATGCTGCTCATCCAGCTTGAAATGATAAAGTAAGCTCAAAATTACCACCACCAGTACAAGAAATTAGGAAAAGAAGACTCTAAATGAGGCAAATATATTGACAGGTCAAAGGAAGGATAGAAATCATGCAGGAAACTGAATGATAGATTTTCTATAAACCCTAGCTCTAACAATTCTTCATGGGTGGACATGACATCACCTCCAAGTGGTGGTGCAGAGCTTGCTGGAAAAGACTTATCACTGTAAGCATTTGCAATAGAGAAATGTTGCATCCATAATGAGAAATATAAGGTCTGGCAAACCCTGAGAAGTCACTGAATTCTGAGAAGGGACAACTAGAGCTGAGCCAGCATTTTACTTTCTGAGAAAAGTTGTTTTCAGATTTTTCTGCTCTGTACCACCTCAGAAATGTCAGCCACTTTGAGGAATTTTCTCCAGATTTCCCGTCTTCTTCCTCAGTGTCCCATAACAACAGTCTGCATGGTGGCATTTTGGGGGATGCAAGGATGTTAAATGGTAGATTGCTTAGCCAGCAGTAAGTGCTGTTGATGTGATTTTCAGTAGCAACACACATGCCCCCTCTGACACTTTTAAGACAGGGGTAGGCAACCTTTTTTTGATGGGGGCCGGGTTGCTGTCCCTCAGACAATTGGAGGGCCGAAGCACCTTAAATAAATAAATAAATAAATAAATAAATAAATTATTTTTTTAAATTAAAAAATATGCATGCACACTCTCTCAGCCCCAAAGAAGCCATGGCAAAACCCCTGTGGAGATTTTGCCAAGAAAACCCCAAGAACAAGTAATAACAACAATAATCAATAAGATCATGGCAGGCGGGGGTGGGGGGCGGCGGGCAGCGGAGGCAGGACTGGCCTGAGGCCGGTCCAAAGGCCTCGGGGAGCTGCATCCGGCCCCCACCTCCTCTTCCTTCTATGATGATTATTATATTATGTGATATATATTATACTATAAAACCCCTGTGGAGATTTTATATATATATATATATATATATATACTATAACCATGGTGGTGAGCTTGTTTCTGAGGGCACGCAGAGAGATGGGAGGGCGGTAGAAGAGGAATAGGTGTGTACCTGTTCCTCCTCTTACTCTGCCCTCCAGTGCCTTTAGCTGCCTCTCTGGCACGCACCTGTTCCTCTTCTTTCTCCCCTCCCTGGGCCTTTAGATGTCTCTGGGGAAATCTGGAAATCCTGTCCCTAGAAGGTGGATATCCCACCTCCACAAGTCCTGTCCCCCAGAGGTCGCTCTGCCCTGGCACCAAGTAAGACACGGTGTGGGAATGCTAGACATTACATATTTTATAAGGATATACAAGCAGTTTGGTTGGCTCCTATAGTCATCCATGCAAAGATGCCTTCAGTGCCTGGACATTATGCATGCCAAGGGAGTGCCAAGGTTTGCCATCATTGTACTATAATATCATAGACTGTGATAGCAATAATAATGAAGATACCAGCAGCAGTTATTACTGTTTGTTGTTGTTATGTGCCTTGAAGTCGTGTCTAACCTATGGTGCCCTAAGGCGAACCTAGGATTGTCTTGGCAAGTTTGTTCAGAGAGGTGTGTGCCATTGCCTTTCTCTGAGGCTGAGAGAATGTGACTTACCCATGGTCACCCAGTGGTTTCCATGGACAGGATTTGATCCCTGATCCCCAGAGTTGTAGTCCAGTGCTCAATGTACTATACACTATACACTCTGTTACTATGATTGTTCTTAATTTATGCCCCTTCCTAAGAACTGGGACTTAAGGAACTTCTGTTCCTTTGGAGACGCTTGGTAAAGTTGCTTCCTTTCCCCCTTTTCTCTGCCCCAAGATAGAGTTGAGAATTTTGAGAGGCTATTTATGCACTTCCACAATCTCCGCTTGAATTTTTAGAATGAGGATTTGCAGACTTGCTTTGGGAAAGGGCAGGGGCTTTCTCCCCCTCCTTGTTCCAATTTATTATGAAGCCTTGCACACCAGGGTCCTGATCCTGACTTGGAAGTCTCTGCGCTACTGTAATGCTAATAAAACAGTATCATGTTAGCTCATAAAAAGTGTTCTGTTTCTATGGCATACACAGGAAATTGGCAACATATTGTTCCAATGTGGGAACATATGTTTTACATAGTTCAGTAATACAGTACGTTGCATGGTCTGCTTGAATGAAAATAGGCATGTGTGCTATTCTAAGGTATATGGGACACTTAAATCAGCTATATTAGAGATTGTATATTAAGTACTTTTGCTGCTTGCTTAGTTCCAAACACTGTTCCTACCATCACACCTCCCCCTCACCCCCATATTTCATAGCAGAATGAGAAAAGCAACATTCAAAGTGGTCTCTTGCTTTTCTTTTTGAAAAGTCTCATTAAAAACTTAAGAATGTGCAGGAATGAACAAATATGATTTGTTTCCTGCACAAAACAAACTGCCTTTGCAGTAAAGAGACTTCCTTCAGAGCACTCTCTGTACTCTTTACACTTTTTGATTTTTGAATGAATGATACATTGTTGAATGAGGCAAAGTTATCAGCAACCAACACATTTTTTTTTAAAAAAAAGACAAAATGAGAATGTTGGCTTCCTAGGCAGTTTATTATGTACGTACCAAAGGTTAGCAATATCTTTGACATTTAAGCATTAAATCCAAATGCTTCAATACTCATATGAATTGATTCATAATAAAGAAAGCACTTTACAAGCATTATCCCCTTTAAACAATTCCAACAAAAACTAATAAGTGAGTTTCTACTTTTCAAGTTTGTAGATCCAGTATTTGTCCGTGTTCATGAGTGGTATTATGACTTACAAGTTTCATTGTTCTGAATAACTTCCATGTGTTCTATAACTATTTTTTAAATAAGCAGAACTATTTTAGATGTCAGCATTTGTCTATTTCCCTGGCTGACATTGCATTTGCCCCCCCTCCACTAATCAAATAATATTTCAACACCCAATTAATTAAACAGGCAAACGTCCTAATTAGCAGGGACTAAACAGATAACTTCTCCTTGGGAATCACCAAAGTGAATTGTGAATTCCTTACTCAAGTGATGTCATGATTATATAAAATACCTCTTCCCTGAGTACCCCTTCCAACTTGCAGTAAGTTAGCTACAAATAATAGTTCTCGTCAGAAGAATGTTCATAAATTCTATAATTTATATAGAAATTATACAAATTCATTAGTGCCTTATTTACATCTCAGTTTATGTTTTCTTGGGATGTGGCCATGAAACATTTGATGGTGAATATTTGGTGGCTGAGTATAATATTGTCATATAATGACCAGCATCCCATTAGTGAAATACACATGTGGGATAAATTATTCGTCATAGTGAAACAGATACATTTTATACACAGTGGTGGAAGCAGAGGTGCTCATACATCACTCTTGTGCACAATATCATCCAGTCATTGATATGTGTTGGGCCAAATTGCTATTCTGCATGGCAGCTATATAGTGCTGGTGTAAGATATCTACATTGAGGGAATATTGGGTTCCAGTCAACATGTGGGTGCATAGGAGATGAAAAACCCATATCCACATATTCAGAATCTGCATATGTTCATGATAATGTGATGTTGAATCTGAGTGACATACATTAGAACTCTCTTCTGAATCAACTGCTAGGCAGTATGTATTTTATAAGGATATACAAGCAGTTTGGTTGGCTCCTATATAGTCATCTGTGCAAAGATGCCTTCAGTGCTTGGACATTATGTATGCCTCTGTGTTCCCTGCCATATAAGTATCTTGCCTGAACTTTAGGTATTCATACAAAGCTAAAATAGTTTTCATTCCAGCTTTTAGACTGAAAGGGGAAATTGTCCCTTTGTCTGGGACTAAAACCTTACCCAGGAGAAGCTTGGGAAGTAATCCAAATACACAGAGAAAAGAAAAATTGGGAGGGTCAGAGGTCTTCAGTTTTTCATAGGTCTCACTGAAAAAAACATTTCAAAGATACATCTTCAGAAGAACAAAATAAAAGATAATTTAAATGTAAATTTAATTTAAAAAGTTGGATCACTAAACCATTTCATATAAGCTTTATCACATCTGGGAATATTCTGTTACTCTTTGTTTTAAATGCTTCTTAGTATATAGCAGATATCAGTAAATAGTACAGAAATAATACAATACTTATATTTACAACATTTTTATTTTAATGTTACAAATATTTTACTCCATTATATTTTGTCCATTTTATATGGATACCTATTTTTGCAAGTATCCATCCTTTGCATCTTCCTATATATATTAAGAGCAACCTAAGTAATTCATTTACATTTAAAGCAATCAAATAAAATAGAAATCTGCAAAAAGAAAAAAAAAAGATGTCTAAAAAGAATGTTTGTCAAACACACACAAAACATATCCTTAATGAGGGATAAAGAGGCTTGTATTTTGGAAGTGTTACTGCCTCTAATAGTGATGCTCTGTCAAATTGTATGCATTCATACATTTCCAGCCAGAGACACCTCTTTGCTCTACACATACATTTTTTGATTTCCAGAAAATCAGGATTAATCAAACTGCAAGTAGAAGAAAAAAATGCAAAATAGTATTTGCTTAATTTTATTAATAATTTTATTTCAGTTACAAAATATGAATAATATAATTTCATTTGCAAAATCTGAATTAGCTTGGAGTAGAATAATTTGCTCTTTAGTGTATTACAGTAATTTTCAGGTCATGAGAATGTGAGGAACCAGTGTCTTTTTCCAGAGCCAGTACTATATTTTTCCAATTGGCTGCAATTGTTTTTCTTCCTTCAAAGTTGATAGCCAATGGCTTATGGACTGGCACTGATCATAGGCCACTACTCTGAGTGGCGCTGGTGTATGATATGTCACTTGGACAGAAGATATGTAACTATGTGTTCTCTCTAAAGTTGCAGTCTATTACTAATATACATGCCTAATCCCTTAAGCATCTGTGCTTTACAAAACTTGACCCATATGTTAGCGCTTTTCATTTGTAAACTTTAAAAGATATTAATTAAAATTAAACTATTAATTAAAATTAAAATGCCTCAAATGCATGAGTGAGACATAAAACTTTGTGCTTAAATACAATTGCCTGATTTTCCAATGCTTGATAAAAAGAATCCAAGCAGACTGAAATGTTTGACAGAAAATGTTTTTAAAAATTACCAAGAAAATAAAAAAATAATTGTTTTTATTTTTAAAAAATAATTTTACATTTAAATCTAAAATCAGAATTACACTGAGGACATTGGTCTTCTGTTAGGGAGTCGTGACTAACAGTTGCTGTCTCTTTGTGGGTGTTCTCAAATGAAAATAACTATTACCAGCTATTGGGGGGGGGGGAAGAGAAAGGGGAAGCATATGATAGACAGAAAAAGACAGACAAGAAAGAATCAGGGAGGGGAAAAAATCTAAATAAAGGATAAACCTATAAAGTAATCATGAGAGATAATATATGTATTTATTTGAAGCTTATTCTGGAAGGGTTGAAGACCACTGAATAATGAAAAGCCTCTGATCCTTCTTTTTTGGACAATTTTTAGAAAACAAGATTGCTTGAAACTAGCTGGGTGACAGTTTTATAATATTGTTATTTTTTCTCCTCTTCTACCAGGAGAGTCCATAACTGTTACAAATGCCGCCAGTGCAGCTTTACAGCTGCTGATACTCAGTCCTTACTGGAGCACTTCAACACTGTGCACTGTCAAGAGATGGAGGCCACCACAGCTAATGGGGAAGATAGCCATGGGGTAACTGCTGCTCTCAAAGAAGAACCTAAAGTTGACCTGAAGGTGTATAGCCTGATCAATGCTGACCCAAAAATGGGGGAGCCTGTCTCTGAGAGCATGGTGAAGAAGGAAAAACTGGATGAGAAGGAAGTATTGAAGGAGAAGTGTTGGCCTGATGGATCAAGTGACGATCTTCGGAGCACACCGTGGAGAGGAGTGGACATTTTGAGGGGAAGTCCATCCTACACCCAAACAAGCTTGGGCCTTCTTACCACAGTGTCTGTTGGCCAAGAGCAGCCAAAGCCCTTAAGGGATAGTCCAAATGTAGAAGCTGCACATCTTGCACGGCCTGTTTATGGCTTACCTGTTGAGACCAAGGGTTTCCTTCAGGGGGTACCCCAAGGAGGTGGAGAGAAACCTGGACCATTCCCTCAGCCATATCCTGGATCTGGTGATAACAAGTCAAAAGATGAATCTCAGTCCCTCCTACGGGTAGGAAATTATTTTATTTTTACTGTTCTAATGCTGTTGTTATGGTTTGTTTCTTTAAAGTGGATTTTGAGTAACCAAGTCCATATAACTGGTATCAGTGCCTTGAATCATTCAGACTTGCATAAGTAAATTTTCACATATTCATTTTAGAACGTTTGTATAAAGCTACACATGCTAGTTTGGGTAGTAAGTGATCTTTGTTTGCCTTTGCTATTAAATGTGGTTGTACTGAGTTAATCATTCCTGCTGATTTTGCAAGATGATGTTACGTTTGGAAAAGAAATGCACGGAACCCCAGAAGGCTGCACATCTGCTACAGTAAAGCATCTAATCACCTCCTAAATTTTAAGGTGGTTTGACAGGTCATAGTTAAGCAAGCCATCACTGGATCAAATAGCTGAAAATGTGAAACCTGAATCAAATAGTAATAAAAAGTAGGATTGGGAATATTAAAAAAAAGTCTAGGCACAGTGTCATTAAATATAACATTTGGTGCTTGTTTAGTTGTGTTGGAAACTGAAGGGCTCAAAACACACACACACACAAAAAAAACAAAACACTGGTACTTTCTTAATACGTGGACGCCTTGTCTTATTCTCAGAAGGGAAAACATCTATTTGAGGCCTACCTTTTTTTGTTAAAAAAAAAGGTAGGCCTCAAATAGATGTTTTTTAAGAAAAATATACAAATTCACTTAATTTACTAGGTGTTGTAAAGTCCTGCTTGCTTGACATTTGTCCTATGGCAAAAGAATACATAAATAACCCCATATTGAGGTTTTATAGTGTCTGTTTTACAGCATCCTGTTTTAGACCTGATATGTAAAGTCCTTCTCCCTGCTCTGTATGCTGGCTACTTTGAGGTCAGCAATATCCCCAAGGCTACATGGATGAATTCCTAGGCCTTTTTGGAATTTGCCCTTTGAGGCAAAAAGATCCTTGACATTACAAATTAAGTTTGAAATTAATCAAGTTTGGTAATATCATCGATTTAGGTTTTGCAGTAATGAATCTAATAAATATTGGTCATGGTAATGGTCGAGTATAGAATATATAGCTAAATTTGCTCTAATAATATTTTGGAGTTGCTCTTAACTGTTAAGTTTTTATCAAATATATAACATTCTCATATTTTTTTTCTTTAAAAAAACTATCCCCAGCACATCTTAGCACCGTTTCTTCTGTCAAAAATTGAGAGATATATGAAGAGCTTTCAACCTGCATGCAACCCAGAATTTGGGAAAGTTAGTTTAGAATAACAGTATAACAACAACAATACCGTTGTTGGAGCAGCCAGTTTCCTGTGTATTTTCAAAGCGTTATGCTAAGTTAGTAAAGCTGACATGGCAATTCTAAATGTGTTTCATTAATTTTATATAATTTTACCATTCAGAGATGTTGCAACATTGGGATGGGGTTGTAGTCTTCAGATTACTTCAAGATGGATGTGGAGGAATGATTGATTGAGGTGGACATCATCTGGAGTGGGTTGGGCATGTATCATGCACTGAGGACTTGGGTGAGCACAGTGTTTGAAACCTGTGTAATGTTATCACTTTTGTGTTTTGGATTAAACTCGGGATATATTTATGGCTATTGTTCAGCTGGCTAATCCACATCTGTTCAATATACACATGCATGAATGAAAAGAATGAGAGCACTGAGTGTTGAGGAAAAGCCTGGATTCTGCAAATAGCCTCCAGTGTGAGTCTCCAAGATCCTTTTTTTTAAGCAGAGAAGTCTGATTGATTTGCCATTTTGAAGAGAGGAATCAAACTTTTGAATTATTTAAAAAATATATCCTTTTGCATTTTGCCTGTAAGTTGAGCTTAGGTAGCTGTTTATTTAAAGGGGGTCAATCCATCCAGGTACAATGTTTTACTAAATCATGATTTTTACCTTTTACATCCTAAAGAATTATAAAGATGGGCAAACAGAAACATATTGGTGTTTTAGCAGTTGTCGTAAATATACCAAAGAAAGTGAAAGCAGATGAGAGACGAAACAGGAACCAGACTTTTAATTGCACTGTTCTCAACATTGTGGTCTAGCATTTATAAGTGTATGTATACACGTTTGTGTGTGTTTTTCTGTGCAGATACACAATTGGAACTGCTAGGACATTTTCATTGATGAAATTCTAAGTTTTGGATTGAACACCTGGGAACTATGTCCTCTTAAAGTGGGAAAATTTGGAGAGAGTGAATTTAAGAAGGCTAAACTACCTTCCTTTCTAATCACAGGGAAACTCTGCTGCTGAATGTAATTTGCAATAATATCTTAAGCCATGCTTTCATATTTTGATTTGCGTTTTGCCCTTGTCCAAGGGTTTGGTACTTAAAAACAATGGTTAACCATAAATTAACAAAACATAAAAGCAACAAAACAAAAGAGTGTCGATCCTAATTTTAGAAATCTTTAAATTATGTGCAAAAAACCATACACCAGAATGTTATTACATAATTTTGAGTAGAATGAACTCCTTTCATTTAATAATTTTAGCCTCCCATCATTTTCCAAGGAGGTCACCACACTTTAGGAAGCACAGATCTACAGTACAACAGTTTACAGTGCTAATATTCTTGTCCTTCTCTGTTTAGCATACTTTGAATTAATCTCATGCAGATTAAGGTACAGGAGGAATCTTTTGATGTTCAAAAATGTTATTTTGAGTGGCAAGAACTCAAATAAAAAATTATTATTATTATTTATTAAGAAGAAGCTTTGGCTGCAGGTGCAAAAACTAAATGAAGTTACATTGTTTGCTACTTAGTAAACTTTTTTTGAGCAAGCATACACATTTTAGTAAATTAAAAAAATGTACGTTTCCTGTTAATTATGTTTAGGTTTTTTATATAATGCTTTCCAAATTCCTTTTTTAAAAATAAAAAGCATTTATCTCTAAGGTTGACTAGCTTTATTATTCCCATTTTATAGCTGTTAGTGAAGTTTGGGGCTGAAAGCTGGCTGTTTGATCAAAGTAATCCATCAAAGTGAAAATCAGATTTAGATCATTCTCCAAATCAATTCAGTATACAAGATCTTACTTTTATACTGTTTCTTTCTGGCTCCTTGGACATCACATTTTCCCCCTGAATCCACTGGAGATGTGTTACTGGAGTTTTGGAATGTTATACTCATTCCTTTATTGGTCACTACAGAGAGAAGTATTTTAAAAAATATCCTTCCATGTGGAAGAAGTCACTAACATATTTTTTGAAAGAGGCATGAGTTGTGCTGTCAGTGGCAGATCAAGAAATAATGTGTGTGTGTATGTGTGTGGATAGAGTTACATATAACAAAGATGCATGCATGTGCATGCACAAATGTAAATAAGATTTTCACTGCTTATATATAAACCCTCTTACTTAATTTACCAGCCATTTTATACTTTTTGCTACTAACATCTGAGTCCAAAAAAATACTGAAAATGAATTATGCTTAAATGCCATTGATTTCCAATGTGACAATGAAATCATAAGAAACTTGTGTTATTGATTTCAATGCAATAAAAGCATGATTCATTTTAGCTGTGTTGGAATTCCAATGTATACATGGAAACAGTGGTCATCGTTTCATTTATACAAAGAATTCAATAAAGAGATGTATAGCTTGTTTTGTACCCCATAGACTTTAATGCAGGACATTTAAGAATATGATTATAACTTAGAATACAATCCCGTAGACACTTAAATACACATAGCAATGTAATGCTAGAAATATTTTAATTTTGACTGGAATGTGGCCAATACTAATAATAATTGGTGGTGCTCTTGTCTAATTTTTTTTGATGCCACAGAGATTCATTGTTCCAAATATATTGGGTATATATACAAGTGAACATATAAAGAATATGGATAAAATCAGACAACACCTGATGCATTAAAGCTCTTCTTATTTCAATTCATTTCAATATTAAGTTTCAGATTTCCCCCTTAAATCAAATTGATCCAAATCCAAATCAATCAAAATTTATTAAGTTTGGTTGGCTCATTTCTATACAATGTATACACATAGACACAATTAACATCATGTTTAAATATGTATTAACCTTTAGGTAAGCATATGCGCCTTGTATGTACACATACAAGTGTATTAATGTATACATACATTTTATAGAAATGAATCAACCAAACTTAATAAATTTTAGGTCACTTTGATTTTGGTGTGTGTGTGTGAAATCTGAAACTTACTGTAATATTGAGATGAATAGAAATAAGAAGAGCTTTAATGCCTCAGGCATTGTCTGATTTTATCCATATTCTTTATATGTTCATTTGTATATTTTTGGAAAGATCTTGCACAGTGCATCCTGGGCATTGATGCCCTTAAAAACATGGCCCTTAAAAGGAGGGAACATCTGAAATAGTTTGTCTTTAACTGCATTTCATTTTCCCCTCATTTCCTTTCACTCTGTTAGGGAACTTTCAGGAAGTATTTATAGTCAAGGCTATTCCTTGCCATACGGGTTCCCTAATTAACCGAGGGAAGCTCAGCGGGTGCCATGTCTTACTAATGCACATAGTTATGTTGGGTCAAAGCTCTGCCGAACTCTTTCAGCTTTGTTAGAAGCACCTGTTTCCACAATTCACTGTTTGGAGATGTGGCAAGGTTAATTATGAAGTATAAACTACATCCTGGAAAGGAAAAAAAAAAAACCACCCTAAAATAATCTTTGAACAAGGTAAGTGTTAAAGAAACTGACTGGAAACATTTGTTCTCAAACGCTTGATGTCACCAAATTTGAGAATAAAAGGGGGGATAATGTTGCTCTTGTGGAGGATTTAAAATTCCATCACAATTTTAAAGTAGTTCAGAATGAAATGTTTTCTTAGCTGTGTTTTACTACCTACCAGGATGAATTAATATGCAAGTCGATGTTTTACATCACTCTTTGCAACTGAGTAATCAGCAGAAAGCAACACTTGAAATCTTAAACCAGTCTAGCTTAGTGGATATCTTTGGATCGTGTAGATTGAGTGTAAATGTTGTCAGGAGGGAGGGGCAGACACTAAGTGGCCTCACCCTCGTGATATTTACTCAGTCACAGCTAAGTAGGTTTTGGGAAGAAGTGTTTAGAAATGGACTGAATGGTAAAATCATTATTTGGGTGTGGTGAGATAATAACATGGTATGGAGATGTCACACCAAAACTTTGAGGAAAAGGTGAATCAGTTTGAAGAACAAAGAATGTTGGTGCCTCCTAGTTGCCCCTCCCCATAACTAATAATACGTATCAGAGTTGCTGGGGTTGATTAAATAACAAATTTGATCTGAGAACATTTGTTTGAGTCCCAAGCTGCATCATTTGAGCCACTGCAGAGCAGGGATGGAGAATGCATAGGCCATAGGCTGCATGTAGCCTCAAGTTCCCCCAGGGGCCATTTTCTGAATATTTTGCCTCCAAATGTCAGAGGGTATGAGTAGCAATTTCTCTATGTTTTTTGGCTTCCTGGGTTGTTTTAGGCCCAGAAGACAGCTTCTTCCCAAAAGAAAGTGAATTTTTTCCCCATCAGAGAGCAAAATGGGGGTTAAACAGAGAGGCCAAAAGGGTAGAAAAATGTTCTCCACAATCCCTAGGGGGAATTTGTGGCCAAAAAAATGCTAAATATTTTCTGGGTTGTGTAAGGCCCTCCTAGTTCCTCTGGTATAGGGGCAATGTATTCTCCTAACTCCAGACATTTGCTCTCTGCTTTAGGGTTACTTCAAACACCCTTGGAATGGGTTTTTTAAAGATTTTTATTATTTCCATTTAATAGCAGAACCTATTAAATTTGTACCTATGTCAGCTCTCATATGTTGTGCCGCAGGACCTGAATCCTGCCAAACATGATGGAAGAAACCGGTGTTGGCTTACTTTATTGGGTTTGTGCTGGAATCATGGGGCAAGAAACAGAGAATTCATCTTGTGACATATCCACCCCCTTTAGGGATGCTGCTACATTTTCATAAAGACCCCCACACACCCCAGTACAGAACATAAACAAATAAAATCAGCACACAAAAAATGTTTTCTAAGTTAAGTTTCCTAAGGCTTCAGCCTTTGTAAAGGAAATAAAAATATTTAAATATCAAAAATACCAAAGCCAAGCCTGTTAGAGTTTGGCTTTTAAAAAAAGCATAGTAGCAGAAATGTGCTTTTGTCTAACTATGCTTCCCTAAGAACTAAGGCTGACTCACATAGTTTGTAGTTTAAAACAATGGCTTTAATCTATATTTACATAAAAGGCTATATCCTAATCCAGCTAGTGAATAGTTCAGGTAAAGAAAAAGTCTTTATCTCATAATCTTTCAAAACAAAGTTGAGAGAGAAAGAAGACCAACAGTTCAGTTGAAAATCGTGAGAGAAAAAGTCTGGTAGTTCCAAAAAAGAGAGTGACCTAAGTCACGTGGTTAGTTTTTGAATGAGAGGAAGGGAGGGAGGGAGGGAATCTCTATCTGTGTAGGGAGGGAGAAAGAGAATGCAAAGATTTTCCAACATAAAGTCCCTATAAAATTAACCAGGGCCTTCAAAGACATGCCATTGAAGTTATCATTAATGGCATGTGTTTGAAGGGTGCTAATTGATGTTTGAAGACCCATATATCATACCCTCCAACATTTCACAGATGAATACTGGGACACACAGGAGAGTATGGTCAAGTTGGCAAAAGTTATTGCTAAGGAAGAATACATAAACTAGGAGAGGCTGTAGCAATTTGCTTCTGTTTGAGACCTCCAGATTCCCTGGCTTGCTATTTTCTTAGCCCAAAATTTGTGTGTGTGTGTGTGTGTGACTTGCCCATCCAACACTGATGGTTCAGCTTAAATATGGGTTCCAGAACTCATCTGAATGGTTTAATATCTTTAACAGCTATCTAAAAGACCATAATTCTCATATGTTTTATGTAATGTGATGTGGCCGTTAAAATAGCCAATGTGATGCTAAACTGTCTAGACCAGGGGTCGGCAACCTACGGCCCCCGGGCCAGTTTCGGCCCAGGTCTCCGGACTTACCGGCCCAGGCAGACCCCTGCCGCTACCGCCGCGCGCTGCTGCTGCTGCGGTGCGTTTTCACCTCCGTCCAGCCATGCGCGCCGCGGCCACCATTTTGATTTTCAAAATGGTGGCTGCAACATGTTTGCACATGCGCAGGAGTAGTACGCATGCGCAAACGCGTTGCAGCCACCATTTTGAAAATCAAAATGGCGGCCACGACATGCGTGGCTGTGGCGCGCAAGGGATTTGCTTGCAGCAGCAGGGGTGTGCGTAAACGCATGCGCCGCCATTCCCCCCCCCCCCCCCCCCGGCCCAGTGGAATGCAGGACTTCGGGGGACCGGCCCAGACTGTAAAAGGGTTGCCTACCCCTGGTCTAGACTGATGGAAGTAATGGCTTTGGTCAGACCTCACCGGGAATACTGTGTTAAGTTCTAGGTGCCACGGTTCAGGAGGGATATTGGCAAGCTGAAACATATCCTGAGGAGGGTGACCCAAATGGTAAAAGGTCTGGAAATCATGATCTGTGAGGAGCGGCTAAAAGATCTGTTTCCCCAAAACTGGGACTCAGGGCAGCTCACAACATTAAAGTAATTTGCCTAGAGAAGAGAAGGTTAAAAAGTGACAGAATAACCATGTTTAAATATTTGAAAGGATGTCATATTGAAGATGAAGCAAACTTGTTTTCTGCTGCTCTAGAGACTAGGACACAGAGCAATGGATTCGAAATAGAGGAAAAGATATTCCACCTAAACATTAGGAAGAACTTTCTGACAGTAAAATCTGTTGGACTATGGAACATGCTGCCTCAGAGAGTCATGGAGCCTCCTCCTTTGGAGGTTTTCAAACAGAGGCTGGATGATCATCTGTCAGGAGTACGTTGATCATGTATTCTTGCATGGCAGAATGGTTTTGGATTGGATGGTCCTTCTAGTCTCTTCCAGTTCTAGGACTCTATGATTCATACAAATCTGCTCAAGTACAGTGGGCCGATCCCCACGTGGATATAAAAATCTGTGGATGCTCAAGTCCCATAGTACATGGTGGCGCTGCCACAGGGCCTGACCAGCACTGGGGACAATGGGACTTTGCCGTCCCACCCCCACCCCTCATCCCACCTTGCTGCTCTCATTGTGACAGGGGGCTGCCTATTCCTCCTGCTGTTCTTCCTTCTCCTCTCCGCCTTCCTTTCCAGTGGGAGTGTGGACAGGGCCGGGTGGGTGATGGAGGGGCTTCTTAATGAGGGCTCATTTTCCTCCTCAGAAGCCCCTGTTGTCTTTCCTGCCCCCTCCCAGCCTGACCCGGCTGTGGGACCAGACCAGCTCTCTCGCATTGGGCAGCCTTTGTCCAAGCTCCAGGGCCATTAGGGCAGCCTTGGCCAGCTTTTCCAGTGAAAGAGGCCCAGCCAGAGCTGGGCCAGTCTCCCTCCCATTCCTTTCACAGGGAATGAGACCCTGATTTTTATGGTCTCACCCCTGGGTTTCCTTGGAAACATTTCCTAACCAAGTCCCTAAAGTCCCTAAAACCTGCCTTCCATCCGAGGGAAATTCACACTACTTGAATTTTAAAATATGGGGCCAGGAATGGCAGCCTTAATGTTAAATCCCCATTTTTATTTTTATTTTTTAAAAAGGATATTTTTCATTTCATCCAAGGAAGGAGATTCAGTGTAGGAAAGCTCATGCTCCCAGCTTCTTTATTTTAGTTTGTCTGAAAGGAGCTGCAGTGATCCACAAACTGTGCTCTTTAAGGGATTTTGGGAGCTGAAGTCCAAAATTCTTTAAAGGGCACAATTTGGTGATTGCTGCCAGGCTTCCTTAAACTGGGTCCAAATCATACTGCAGAAATAATCTAGTTTGAGACCGCTTTAACTGCCCTGGCTCAATGCTAGGGAATTCTGGGAGTTGGAGTTTGTTGTGGCCCAAGAGAGGAGCCATGAGTGGATCGCCATAAGTCGTAAGCATGGCCTTTGACGCTATTTCCCTTCCTTCATGCTCTTCTTTCTCCTCCTCCTCCTCTCAGTCACCTTGTCCCTGCTCTTTCTCATTCTCTTTCTTTCTCCTCCCTTCCTCCTCCTCTTCCTCTCATCCCCCACCTCTGCAACCATTCTTTCTCTTTTCCATCCCTCCTCTTCCTCCCTTCTCCTCCTTTCTCCTCCTTTTCTTCACCCTCCATCACCACTGCTGCCCCTCTTCCTCCTTCCTCTTCCCCCCCATAAGGGCATGACATCCACGGATGGCAAGTCTGCGGATACAGAGGGTGGACTGTATTAAGATCAGTGGGAGGAGGCATGTCTTTCACTTCCCCCAACTTCACAGGGACATTTGGTAGGAAGGTGGGTGAGGTCTTTTCTTTGTTCTGTAATGAGAGATAAAGTGTATAGGAGAATATTATAAATGTTAAGTTTATTATGAATGGGTTTGAGACACAAACTTTGGATTAATGTGATGTTTTGGGAGCTTGCAATCTGGGATGAGGAAGTTTTATTTAAATGAAAAACTGGAGCAGTCCTATGCTCAGATAGGAAGTTTGGTTACTTCAAACTAATTTTAGTTAGGCGGGGTGCAAATCTTTGCTGTTGCTGTTCCCGCAAATGGCTTCTGATCACAGCTGTTTAGGTGCCAGAGAGGCAGAGAGTAAATCGAGCATGACTCATTCGTGCTATATTTGCAAGGAGTGAGGAAACTAAAATTCAACCACATAGACAAGGAAATAAAAAGAAAAAAAAGTGCTGTGTCTTTATATTTGTGTGTGTGTGAAGTTGCAATTTGCATTTGGAGACTCAGGTAGTTTGCCAGTTTGGTGATCTCTGTCGCTGGTTCCCCGTTTTAAATTTCTATGATAAAATTTAATCAGACATGGTGAACTCTGGCTTACAAACGCTTATGCCATAATAATGGTGTTGTTGTAGTCTTACAAGAAATCAAGTCTTTGTTCAGTCAAATGATCTCTGTATTTTTTAAATTTTATTTTAATTTTTTTGCAAGGCAATGCTATTTCTTTATATTGCCTTGGATCTTTGAACTGGTTCTGAAATTACAGCAAATTACATGCAAACCTCTTCAGACATAATAATAATAACAATAATAAAAAGTACCTGAGCTGCAGCTTGGGCACTTCAAAGGTATCACTTCTCCTGTCTGTACATGACTAAAAGGCTTTAAGGCAGATAGTTGCGGGGGGGGGGGTAAAACTACTGAAATCAAAGACAGGCTTAATGTACAACTGTTACAGCCTGTATAAGACATTTGAAGAATAATATCTACAAATATTTATGGGTTCTTCTTCTGATGCATACATGTTAGCAGCTGCCTTTCATGTTTATGGCACAATGCTCTTGAAGTGCAGCTGGGGTGGGAAGAAGAAGAAAGTTACCTCTTGCAATGTGCTGTGTTTGTGAACTCTTGCCACGTGATGGTAATTGATTACCAAAACTGAGCAAGGACTTGTTATGGTCTAATTAAATGTTTATAATATAAATCTTGGTTTAATAAGTTGCCCTCTGCCAAATTAATCTACTGGTCCATCTACCTAGCATTATCTACATTGACTATAAGCATCTCTAAAAGATTTCATATAGATGTTCTTGACCAGAAGATACATGAGATTGGGAACTGTTGCTTGCAGAACCTATGGAAATATTATTAGTTACAACTCCTCACCTGCCCTTAGACCTCTGCTTCTCTGTCTCCTACATCAAAGCTTTTTGTTAAAATCCAGTTAATAGTGCAGGCAAATTTCAACAGTGCAGGCAAATTTGACATTCCAGTAGGTAGCAGAAAATTTGAAAAGACACCTGCTTGTGTTTGTAGGACTCCAGTACAATACTTGACAAGTTATGTTGTTTCCTCTTTTGGGAGTTCTGATTTAGTTCTGTTTTATCGTTGCAACTAGGTTGTAATCTAGGTGAGGCTGAGAGTTATTAACTTGCCTGACTACTTGTAAAGTACCATAAATTTTAGTCCAGAACTAATCAATTAATTCCTGGTATTCATGTACTACAATCTGGGGGGAACTATAAATTAGCCTAAAGGGGTGAGGGAGAGAAGGTTACATTTTCACAGAATTTTTTGGTAAAATTGCTAAGGTCTTGCTTACCTGTCATGAATAGCGTGATAGTATGTTACCTTATCATATACATTTTGCTTTTCCTTCAAAATTTGCAGGTGGAGAATAGATATACTGGACTTGATTCCCCACTAATTAGCCAGGGTGTAAAAGTGTACTTTGATGTTGGCTTATTGATCCAAGCTTGATAGAGGGATGACAGACCAGAAGGAAAGACAAGCCAGGTGCTGGTTTGGGATGTAGCAAATCAAATAGTATTTTCTGCATTGGTAGCTTTCCTGTTACTTTGGTCAGTACTGCTTGCAAGGACAGCCAATTTGGAGTACTGGGGGGGGGGCATGCATAAAATCAGAATTCACAGCCATCCTGGTTTAATTTTTTTGTGTAAACATGGCCTAAGAGGGAAAAAAAGTGCTTTTCAGGTTTTAGCCCCTTTGTTGGTCTCTTTTTGTAGAGTTGTTTTAAAGATTTCAAATATGATACTTTGCCATTGCCTGTGTGTTTGTGTGTCCCAGTTTGTTTGCCTTTAATTTTGTATGACAATGCTTTTTCAAAAGTGTAGTGTGGCTGCTGTTGCTGATGCTGTGGGTGATGCTAGTGATACCAGTGGTGCATTGCATGTTGTAATGCATGTTGTGCAGGGCAGGGGGGGAGGTGTTGAGAGCAATGATGGAAAGATAGATGCCATAAAATGCTTCCTGACAGTCTCTGAGCTGCAGGTTGTACCATGAGCTATAGATTGCCATCTGGTGGCAATATGGAAGTGGTTGTGGGAGTGTGATGGCTACCTTTTCCATAGCATTAAATTGCCAATTTTGGTCTATGATTGTCACATGTTAAAGAGATATCTCATCATTCAGGACCTCCCTGATTGATCCTGATTAATTCTTGTGTTTTGAATTTTCTGATTTTAATTATCACCATGTTATGTATTTTATGTTTTTTTCTTTCTTTCTTGATTTCTTATTGTAAATTGCTTTGATACATGTTTGGCTACATGCAAGGTATGTGTGTATATATTTGCATATATTCATATTTAGTAAGAGATCTATAAATCCAGTGATTTAACAAGTGAATAAACATTTCAGAAATGGCTTTGCATGACAAGCCACTCCTCATAATCCATTTTATCATGCACCATTATCCATCTCACCATAATATATTATTTGTCGAAGCAAGCCTGGTGTACTCTACTAAAACTACTGTGATTTGAGCCACCCTAATCCCTTTAAATTTAGTTCAGCTAAATTGACCAAAACTGAAAATTCCAACTTGAGAAGGAGGCAGATTGGACCATAGAATTCTTTCTCATGGGCCACCGGCACAGAAATGAATATTCCCCCTCTTAATTAAAACAATTTTGCTTTAAAAAGTCAATGGCCCAACCTTGGGCTATACATCTGGATCTTAATGCGAATGTTGAATAAAAAGTTTGAGGTTTCTAGTTCTGTTAGTAACGTGGCATTTGCTACATTGTGCTTGTGCAAGTTTGCTCGTTTGTCCCGAATATTGTACTGTACTACTGTGTTTTTAGTTTCAGGAACCAACATGGAAAAAAGCAAGTATTCTTAATTAAAACACACACCCCTTTTTTCATCAGAAATGTTATTCAAATGTTTTATAGACTTAATGGTAATAATTTTAAAAGCAGAAGAGCATGTTCTAAGCCTACTGATTTTTCCTTAATGGAAAATTACATTGGCCTTTGTAGCAGTTTCAAATCTGGGATGATTTTTCTTTTGAAATCCTTTGATGCCTTGGAGGTCTAGAAACTTCACCATTCCTTAATCAATTTGGCCTGTCTTAAATGGTGAAGGGTATGGGATGGTGATCTCCAAAATGGGCTGCTCGTGGCAACTTTCAGATGTGTGAGTTTATCTTTGTAAAGAGTGAAGAAAGTTTGGGAAATAAAACAGTTGTTTTGAGTGCAATCTCCCTTCCCCATTCTCTCTCTTTAAATTTTATTTATTAAAACTTTCCAGTGCTGGATGTTGCTGGGGGGTGGACAGAGGTGGGAGCGCAGCCATTTAATTTTTGTTATTGTTGATGTTGGAGTACAGATCTGTGTGTGTCATGTGGGCAGTCCTGCACTAACCAAACTACTCCGTTGCTCCCTGGGATGGTAGAAGGTTTTTGTTGTTGTTAACTGCCTTTGCGTTGGTCTTGGCCCATAGCGCCCCTATGGATGATCTCCAGGCTGTCCTCTACTGTTCCGCCCAGCTCCTGCAAACTCATATTCATGGTCTCTTTAATAAAGTCCATTCATCTAGCATGTGACCTTCCTCTCTTTCTACTTCCCTCCACCTTTCCTAACATTGGGCCTTTACAGACTGTCAGAAATAATGCAGCTTGAATCCACTTTAACTGCCCTGGCTCAGTGCTAGGGAATCATGGGATTGTTGTTTATTGTGGCACCAGAGCTCTCTGACAGAGAAGGCTCAGTGTCTCAGAAAAACACTACAGTTCCCATGATTCCCTAGCACTGAGCCAGGGCAGTTAAAGTGGACTCAAGTTGCATTATTTCTGGCAGTCTGTAAAGGGCCATTATTGTTTTTTCCAATGATTCATGCCTTCTCATGATCTGTCCAAAGTACGACAGTCTAAGGGGGGAAGCAGACTGGCGGCACGGGGCCGCCCTGGGAAG
>CM034706.1:20616097-20655288 GCA_020142125.1 Phrynosoma platyrhinos
ATTATTATTATTATTATTACCTTTACTAGCATTACTACCTTTTCTAATGATTCATGTCTTCTCATGATGTCCAAATATGACAGCCTCAATTTAGTCAATCTGTTTTCCAGGGAGAGTTAGCAGCTAGTAATAGCAGCTTCATTTATATACCGCCTCATATCACGCTATGTAGTCTCTAAGTGGTTTACAACTGTAAGCTAATTGCCCGCAACAAGCTGGGTACTCATTTTAGCGACCTCGGAAGGATGCAAGCCTGAGCCCTGGCTGGTATTGAACTCACAACCTTGTGGTTTGTGAATGAGTGGCTGTAGTACAGGCAATTGATCACTGCACCACTAGGGTTCTTGAACATATCAAGTTGAGTCTTGATATGTTCAAGAACCCATTTATTTGTCATTTTGGCTGTCCTTGGTATTCTCACTCACTCTCCACCAGCACCAAATCTCAAATGAGTTGATTTTCTTTCTTTCAACTTTTTTCACTGTCCAGATTTCCCATCTTTACATGGTGATGAGGAATATGAACGATTCTGACTTTAGTGCTCAGTTGTATATCTTTACTCTTTATGATCTTTTCTAGTTCTTCCATAGCTGCCTTTCCCAATCCTAGACTTCTAATTTCTTGACTGCAGTCTTTGTTCTGATTAATGTTTTGTCCAAGATTGGGAACTCTTTTACTATTTCAATGTTCTCATTATCTAGGATGAATTCTTCTAGATCTTCTGTGGTCATTATTTTTGTTTTGTTAATGTTCAGCATCAAACCTACCTTGCTTGCCCCTCTTCAATAATTGTGCCAGGTCTTTGTTGGTTTCTGCTGGTAGTATTGTGTCATCTGCATATCTTAGGTTGCTAATGCTCCTATGTCCCATCTTCTTTATTCTTTCCTCAGAATTCTCCTGCTTCTAAGCCTCCTGTGCATACAGTATTATTTTGTATTTTGTTGTTGTTGTTAACCACCTTTGAGTCAATCCCAATTCATGGTGACCCTGTAGATGAAACATCTCCAAGATTGCTTATCCTCCAATGCTCTGCTTACAGGTTGAATAAATGGGGTGATAGTATGTAGCCTTGCCTGATCCTTTTTCCAGTTGGGAACCATTCTGTTTCTCCATACTCAGTTCTGATTGCATCCTTTTGACTTGAGTACTGATTACGCATCAGGACAATGAATTGTAGTGGTACTCACATTCCTTTGAGAGCTTTCTATAGCTTTCTGGAATCTATGCAGTAAAAAGCTTTATTGTAGTCAATGAAGTATATGCAAATATTTATTTTGGAATTCCCTGATACACTCCATTATTCATTGTATGTTTGCAGTGTATTGCCACTTCCTTTTCTGAAATCTGATTGCACTTTTGGGATTTCTTATTTTATATATGGTAGGAGTCTTTTCTGCAGAATTTTGAGCATTACTTTGCTCACATGGGAAATTAGTGCAAGGGTCCTGTAGTTACTGCAATCTATGTCTTCTCTTTTATGTATAGAAATGAATATTGATTTTTACCAGTATGTGGGCCATTACTTTGGCAGACTTTTTTTGAGGGGGGGAGGGGGAAGCAGACTTTAGTTACTTGATTATGTGGATTGTAGTAGTTCCATTGGTATGTCATCTCTTCCAGGCTACATGACTCTTATTTCTGAGACTCAGGGCCTTTACAGACTGCTAGAGATAATGCAGCTTGAGACCACTTTAACTGCCCTGGCCCAATGCTAGGGAATCATGGGAACTGTAGTTTTTTTCTGAGACATTGAGCCTTCTCTGTCAGAGAGCTCTGGTGCCACAATAAACTACAGTCCCATGATTCCCTAGCACTGAACCAGGTCAGTTAAAGTGATCTCAAGCTTCATTATTCCTGGCAGTCTGTAAAATCCCTCAGTTATCTTGGTTATATTCTGACCCATGCTCAGTGCTATAGAAAGGATTCTCCCCTTCACTCCCATATGGGAAAACTGAGCTTTAAATGTATGCTCTAATGAAGAGGGACACTTTCAGTTCAATATATTGGTTGCCACATACGAATTCAAGAATGCCTTTCCCTTCTTCAGTTAAGTACTGGAAAAAATAAACTACAACAACTATAGTAAGACATAATGCTTAGAGAGTGTACATTTACTCGACACTTGCAATCCATTATATGAAAGGCTTATGAAAGAAACAAAGGGGGGGTTGCAGACTGCCAGAAATAGTGCAAATTGAGTCCACTTTTAGGGTTAGGATTAGTGCTAGGGAATCATGGGAACTGTATTTTATTGTGGCACCAGAGCTCTCTGACAGAGAAGGCTCAATGTCTCAGAAAAAAAATAATTCCCATGATTCCCTAGCACTAACCCTAACCCTAAAAGTGGACTCAATTTGCACTATTTCTGGCAGTCTGCAACCCCCCAAAGTTTAGTATTATAAGGAATGTGTGGGAGGGTACAGGACAAAGAGCACATGCAGGGGAGAATTACTGTATGATTTCACTAGAAAGGGGGTGAATATGTAGTAGATAGAAAGTGAAGGTTTAAAATATAAGGGCCCTGTTGGATCAAATGTCTTTCTAGTCCAGCTTCCTACATGTATCATGTCCATGGGAAGCTCCCCTGCTAGCACACATGAAGGCAATAGCACTTTCCTGCTGTTGTTTCCTACACTGAGATTCAGAAACATACTGTTTCTAGAGGTAGCATACAGCTATCCAGAATAATAGCCACTGATAACCTTATCCGCTATGGATATCTCTAGTCCTCTTTTAAAATCATTAAGTTGGTGGCCATCACTATGTATTGTGGTAGCAAATTTTATAATTTAGCTTTATAATGTAGGCAGAAGTACCTCAGTTTGGTAGAATCAGTTTCCCACCATGCAGATCCATTAGTTCAGAGCTTTTCAAGCTTTCTGATGTAACAGACTTTCCCCCTAAATGCACCAGGTTCTGGGACCACATTTGTTCCATAGTGGTCAGTGGACTGATAGCTGTCTACAGACCAAAACAAAACTGTGTAGTTCTGTATCAGAAAACCCCAGATTCTAGTCTTTGTGTTTATGTATGTGTGAGAGAAACATCTTTCTATCCATTCCATGTACAATTTTCTAAATGTCAGGCATTATCCACCCATATCCACCCCCTTCCCCCCCTAAGCTAAAAAAGAAGGCATAAACTTTATAATTAATCCTAACAGAGGAGATGCTTCAGCTCCATGATCATCTCAGTCGTTGTAATAATGGATTTTATGGGCAATGAGAGACAGGCTACACCAAACAGTGAAAGTGTATGGTGTTCTTTGTGGAACGTAGAATGTGTTTATTGTGTAGACATTTTAGGAAATCATATTTCCATATATAAATCATATATGTATATATATATATAATATATAATTACCACCAATTTAGTGTAAGATCTCCAGTTAAATATAGATTGTCTTGTGGTGTCTGTTTTTAACAATAAAAAAACTCTAAGTAGCTTTTAAAATAATATTTGCACATAACTCAGAGCAGGATTTCCCACTCAAAGATCTGCTAATCAAAATCTGCCCTGAAGCACCAGGCTTTCAAAGAGAAATTGAAACAAGGGGGGAAAAAAACTGTTCTTTGAAGACCCCACAGAAAAAATGCTGCAGATCCCCCCCCTTTCCATTCATTCAACATGGACGGTTAACTAACATGCAGTGATTTCCAAACTGAGTCGAGTCAGTGATGGGATTGTGCAAAGAAAGCCTGGGAATATAATGCTAAATTCACAGGAGAGGGACTTTGCAGATATTTTAGTGTACTATATTACTGTTAAGAATGGAGAGACATTCTGGTAGCTGTAAGAAATCTGCAGAATAGGCCCTGATTTTTACTTTATATTTTGGCATTTAATGTTAGCTTCAGCCTACACATCAGGCTGAGATGGAAAAAATGTTCAGTAAAAGTAGTTAGGCAAGAACACTTGAATTTCAGGGGCAAAGTGACATCAGATTGCAAGAGCCCTGGCAAACACAAGAGCCAAGGATCAAAAACAAGAGTTAGAATTATAGACACCAGGATTTTATAATGCAGACCCTAGACACATTTTCCTTAGATATGGAAGGAAATATACAAAGCAAGTACGCAAGGCAGGCAGTGCATCCTTAGCTGGGCAGTTTTCTCTATCAGAAAGTTGATTAAGACATAAGATCTTTGCAGAATATGTGATGCTTGTCAGCTGCAGTGGGGAATGTGAGCATACTTATACCTATGGCTTGAATCATGCTCTTTGGAACATCAGGAGGAATGGTGGTTCTGGGAGTAACTTATTCAGATGATATTTACTGATCGTTGTTCCATGCATTGTTTCATGCTTTGCTTGACACCATGATGTTGGCAATCACCACACTTGGCTTTTTTATAGACAATCTCTTCTATATGACAGCTGTTATGATGACCAGTGCCTCAAGGGTTCATCACATGGAACAGTTGTCAGGCTGCACAAGATTGTCCAGTGCACATTTTCAGATACATGCACATTTGGAAAGGATGTTGAACAAACTCTTGGGGGCACTGAAACTTCCCAAGATTAAGTATTGTGGAAGTGGAGATCTGTATTGTGGGAAGTAATTTGTAGAACAAAGAGAATAGTGGTTTGGTGGAGAAGGTTTAGTTCTCCAACATCTTTCACTCATTTTATATCTTAAGCATTTTTTTTACATTTAGTCCAGCAATCTTCAGGCTAGCCAAATCCCTTTGGGGAAGGAGCCCATGAACAGAACATGAGAGCAATAATGTTTGCCTATTGGTTTTCACTGGAAAATAGCATTCAGGGATATAGCTCTGACCATGGAGGTCCATTTTACTATTATAGCAGATAGGAAAGGCTTCAGTGAATAGAACTGGGGTGGACTAGGAAACACAATCCATGTGTGAGTAAAGTCGAAGGAAGTTTAGTAGGAGTGGCTTGGCAGGTTGGGTGGATGTGGAGCTTGTGAATTTGCCATTGAGACTGACTGACATGACTGTGTACAAGGATTTCTACAAGATCACTGTGTGAACAATAGCTAGTGAAGAGCAGGGGGATTTTATGAATGTTAGGTGAAGGAAAAAGAGACTGAGGTTTAAAAATTTGTGAAATACTGGTCTAACCTTATTTGTAGACATGCTTTGGGGCATCTAAGCTAGCAAACAGGTATTTTACCCATTAAGATAACATATCAACCATTTGGCATTTCTATATTTATAGTTACTCTTTTTCTTCTTCTTCTTTGGGCTGGTCTTGTGTTAAGAAATCCACATATTTATGTAGGCTTTCCTAGATTTACACTGAGCTTCCAAGTTTTTGGCATAATGAAAGGAAACTTCCTTATTTTTCTGTATCATAGCTATCTGTCACTGTGTTGACTTTGGTGGGGCCAGTTTAAATTCTTTTGTTTTGTGTTTTGTTGATCAGTCTTTTGACATTTCAGTATTTGTTATAACAGTTCCAGGATGGCAATACTATTTATTTCTTCCATGATAAGTGAGATTGCCATCACAACTCTCTTAGGTTTATTATGTCTCTGCTCCCACAAACATGATAGTTTGCAAGAATTGGGAAATCACTGGGATGAAATGCAGCATTCTTGTACTCCCATAGGGTGGGGTGAGAATGGGATTAAGAAGGATAAAGATACTTGAGCAACTGTATCAATTAAGTATATATGGAATGTCTCAAACATAAACAGACTCTTTTGTTTTTATGAAATAATGGGAACATAAACAGTGCACTCTAAGTTTGACACTGATAAGATGCTCAAAGTTTGACACCCATAAATATAACTTTGGGTCAAAGTGTGATACCAGTTAACAACAAATATTTCAGTCACAGCTCTCTTCTCTCTGTCCTCCCACTCCTGTTCTTCCAAAGGGATCAACAAATCTTGGAAGGCATTTAGTTAAGACAACAGTCTTCTTGCAGCTGCATCTCCTTTTGTAACTTTATTTGTACATTTCATAACATTTTATGGTGAAAGCTGCCTGGATAATTTTCACAGATATGCTATAGACTGTGAAAAGGTAATCCAGACTGATTGCTACTATACATGTAATGCAGGTTGAGTCTCCCTTTTTCAAATTGCTTGGGACCAGAAGTATTTTGGATTTTGGAATATTTGTATATACAGAATGAGATATGCTGGAGATGGGACCCAGATCTAAACATGAAGTTCATTTATGTTTCATATATACCTTATACACATAGCTGATTTTATACACAATATTTAAAATAATTTTGTGCATGAAACAAAGTTTGGGTACACTGAAACATGAGAATACAAAAGTGTCACTATCTCAGCTCCCCATGCAAAAATGTTATGGGTTTTACAGTATTTCATATTTTGGAATTCCAGATAAGGGAGACTAAGCTTGTAATATAAAATCCCTCTGGGAAGTGATACTTTCTAGAAGAGTATCCATGATGGCAACATGGCCATCTATCAGTTTTCACTTCAGGCATGATTCTGATATTGGAGCAGGCTTTGTAATCTTTGTGTGGAAGATGGCAATGAATCCTGTTAATCCTTCACAAATTCCCAGCTGTGTTTTGGTAACATGACTGATAGTATTTGTATCTGGACGTTGTAATGATTCATCTCTTGCTTATCAGTTAGGTCTCAGAAGACCAATAGAAGGGCTATTTCTCTCCTTATCTCATGAGATGCAACTAAGAGATAGTACATGGAAGATGTCAACCTGAGAAATGAGATGTAGTATCTTTAGCAGAAGCAGGTGAGATTGTGGATATCCTGAATAGGTATTTGGTGACCAACTGGATGAGGATGAATATTTGAATAGTGGTTCAAGTGGGGCATGGAAAAATAATTTATGAATGTCAGAATCTCTTCCAGAAAGTTTTTAAAAAGTAGAGTTTAGAAACATTACTTTAGGAAAACATATAACTCTCTTATGCTGATTCAGACTGAGTCCTATCTAGCACAGTACTGCCAGCATTGAATGGCAAAGGTTCTTCAAGTATTCCTGGCCTGATACTTTCATCATCATACCTAGTTTTAGCTTCCAAAATCATGTGAGAGCTGATGTTTTCAGGTTAGTTTGATGGTATAGTGTTCTGGAGTACACCTTTCAGAATCTTCCACCAAGCACTCCATACCTGAAGTAAGTTCTCTATAACCAAATGTCTCTGGGGCAAATTGCATACTTGAGCTAGGAATACAACAGGCAATGGTTTTGTTGACCAGACACAAGTTGAAAACTATCTTCCTATTTATACTAGACAAAGCCCCATTTTTTTGTTGATTACACATTGTAATGTACAGCAGATTCATCCCTGTGAGGCCTAAGAAGGCCTTGAATAGCTTACTAGCTTTGTTTCTATCTAAGGGTGTGGATTTTTTTTTCAGTCATGTCCTAGACTCTTTAATCAGATCAGCACAGCTGGAATTGCTATCATATCTGTTTACATTTGTGTGTGTGCCTGTACTTCACTATTGTCTTGCAATGCTAATATTGATACTTCTTCCAAGGCAACCATGATCCTATCCCTGCAACTATGAACTCATCCCTCAGTACATTATTGAGTTAATGTATGGGACAGGCAACATCACGAGCCTATGTCTAGAGTAATGTAGTCACAGAGATGGAAGCTATTCAAGTGGAAATTAATTCTAAAACAGGTATCACAGCACGTACAATATTGCTAAACATCAAGGTCTTTTTGTCTCATTCACTTAAGAGAAGGGGTTGGGTCATTTTAACAGAATCCTACCGTTCCCTTTCATGTCTTGAACTGAGAGTAAGTTCTTAGCTGCTACACCCTTGGAAATAGTCTGTTGCAACCTCAGAGTTTGTCTTCTTATCGCCTAATTAAATATACCTAACACATCACTTTTGAGTAAAGTTGTAGATTGAGCAATTTAGTGGAAGCCACAAAACATTATTTTTAATAATAATAATAATAATAATAATAATAATAATAATGCCAGGGCAGAGAGCCTTTGGACTTCTTTGTAACTCTTCTTAACTAAGACAATCTCTTTGGTGATAGTAACTTATCTGCGATCACAAGAAGGCCTAAGGAGTTCCCCTTCCCCCTACTTCCTTTCTCCCTGAACCTAGTGGTTCAGTGATTAGCCTAGGAGCCCTGTGTATTGTGTTTGGAGAACAGTTCCCCAGCTGCAGTGCACTCAACCTTGACATAAATTTGAAATAAGTACTTTGTGAAGGGTTAGCCTTTTGTGTCGGGTGTGTGAGAAATCTTGCCTGACCAGGTTTGTTACAGAAGCCAGTGTCAAATTGCCTTGCCCCAAGAATTTCACTATCAAAGTACGGATGAGAGGAAGGAGGGGGAGTAGAGAATAGCAAGGGGTGGGGAAGGACAAAATATTTCAAAGAATATGCTTTCAGCTTGGAGAGGCTGCTGTTTGAGACTGGGGCATCGGAGGATTTGGAGAATAAATCTCAGTTTTAGTACTGTAGTTGTGCATTTTATTTGTTTTATCTTTTAATTATATATCTACCACAACTTTTCTGCTATGTTGGCATGCATTTAGCAAGAGATGGGCTATATGACCCTTAAGACCCCCCTTTTTTTGTTATGATTTACAGTAGACAAGTACAGTAGATAGGTATGTCATTCATAGAATTCACGTGCTCTGCGTTTCTTGTCCAGGCTGGTTTCCTTTTAATCTAATCTATTTGATCATGCTATTTCCCCAAGGTTATTAACAACCTTTTAATGTAAATCCCAGCCAATCCCATAAAACTAATGGAACTCAGGGCAGCAGCAGATGTTGTTTTAAAACAACAATAACCTGTTTAAAAAACCCTACAAAATGCACTGGAGTTTGTTTTGCTCTCCTTGTTGATGTCAGTCAGCATTGTCATACAAAGGCAGATGAGGTATGTGGTCCCTGTTCCTGCAGTACAACATAGCTCCTAAAAATAAAATAAAATAGAATAATAAAAGAAAGAAGAAAGGGGAAAATTTGTAGCTTTTAAAAATGGAAACAATATACTGTCTTGCAGCCCCAGGAGCCTTTTGCTTGAACAGTCTATTGAAAATATTTAGTCGAGTTTTTGCTCACAACCTTGGAGGAAGAGAAGTTATTCCCAATTAGCCTCCCAAACTGAGTTCTTTCCTGTACTGCTGTACTCCCTTTTTAGCAAACTTTATGTTAATTGGAGTTATGCATTCGTTAAAGCCTTTTGTGCAAACTTCATCATGCATGGCCGTTGTGATTGGCAAATGTGTTTGGCAAGGTTTTGCATGCATGTGTACTTTCTCTTTGGATTTATTTCTTTCCCTCCCTTGCCCCCCCCATTTCATACAGATTTGCTGGAACAAACAAAACTAATGGTAGTATTATGTGAAATGCTAACAGTGTTTTATATTCTTCCCCCATTCCCTCCCTTCTAAGCAACCAGGACTCTGAATTAATAAAGCACCAAGTGACTGGAATCCAAGGAGAGAGGTATGAGAAGCGGAAAGCGAGCTTCTCTTTTGAGCAAAACAATTGGAGTGAGTGGAATGTTTCAGAGCTGGTCTTTGCACAGACTCTGGGTCTTGTAGGAGCTGTGATTTATTTAATGGAAGCATTGACTTCAGTGTGTGTGTGAGGGGGAAGGTTGGGCCAAGAAGGCCGAGGTGTTTTTTCCCTTTGATCTTTTTATTGTCAACCCTTAGAATTATAGCTATTTTCCGAGACTGACAAACTAGTGACAAATGCTCTTACACCTTTAAGAACTGTGCCCCCATGGTAGAGTGTTCCTTTCTTCATCAAAGGCTTAGTTAAAGGTTTTGCTCTCCATTACAAGCACACAAAGTTCATTGAATTGCCACTGGGACAGATGATGAACCTGCCCCCTAAAAGGACCCCCAGGAAATTAAAGTATCTGCTCTAACCCCCTTTCCTTTCCCAACAATTTGTTTTCAGCTCTTCCTTTTAAATAACCTCCTATCTCCCTTTGCTCGTACCTGTCTGGATTTGGATGCTGAAATTTTGGGTCTGATCATACTTTAGCCCACTTTGCACGTCTCTCCCCTCTCTTGTTAAAGTGAATTGTAAATCTTGTCAGTTGCTCCAAGCTTTGGAGGTGTAACTTTGTTTTGACTTATCAAAGTGTTGTATTATTTGTCCTTCCTTCCTTCCTTCCTTCCTTCCTTCCTTCCTTCCTTCCTTCCTTCCTTCCTTCCTTTCTTTCTTTCTTTTGTTCGTTCTTCTTTTTCAGTAAGGCAGCTGTTAATATTGTGTGCTTAGCTGTCAGAGTTCAGGAATTAGCAGCATTTAAGGCTGAAAGGGCAAGGAACTTATTTATTTTTTAAGTTTTTTGGGTCCTATCTGTTTAAGCCCACTTCACATAAAGATGACTACCTGCCTTGGGCAACTAAGGATCAGTAAGTCTGTGCGAATTCATTGAGATCATTCACAACTGTATACACATAGCTATAGATATAAACTTGGTGAAAGAGCAGAGCTTTGGTTATAGTGTTTTGTTCACAGCACATTTTCCAATATGTACTATAACACAAACACATACACGTGTGCACACACAGAAAATATCATGTTTATACCTGGTGCGTTGAAACATCATGCTGAATATATAGATCCTGTAATTTACCATGCCAGAAGCAATAGACCACTATATGTGGCAGTCTGCCACATTTATAATCTTAAAACATTATGCCATTTTCTGATATATTTATTTATATTTCTCCATATATCCAAGGATCTAAAAATGGAATATAGACAGAAACAACAACACATTAGACAATTTAAAACAATTAAAACAATACAAATAGTCAATTTTAAATAGTTTAAAACAATTTAAAACAGTGTACACAACATACACTGAAAGCGAGATTCACACGAATGCTTTATTGAAGAAGCAAATTCTACCTTTGCACCAAAATGAGGCTAATATTGCACCAGTTGAGCCTCCCAGAGAAAGTGATTCTCCATACAGGGCATCATAATGCAGAAGTGTTGTGAATTCTAAATTCACAATTCAAAAGTGTTTTCCTCCAGAATAAGTAACTAGGTATTTAGTGAAAAGCAATGAATAAAGAATTAATAAAAATGTAACATTAATGGTAACAGATTTGCAAACAGGTCTTTTAAAAAGTAGCTTTTACATTCTCAGTGAGTAGGCAAAGAACAATCTACATCTATCACAGCAGCCTGCTGCATCTGTGCACTGGGAAACAAGAGGCAAAGCTGCTTGTTTTCAGCACAGAAAGAGGATGGGAAGGCAAAAGGCAGGCATGCTTTGTATGTGCACAAGGTCCCAGTTTCACCTGCTGATATTTTCAGATAACAAAACTAACCTCAGTGAAAGACCTCTGCCTGAAATATTCCACAGACTCTGCCATTTGGCATCCTGGTCACTCTGGCTTGGGATTGGGAAGGGTAGAGGCTAAATTTATTGTTCTGATTGAAATCAGACTTGGAGTGCATGAGAGAAGTCACAGTGCATCAGACAATATTGGATTGAAGCACGTCAGGTCAGCATGTCAAGCTCAAGCAAGTCAGATCCATACTGATTATCTCCTGGAAGAATCAGGCAACAAGCCAAGATCAGGACTGCATCTGACTCCCAGTGTACGTGTATCATCTGAACTGGCTTTCTTGGAGAGATGTTGGGCCTTTAAAGAAGAGAGTCTGACTTTCAAGATGGGAAGAATACTCAGCTAGGAGATAGTATCATATGTTTATCTAACAATAGCATTATAGAGGGGACACAGAAGTGGCAGAATACATGCTTCATATAGATAATGTCTAAAATTTGCCCTCTGGCATTTCTATTTGAAAGGCAACAGGACTACGAGAGCACCCTGAATACTATTGATTAGAACAGGTGAGGCTAGAAGAATCAATGGCCTGACTCAGTATAGGACACCTTTTCTCTAATAAATCATTTCCAAATTTATTATGACAAAAGTTGATGTAGATCTAAACCTATATGTCTGTGTCACATGTATGTATGTATATGTATTTTAAATTTTGTTGTTTAACCTATGAACAAGAGACTCCAAGAACACTGGTCTTCAGCTGCCCTGCTTAGGTCTTGCAAACTCAGAGTTGTGGCTTCCTTGATGTGTCCATCCACTTACAGTGTGACCTTCCTCCTTTCGTACTGCCTTCCACTTTACCAAGCATTATCATCTTTTCCTGTGAGTCACATTATCTCATTATATATCCAAAGTATGGCAGCCTCAGTTTAGTCATCTTGGCTTCTAGTGAGAGCTCAGGTCAGATTTGTTTTAAGACCCATCATTTAGTGTTTAAATATTCACTGGTAAAGCTATTCAGGTTTGACATAGGAATAGTTGTGAATTCATTAAGGGGAAAAAATTCTTAGGAGACATATAGATTTCAAGAAGAGTTGTGCATACATAGCTAGATACAGCATGGTTGAATGGTTGAGACCAGATCTTTTTATACAGAAGAATGTCTACGGTCCAAAATTTTGGTTATGACTTTTCCTCCTAGGGGAATGGAACTAGAGTTGGTTGGATCATATTCCTTCCGCCATTATGTCATACAAACAGAACTCTCTTGTGTTGGGATAACAAACTTCAAAAGTAGATTTGACATTTGCGACTTTGAGATGGAAACTGAGAAATATTTTGGCCTCGCAGCCAATGCAGATGTACGGGACAATTAGTCAAATACAATATTGGGTGGCTTCAAAAAAAGGTCAACATTAGCAACTTGAATAAAAGAAACAAGCAGCATTAATGAGCAGGAGTTGGAATGCTCAATTCTCTTCAGAATGACTGCACTAAGTACACCCACCAGGATTAACATTGTAAGGGATCCAGGCTGGGAATAATGGTGGTTTGTAATTTTTCCTTTCCTATATGAGCTTGTGTTTCAGCACAGATTGCCAGCATGTATAGCACCAGCTGGTTTTCACTGTGAGGAAAAAAAATAACAATAATGAAATTCAAGCAGCAATTATTTATATTAATAGACTAAATAGTGTAGAACAACCATAGCTACCAATGTGTAGAGTTATGTGTTGACTTTTAATCAACATTTAGAATTATTAAAAGACAAGTGGGACATGACAGCACATTCTTTCAGCCAGTGCAACTTCTTCCCATAGAGCTACTGCTTGTGTGCTGCCATAGTATATTAGGAATATTACCCAGGAGCTTAATGGGCAGATATATGAGTTTGCCTTTAGTCAGGTATATTGCTTAGGAGTTTAGGTAGGTGTGTGTATATTATGTTAAAAGAACAATGGCTCAGTGGTAGAGGTACATATCTGGTATTGGAAAGTTTTGGCATCTCCAAATGAAAGGGTCAGTTAGCTGATGATGGGAAACACTAATGCTTGAGACCTTATATAGCCACTGTTGGTCAGTGTGGATGGTTCTGGAGTAGATGAACTAATAATCTGACCTAATTTAAGGCTTCCTATGTACCCAGCAATTTTTTTTTTAAATGACAGGATCTCTAGAGTCTTTTCCTTGCATCCAATACCTGCTTAGGTCCAATGCCAGGAGAAAAGTGGGATACTAAATAAATAAATTTTCCTTCACCCACCTTCCAACAGTCACACACACACATGGTTGTTTTTTTCTTGATCATTTCTTTGAAGACTGATGAAGTTCAGAACAAGGATAAAGGTTGGACAGATATTTCCACTGAGCCATTACCATGTGGGCAATCAAGATGTAATTAGAGCAGTGTTTCTCTTATTATGTTCAACCTCCCATCATCATGGTCAAGCTGCCTGTTCAGAAATGCTCTTTGTTACTGTTAAGATTTGTATAAATGAAGGATGGTTCAAGTTTCTACCAGATTATTATATTTTTGCCTTTATCTGGGTTCTTGGGTGATGGTCTTCTCATTTTTGAAATAAATAGGTATAACAAATAATATTGGTAGAATATACAGTGAACGGCATGAATCTTCAACACTCACATTTAACACTCCCTATGATTTGGAAACCTCACTGCTTCTATTTAAAACATTTGGATCACATATTTCCCGTTGCATTTCATTACCATCTCAGGGCAATGGAGGGAATTCTTCTTAATCATTTGCTTATCCCCTAATTTTCATCCAAGCATTCCAACCCAACTGGACCATACTAAAGGCCACAGTGGGATTCTTTTTCCACAGTGGCCAATGATCTATTTATGGGAAGCCCACAAGCAGGACGTGAACGCAATCACAACTCATTGTCAAACTGAAGATGGGTTACTTAACCCAGAGCACTCAGTAAGTTTTTGGGCTAAGATGTTATTTACATGTCAGAATTCTTCATATGAACTTCAAATTGTAGGCATGCTTTCTCTCTATAGAAATTAAACCCTCCTCATGTTGTTGGACTGCAACTCCTACCAGCTCTTGATATCATCAGCAATGGAGGAGAATATTGTGAGTTGCCGTCCAACAGCTTCTGGGAGGGCATCATGATTCCTTCCCTTGCTTTACAGCACATCCTTCAGAATGCATTTGTCAGAAGCCAAAGTTGGGATGCAAAATACAGTCATTCCTCCATATTTGGCATTCACAAATTTGGTTATTCGCGAGGTCTCTCCTGACCCCTCCCATGCCTGAAACAGCTGATCCAGGCAAGGGAGGGGTCAGGAGAGTCCCTGCATGGGCCCTTCGCCCTCCTCATCCATGCCTGAAACAGCTGATCCAGGCATCAGAGTGGAAGGTGCCTTATTCGTGAATTTTCCATATTCATGGTCCCCTAACACCTGCGAATATGGAGGAATGACTGAATATCCTAACTAACGTCAGCTCTATATAGGATCATTATAGATTACCCTCGAGACATTGTTCATACTTCCTGTTTTAAGGAAGAATTTATGTTCCTGTTTCTGAAGTTTAAATATCTCAGAAACTGAAAACGGAGAAGATACATATTTTTTGTCAACATATAGCATGAAATGAAACTGTCTTCATTACTCCCCAAATCAGTGTTCTCTGGTAGCTGCTGCTACTAATGTAAGATTTATAGCTAAGAGTGCAGAAATAGAAGTACAGAAGTCAATGATTTAAAGTGCCTGAGCCTCATTATTTTTCATGTCTATATCAGTGTTTAAAGGTAGGTAAAGTATTCTCCATTGGCAAGGTTGTCGAGTCATGTTCGACCATAGGGGGGTGATGCCCATCTCCATTACTAATCTGAATAGCCAGCGTTGTGAGATTGTGATCATGTGGTCAGCATGATTGACATCTAATATTTATGGTCCCTGAATGAGCAGAAATACTTATCAATCATCAAAGGTTTTGTCCATTTTGACAAATGGGGCCTCAGTTGAATTGAGAATGCTTATATAAGGCCATGGGAACCACAAGTGCATGGGCTGCATTTAGTCCATGAAACACTTCCATCAGGTTCATCAACTTCTTCCCAGGGACACACCCCTTCTGCTAGCAGGAAAAACTCTTATCTTCAGTCAGTAGCTGATCATTGATAAAAGTGTCATCCTCCTAAACACTGGGAAAAAGCTCTTTCTTTTAAGCAGGGAAGAACGTACCTCTAGTCAACTGCTCATCCCAGTTCCATCTCATCAAATTATGTGACCTCTCTCCTCAAAGTTACTATTTAATGGAAACTTCACAAATGGGGCTGCATTACAAATGGGAATTCAAGGGGATATTTTGCTGCTTGAGCACATTTTTCAATTGGGAGGAGAGAACACCAAACACTATGGGGGGTATGTCAAGCTGAGCAAAGCCCATTTATTATTGACTGGCAGGTACTTAGCAGTTTTTTAAATCTTTGTAATTCCTGTCAGGCAGCAATCATACTGGTTCCTTTAGCCCAAAAACTACGTTTTGCATAATGGGCCGAAATTTATGTTGGTCTAGGGTCAATATTCTCACACCACACTGTTGCAGCGCTATTATTCCACTTTAACTGCTGTGGCTGCCTCTTGTGGAGTTCTGGGGTTTGTAGTTTAGTGAAGTCTAAGAGATCTCTGGCTGCAAATTCTAAATGCCCCTCCCTAAACTGAAAATCCCAGGATTCCACAGGAGGCAGCCATAGAAGTTAAATTGGAATAATAGTGCTGTAACTATTATAACCCAATGAAGCCGCCTTGGGTCCCTTCTGGGAGAAAGGCAGCATACAAATGAAATAAATAAAATAAAAATTAAATAAATACAACAGTGTAATGTGATATTCAGCTAAGATTGATTTATGTCCAATATTTATTACATCTTGATTTCTCATGTCCGCAGCTCCTATGGTTGTTTTGTTTAATATTTGTGACATTCATGAAAAAGATGTGTTGGTCCATGCTTGGTTCAAATCCCCACTTATCTGTACATTTCACTGGATGGCAATGGGGCAGCCAGAATACCTCAGTCTAACCTAAATTGGACATGGGATGTTCCATTTATTCCACTCTGAACTCTTTGAAGATAAATAATTAAATACATTTAACTAAATATATTCTAAACAATGGTTGAATCCATTGCTTCTGATGAACTCTCCATGTTAGTCTAGAGTTGCACAGTGTTACCACCTGAAGGACAGGTAATGGAATAGCAGAATGAGACAACAGTAACAACAAAATTGGCACTCTGAATAATGTGCCACACCCTGTGTCTCTGAAATTCTCCGTCCTAATTTGCCTTTCAGAAGAAAATTAACTTGCTCCATCATGAAAGATAAATCCTTTATTTCTAATGAGTCATTGTGAAACTTGACGAAAGAGGAAGGGCAAAAAATATTTATTTGGAGTAGAGAAGAAATGTTTTATCAAGGCTGTGATGTTTGTTTCCCAAAGGGTTTTATAGACAAGAACCATTTATTCACATGCTATATTCAACAACCATAGTTCTGAAGAGTCTGTGCCTTAACATGTTAAAATTATAGATTATAATGTAGACCACAACTTACAGGGAAATCTTTATGCCTAAAAATCCATTTAAATTAATGGAAGTTGCACCAGAAAGCTGTAACGTTGCTAGTATTTCTATTTTTTGCTGGGAAAGAAAGGACAAGAGAGCCATTTATCTGTATTTCAAATTAAGAGGCAGTGACTGGTATACTGCAAACAGAAAGGAAAAATGTTCTTGAGTCAGTAGAAGAAAGAAAGTCCTTGGTAGTTTGTTGAATCCAAGAATTAAAGTTGCCCATGAGTCTATTATATCAGCAATGGTAAATGTACTTTGCATTCCTTTAAAGCCAAGACATCAGAATGTAGACATTAAATGTCTATGCAGTAGTACTGTTTGTGGTCACATTAATACCCTCACAAAGCTACAGACAATTCCTGCTTGGATAATGCACTGTTGACACTGGCATGTACCCTTACAATTGTCTGCTTTTATAAAATATTATTTTATGGAGATTCAGTTGTTTTTGGATTAGCATTTATTGCCACGTGGCTACAAAAGAGCCTGTAAGTTCTTTTAAGTAAACTATATTTATGTGTTAAAAGGAAGAGAGGATATAGAAGGAGAAGCAGAGATTATGAAGAACATATTTCAAGTTATTTTTAACTCTTTCTTTCTTTCTAGAAATCAACAGCATGAGCCAACCAAAATTAAGCATTGTTTCTGTGGGAGAGTTAAATGCATTTCTTTAGCTGAACATTTTTCATTTCTGTTTGCCAGTTTACAAAATCAAAGCAGGTATGCTGACAATGTGAAGTAAGAGAAGCAGAAATGAAAAATATTCGATAGAGTATTTGGCTCCCCTTGGGTATATGCCATTTTGTGAAAGAGCCCATGTTGTACTATTAGAGATAGAAGTAAGCAGACCTCTCTGTGGTTTGGATCATTGCAGGGCAGGTAGAAAATTAAGCCTCTTTAGTTTTATCACTGAATATCATGCTTTACCTTCCCCTTAAAACTGATAATAATTTATATAGTGTGGAACATATAGAAAATACAACAGCTGCAAGGCTTCTGATTGTGCACAATTGGAAAGGGAATAAAATTCTCTCTATACAGGATTGGCTATGAAAACTTTTAGAAACGGTTGAATTAGATAAATTAACATGTCTGTTGAAGGATGGAAAAGCAAATTATTTTGTTAAATCTTGGGAACAAGTAATAGAATATATTAGTAATATATGATGTGAATTGGCAGTTACTGATTTTAGGGATTAATCATAGCAAATTCAATATATATTTCTTCAGGATTTGTGGAAACGATTAATCACTGGAGCAGTGATAGGATTGGCTGAGTTAGTATTGGTGAAAAGAGAACAGTACAAAAATTATTGTAAATAATCAGCAAGCGAAGTTGATTAGAAGAATGGATTGAATGAGAAGTAGAAAAAATATAGAAGTAGAAGTATGTGTATTATGGATATACGCGTATGTGTAAGATAGAAATGTATTTTTTTTAACATTTGTTTTATGTTTAAAATATATTTAATAAAATATTTTTTTTAAAAAAGAAAGAAAATGCAATTGTAGTGAGGGTATATTCTGCTCCCATTTACAGGTCTTATTTGTTTATCCCCCCCCCCCCACCATGAACATGTCTTGCAAACTTCTAGACACAGCTGCAAGGACAGACATATACACACTATCTGGAAATTTTGCTGCTATATAGACTTAGTTTACATGCTATTTTCCTGAACACAACTGGATTTTTTTCTAAATAAATATGTATAAAGCTGTGTTTATCCTTGAATACTCAAGAAGGGGAACTTTAAAAACAGCGATTAAAGAATCTTTGGGCTTCCAGATGTTTTGGATTTCAATTCCCAGAAGCCCCAACCAGTATGAGCAGTGGAAGAGGATTATGGGAGCTTTCCAAAATCTGTAAAGAGCCAACATTTCCCCATCCAAACTCTCAAGAGGCCACCAAATACAGGAAGTACAATGTGTGACATTTCTGTTTTTAAAGCTGAGCTATATCCAAAGTAGGCACAGGAGCCATTTAGTACAAAACAGTCTTGTTTTGTGACATTACTTCAGTATTGCCGTGAGAGAGAAATCCTTACTCTTGATGTAATCAGCAATGAGTAAAATCAAAATTAACACTTTTAAAAAAATATTCAAAAATTCAGTAGCTATAAGCTTAAGGCATGGAACCCTTTGATATTAAAACAGAAATTTAGAACCTGTGACCATCGAGGTATTGCTAAAATACAGTTTCCAGCTAGTCCCAATTCTTGGGGTGGGGGAGTAGGATTTAAATAAATATAATAATCCTACATCTGCAGATTAGCTATCTTGCATCCTGATCATTAACGATGCTGTCTGGAGCTAATGGAAAGAAAAGTATCTGGAAGTTCACAGGTTCCCTTCCTGTTGTTTCAATCTTGGGTTAACTCCATGGGATTGACAACTATATGTGTTGAAAACTAGAATCTAGATGGTGTTGTTTTTGGTTTGGCAAATCTGACATGGTCTTTCCTTGGTAATATTTGTTCAGAAAGTGTTTACCTTTGCCTCTGAGGTTGAGAGAGAGTGATTTGCCCATGGTCATCCAGGGGTTTCCCTGGCTGAGTCAGAATATGAACCCTGGTCTCCACAATCATAATTCAGCACTCAGTCAAACCATGCTGGCTTTCACAAATGGTGAGAGTTATAAATGGTGCATCTTATCATAAACAAAGAAAACTGATTTGTATAACCACTATATTGATACTTGCCTGTTGTTGGTGTTTTACAACACTCTACCTCTGATGAAGTGCAGGGGAGTATAAGGCAAGTTTGTTAACATTATTAAGCAAACAAACAACATTTTTCTAATCTGCAGATGCAGGATAGCAGGGGCATATCTTGTGAGATTCATTGACATAAGGGTCAGAAGATAAAACTGTAACTTATACCTCTGTTTATTTTATTTTCCTTTTTTTGACAATGTTAAATTAGCAACCCCTCAGACTTCTTGCTGAGAAATGCAACCTGAGTAATTGGACGTGTCACTGGGGAGTATGCTTGAATAAGCTGATTCCTATTATGTTTACTTGTCAGGGACCAATAATTAAAGCTGAAGAGGGATGCTCATTAGTGTCTACAAAATGATTCCGAGAACGAGAGAGAAGTCCTTGAGGCACACCTGCAAAAAAGATTGGCATCACAAGCCATAGAAGTCTGTGTGTGTATATATATGTGTGTGTGTGTGTGGTATGTGTTTGAGGTGGTGGCACAGAATAAGTCTCTAATATTTCTGCAGGAGTTACAAGGGAGCCGTAAAAGAATGTCAATCAAATACAGTCAAATACAGTTTCTTTTCAGATAATTTTTGTAGACACCGATCAGACATTCTAATGTTTTAAAATTATTTTAGGGGCTATGTAATTTTAACATTACATGGCAGTATTTTGGCAAACAAATAGCAGCACTGCTTATACTAACTTTCATTTTTCTCCTTTTAGATCTGACTAATCATTTAAATCATTTTGCTGGAAGCATCATAGTATTAGTAATATGTTCTGTTTCTTTGAACTCCCAAGGGTACGCTTGTATAATATTAAGCAGTTTGCTGTCTTTGATGATGAATTAGTATATATTTTTTCACACCATTCCCTTTCATCTTTTTTTAATCAGTCTTTTTATCCCCCTCTCCTATTAACTAAGAAAAATTACTGCCCCACTTGTAGCAGCACAATTTTTTAAATTAAGGGATCTAGAGGTACAGTTTAAACAATAATATCCATATAGTAGTATCACTCAAAGAGCATCATTATATTTTTAAATATGAGGTATTGGTTTTATACAGAAATGTAATGCTGGAAACCTAAATGAAAGATGAGGAGCATGTGACCCTTAGATATTGTTGGATTTCAAGTCTAATCATTCCTTACAATTGGCTATACCATCTAGGGCTGGTTGGAGTTGTAATTTGACAACATCCAGAAATCCACATGCTCCTTTTGTCCATCCCTGACCTGAATTGAAACAGTGCAGTGAATTTAAGGTACCGTATTTTCTGGCGTATAAGACAACCCGGCGTATAAGATGACCCCCCCCCCCATTTTTCCAGTCTAAATATAGAGTTTTAGCACCTCTATCCTCCCTATCCTTATACCCGGCGTATAAGACGACCCCCCCACTTTAACCACAGATTTTGCAGGTTAAAAAGTAGTCTTATACACAGGAAAATAAGGTAAGTACTAATTATGATTCATTCTCTCCCAGAATGAAGGAAATTAGACTTCTGCAAAGGAAGCAGAGAAACAAATGACTGTTGCCTTTTCTTAACAACTTCTGAGTATTAATCCCATTTGCTTCTGGGGGCAACTAGATGTGGTAATGGGATATCTCTGCATTTTTAAACCCAGAATCATCAGCAGTTATGTAGGACATGAGTAATGGGGTATGGGCATAGAAATGATGTGTCCTGCAAGTGTGGAGTGTAGAAACCACGGAGAGATAATTCATGGCTGGAGAAGGGTTTTGTGTTTCTTCACATCCCTGTCCTTGTACCTTACCAAATTCTTCTTTCTTCTACTTTCTACATGATTATAGAAAAGCATGATACAAATATGTGGGACTGCTACATAGAGTCTAGGTTGTCCCCTTGACAGCTTTTACTTTTAAATGTTATTACTTGCAGAAAAAGACTATCATAGGTCCAAAACACACTGCAGAAATAATCCAGTTTGAGACCACTTTAACTGCCCTGGCTCAGTGCTAGGAAATCCTGGGAATTGTAGTTTATTGTGGCACCAGAGCTTACTGACAGAGAAGGCTAAATGTCTCACAAAACTACAGTTCCCAAAATTGCCTAACATTGAGCCTAGCATTGAGTTAAAGCGGTTTAAAACTGGATTGTTTCTGCAGTATGCTTTGGAACAGAGTCTCCCCCATTACACTACAAACAATTAATGTACAGCTGTGTCTGGTGCTAAATACAAACCATGCCTGATCCAAACTGCTCATAAGGGAATCAGATGGCAGGAATACCTCCAACTCCCATCCATGCTTAATAGCCAAAACCAGGTTCCCAGGTTTTGCATGGGCTTTGAAAAATTTGAAATGACTCTTCTAAGGAGTTCTTACTACTTATAAATAAAGTAAGGTAAAATTTGCTAGTATTGTCATTGTTGCTCCCCTGATGGCACCCCTATCAGTAGAATGCCACTCGTAAAAAATTCTCTACAATTGAATTTGAGGTCTTCAGGCCAAAACAAATTTTCCATCCTTAATGTCTGATTCCCTCCTTTGTAGCGGAATTAAACACACTGTCTGTCTCCAATGTACTCTCATGCATGTGTGATGTGATTTTCGTTTTCCTCTTCATACCTGCTTCGATCCCTCTCACTCACATTTCTTCTTTATTTGTTTTGTCATGCATTTGTCTAGTCCATATCTTTTTACAACCCATTGCAGTTATACAAACAACATGCTAATTTTGAGTGGTACTCAGGAAACCATATAAATAATCCCAAATTATCTAGAAATGCAGAAAGGAGTATTTCTCAAAGATAAAATCCATGAAGCTGATGGCGAATGAGAAATTTTTAATGAGGAAATTAAGGTATGTTTCCATCATCGTATAATAGTACAGACACAGACAGCCTTTCGTATTCACAAATTCTTTATCAACGTGTTTAACTTTCCACAGCTTGGGAATATATATATATATATATATATATATATAAGACGCAAGCCTTGATTTTGCAATTTTATATAAGGGAAACCATTTTACTACCCCATTGTATTTAATTGCACTTGAGCTTCCATTGATTTTGTTACTTACACAGGGTACTAGAAACAAAACCCAGCAGATACCAGGGGCCCAATGTTCTTAGTATACTTTTATTCTTCAGGCATGAGTGTGCCAGATAAGAATCTGTGTGAAATTTCCCTGTAACATTGGGTGCCAAGGTTTCCAAATGTTAATATTTTTCAAGCTGGTTTCATGTAATGTTGTCCTCCACAGCATTGTTCTTGAAGCCTTTACCCCATGTAATGTAGACACTCATCATCCATATCTGTGCTAGATATCTATTGATTTATGCTCATAGATATTTCCATGAAGACACAAGCTATGACATCACACTCTGGGCCACTTACCCCACATCATTATAGTATTGTGTTCCATTTTAACTGCTATAGCAACATCCTATGTAATACTGGGGTTTGTAGTTTGAGGAAGCTCTTTGGCTGAGAATTCTCCCTCTCAACACTCTTTCCTGTCTCTCACACAGAGAAGCTTCTGTACCATTTCTTTGAGCCAGAATGTTTGCTTGCCTGTTGGTTGGTTTGATTTATAGCTTGCTTTTCCCCTGAAATGGGACCCCAAGCATGGTGTCTTGCTTCTTCCATAACAGCTCATAAACTCACTCACTTAAGTCCAATTTAAGGCACAATTTTCTCTCAATCTGAGCAGCATTCATATTTTAGCTTCTGCCCCTGCCCCAACAGCTCAGCCTCCTGAAATTTTTAAAGGGTCTGCAAAACACATACACACATACAAGCAGGCTACATAACACAGTGCTTTGCCTTCCTAATAAATCCATGATTTTCTTGGACAAAGATTGGCTTCCTAATAGTATTCCTAGAGAAAAATGGGACTATTGCAAGATACGTAATGATACCTTCAAATGTCTAAATCAGGAGTAGGCAACCTTTCCCCTTTAAGGGTCGAGGGGACTTCAGCTCCCAGAATCCCAGGAGCTATTGGCCAACATGGGACTATTGGCCAACATGGCTGAGGCTTCTGGGAGCTGAAGTCCCTCGGCCCTTAAAGGGGAAAGGGGAAAGGTTGCCTACCCCTGGTCTAAATCGCACCACCTGCCCATCTCTGCCATAAGGTACAATAGAGTACAGGATTGCCAGACTGAAAACAAGAGAGGGCTCCTGTACCTTTAATGGTTATGTACCAGAAAGAAGTTTAGTGGTTTTTTCTTGTCATGCAACCAGGTAACAAACAAGTAAGGGCCCACTGAAATTTGTTCTTCTGCACAGCTGTTAAAGTTACAGGAGTCCTTTCCAGTTTTCAATCTGCAGATCCTAATACAAGAACCCCTTTGTTCAGGCAGAGGTATGTTGTTTTGTGAACGAAGGTGGCAGCCTCTTCAGTGTGTGTAAATGTGTGTTTGAAAATTAAAAAAAAAAGAGTTTAGAAACGTCACATAATGAGCCCAATCATATAAATTAATATGGAAGCCACCTTGTAGTAACATTTTGAATTGATTTTTTTTCTAAAAAAATAGATCCAGATGGTCTGTTGGTCTGAAATGGGCTTTGTTTCCTGCAATATGTAGCTACACAACAGCTTTCTCCTGACAAGTAGTTTTTAGGAAAAAAATTGGCTTCTTCTCACCGGTATGCATGCATATGTTGATTTAATGATAACAGCAAATTAAATGTCTAGGACATGTTCTTTGGCTTGAGAGAAGACACAAGTTTATTCTCTGGCACATCCTTCAGATTACATTTGATTTTGAGCCCCCTCTCCTTCTCCTTTCCCTCTCTTAAATGTAATCAACTATTGAAAACTGGGATGTGCCTGTTCTACAAATACTCTTCACAGATTAATAATAAAAATCTAATTAGTTTCCTGCCTTGATGCTTGCACATGTACAGTTGTGCAACAAAAAGAATGTAGGAAAAAAACATCCTGATATGTCTGCCTCCTTATATTCCTTTTCCCCCTTATTTTCCATGGTATGAATTTGAGAAAACCACTGAGTATATTGTATATGAATGTAGCACTTCCATTGTTCAGGAAGACTTGTTAGTCACACAATGGACCTTATCCCACGGGGCCAAAAGCAGCAAGAATCCACTAAGAATCAGGCGCTATAGCGCTATACATTCCCGGGTGATCCCACGACGTCGCTCAGAATCGGCTAAGAATCAGGCGCTATAGCGCTATAGTTTTCCAGGTGATCACACGACGTCGCTCAGAATCCGCTAAGAATCAGGCGCTATAGTTTTCTGGGTGATTACACGACGTCGCTCAGAATCCAACAAGAAACCGCTCGGAATGCAGCATCATTCGGGTTCTTTTGAATGTCGGTTTCAGCGGGCATTGCAATAGCGCTAGCTTATCCATAGCGCTATTATAGCGCTAGCACCATATTTATACTAGCGCTATAGTACTGCAATGATGCTCATATCGCTTTCTTGCCACTTTTGAGAGCAGCGTGGGATAAGGTCCAATGTGATGGTTTCCCCCACCGTGGAAAAAAACCCAAAACTGACCCACCTCCTATGGCAAAGATGGCATTGCTAATGAAATCATTCAGTGTGCAGTAACAGATCGTGGAATTCTTCACTACTATTTGTTACAAATTTATGTCAACTAACAAGCAGTGGCATCTCAATTTACATAGTACGTGTACAGATGCTATCCATATGCCCCTGTCTTGTTTGAAACAATGTCCAAGTTTATAACAATAAAGAAACCACATTGTTAACATTAAAGCACTGGTTAGCAAACTGAATACCTCCTAAACATGTATTTGATGATTGCTCCAATAAAGCTCTTGTAACAGGAGAAGAACATGGGGGGGGGGGTGATCATCTATATCTACCAAGCCATTTTGCACATCCCAGTTGTATTTAATCAGAGTGCATATATTAGGGTAAATATATTGGTCTTTAAATAGATTGCTTGAAGTCCATGCTAATTCAAAAGACAGCAGATCATTCCCAGTACTGGTATGGTTTGATTAAAAAATTCATTACATATGTTCTCAGCAAAGCTTGTCTAGGAGTAGCCACCATTGTTAAGTGTTGAAAGTATGGTGATTTGGTGGACAGAGAAAGACGAAATTGAAGTAATCACAATTTAGCAGAGGTTCCAAAATAAAAAACGACTCCTGCCTTTACAAACTGATATTTTTCTTCAGAATCTTACTAATGTGATCTCCAGATCTCGGATGTGTCATCTCCAGTTCTTTCAAGATTATATATAGACATGAGCTTGTAAACCATGTTTCTCAAAATGAGTGGCTGACTCCATAGGAAGGTATGAATTATTCCCTATACTGTGAATAAGACAAAACATAGGTGTGATGCTGATGCCATTGCCAGCTACAGTGTTAATTACAAAATCAAAGTGCAGGAAGAGACAACGAGACTGATTGTCTGCCTCCCCTTGTAAAATTACATTCTAGGGCATGTGGCCCTGACCTTTTCTTGTATTTCTTTGATCTATGTACTTCTCAGCACAGGTCAATAGTTAATGTTGGCAGGTGGAACTTTATTTCAGTTACACGTGGGGACAAGCACAACTTTAGGGTCCAGTATGGCAGAGTGATCTAAGCTCATATCTTTGCCTCAAATTCTGAATTGGCAAAAGCAACATTTCTGTAAGATGTCCTTTATATCACCATTGTTATAATTCCAGTAGCATATTATTTTCAGTGTATGCTCAACCAAAAATGACAGTAGTTGTTAATATTTAAAATGACAGCTGAGTATGGGAATGTTGATCTCAGTGGAGATCTATATTCAGTATCTGTCATCCTCTCAGCAATCCCCTGATTTACAATCAAAAGCTAACTATACTGTCCCTTGCCTGTTTTTATCCTTTCTCTTATCCAAATTACCAATTTCCCTTTGTTTTTAACTGTGGTTTAATATAAATCAAGGCTAGTACTTTAGACCAGAACCAGTAAGCTTCATTAGTGATCATTAGAGTTCTAGTCCTTTAGCCTTTTATTTAAAGCAGGGTTTAACATAGCTTTGCAAAGTATAGTTAAGTTGGAGCTTGTCCAGCAATGTTTCTGGTCAGCATAATACAGATGTAACACTAAACAATGTCTAATAGTAAGAATGGAATGGATGGAGAGAATTATATTGGAATGGAGAAAAATAGCTATTCTTGAGTTGTAGTTATTGTGTGTGTCTCCAAGTCTTATGACTTAAGGCGGCTCTAAGGTTTCTTCAGACGGGGTTTGCCATTGCCATCCTGTGAGGCTGAGAGATTGTGACTTCTGTCAGGCAGTGGGCTTCTATGGCCAAGTGGGGATTCAAACCCTGTTGTCCAGAGTCATAGCCTAACTCTCAAACCACTACACCATGCTGACTCTCCTTTTCCTGAGCCTGGGTTCAAATTTATATTTTTTTATTTGTGATGAATTACCACTAGATTTGCCAGTGTCTCCTAATAATGCCAGCAGTATTCACAAGCTCTTCTCTTTCTTTGTGTCTTGACACTTTGAGACACCCCACTCAGAAAATGGTCAACCATGGTTAGATTTTTACACTTTGTGACCTATATATTGCACAAACCCATATTTTACCCATTTTTCACAAAAGAGAAACTGTGTTGTACAAAATAAATATTCCTTGCTGCAGTTTCTGTAAAAACAAGTGTTTTTGCATGAATAATTTATAGAATAATAAATCATTAAAATGTGGAAAAACATTTGTAGTAGAAAAAATTGATTCATTTCTTGCAGCAAAATCAGCAAAGATCTGTATCCTTAAAATCTTAATGGATAGAGATCCACACATTAAATCACCTGACATGAGGAGTGTATGTTGGTCTGATGTGTGACAAAGGGTGGGCTGAACATTTTTTGGATTCTTCTCCATTCTTTGTTTTACTGTGGTTGTTATTGTTGTGTGCCTTCGTCATTTCTGACTTACGGTTACCTTAAGGCACCCTATCATGAGGTTTTCTTGGCAACATTTGTTCAGAGTGGGTTTGCCTTTGCTTTCCTCTGAGGCTAAGTGAATATGGTTTGCTCAAGATCACCCAGTAGGGTAGCGTACATGGCCAAGTGGAGATTCGACTATGGTCTCCGAAAGTTCTAGTTCTGCATTCAAACCACTGTACTACACTGGCTCTGTCAATTTGTTATATGGAAAGGTCTCTCACTATTTGTCTTCATGTCTTTAAGATTTTAAAGGTTTAGTGACCATCTGAATTTCTACAACAGATTCCTCTAGAATCCATAAACGATTCACTAATCTTACTAAAGCAGCATTTTGACACACGGGCAAACCCATGGCTTATTTCTGATCTTAACCAAGACCGGTTATTGTATGAAAGGTTAAGCTAAAACAATGTGTTATTTTAAAATAAAATAAAATAAAATAAAATAAAGGAACTGAGCTTTCTTCAACTTCAAAGCAAAAATCAGTTCTGGTTTCAGTTGAGGGTTTAGTTAATAGTTTATCCAAAGCAGATTTTCTATCCTAGACTCTTAACTAAATTAAAAGATTCAGTTTCCAAGTTATTTTATGTATTCTTTACTCTGTACGTGATCTTGACTGATGTTCTTTCAGGAAAAAATAGAGTGAAAAAACTACACATTGCAACAAACATTAGCAAACTCTCATCACAATATTATTACACAAATGAAAAAAGGGCATGGGGTACATTGCATGGTTTTAACCCCACATGTAAAGTCACTGGAGATTATGTAGATTTAGAAAATGGTAGGGGACGAACAGGTTAAATAATCCTCCCTTAGCATTTTGTTTATTAAATATCACCCCATGTCTAAAGCAGCTTTCTTAAACTAATGAACAATGCTTAACCACATATATTAGTACACGTCTTATAGCTTTCCTTTAAGGCTCATAGTGGTTTACAGCTTGATTGAAAATATAATTGAAGAAGGACTGAAGAAATGGAGCTGTTAGTATGGATTAGGGTGGAAAATCTGTGGCCTTCCAGATGTTCTTGAACTGCAACTCCCAGCATTCTATACCATTGGATGTGTCGATTAGGCCTCCTGGGAGTAGCAGTGTGTCAGTGCTGGACACATGATTCCCATTTCTGGTATGAAAGGCCAGTACTTAAATTCTTGATTGATATAAATATCTACACGGCCAACCTGTGTGAAGTGATTTGCTTATCAATGGCACCATAATAGAGAAGTAAATGGAGAGAGGAGATAGTTCTCAAACAGGAAGGCTCTCGGTAGATTTCAACTCCCAGAATCCTTCATCATCAGTCTTACAGTCAGGAGCTTCTAAGAGCTAAAATCCCAATAATATCTGGATTCCCATCCAATCCTATGATTGAGAAGCACTGGGAAGTACTACTTTCCCCCTTAAAATAATAAAAAATAAAAATGAAGTGATGGATAGATAGACAAATAGGTATATATGTAGGTCACCACTCTTCTGAATCCATGGATGAAAATAGGAACCAGCTAAAAGAATTTACATCCTACAACAGTTAAAAATATAATCAAACTTGTAATAAAATTAAAAGCAGTTAAAACATAATTACTGAAAATAAAAACAAATATAAACAACATAGCACCTGTAAGGCCCTTCCTCCTGGGTAATTAGTCCATAAGGACCTGCCAAAGCCAAAACACTACCTGTGCCTCATTGATCATCTTTCTCAAATAGGACTGGTCTTACTATTAAGCAAAGTGAATTAACTGTTTCAGGTAGTAGCTACTGTGGGCTTTTGCTCTTAGTGCCTAGCTGTTCCTATCTGCTGTAGGGTACAGCTATGTATTCCACATAGTCTTATCATCTTGGACCCCTAAACTAGCTTGCTGCATCTGCTGATCTTGGCACTTTTAGTATGATATGACTTATGGTCAGCTTGCCTTCTTAACAGGGAATGAGGAGCAGGTGCCATCTTGTGTCCTGCCTTAGACAGCAGATGGTTTGGGGCCAGTCCTGTTCTTAAGAGACTAGAAAAGAATATGTTCCATCACCAGTAGCTGGTTGCATGATTTCCAGATAGCAAATCACTGGCAGTGAGGGCTGGTGGATTCTGGGAGTTGTATTTGCCCTCCCCTCCCCTCCCTCCATTCCCCCCCAAAAACCACTTTGGAAAATAGTTCTTTGCTTCTTTGCCTTTCTATAGCCATAACAGATTGCTTTACCTGTGGGTATGGTGCAGTACTAGTTTCTTTTGCTTTGGCCAAACAAACCTACACAGTGAGATCTCTTTTGCTCATTTTGAAAGAAGTGGGTAGAGGCAAAGATGATGCTTTGTTGAAAGAGAGATCTAATTAACTACTAGTTAAAAAGATGTTTATCACGTAAGGGGGTTTCCACTACTTATCAGAAGAGGGGTGTAAACTCCCCACAGGTTTACGGGCTCTCATCATTTGCAAAGTGTGAATTTTCCCACAGGACTAAAAAGCCATTTTGCAGTATTTCTATTCCAGCTGACTTCAGTACAATTGGCTTTGCCTCATGCTATCATCACAACCTCTGATGGCATTGCATGAATTTAGAATAGCCCTGGGAGAAGTATGTAAAACAAATATGGCTTGGAATCGAGGTAGGAATTAAAAGCAAATGCTGGGGGGGAGATCATGCCTTTACATTTTGTTCAAAAGAACTTCATCTTTAAACAACAATAATGATAGTGATTAGTTAACAGTAGCACAGAAAACGTGCATTTAAAATTAACCTGACAGGGCATTTTGGTGTCACCCTGACTGATGTGTACACAGTCCATTCTTTTAAAATTCAAGGGAGCTTATTTGAATTGTAAATTGGCAGTGCATTCACGTCCAAGGCTTATTGTGTGGTAGTGTGACAAATTACAAATGGAATATTGGCTGAGCTTCCCTCTCTTGAATTCTTCCTCTCTTTTTCTTCTCCTCCCTCCCTCTCCTCCTCCTTTTCTGGTCTCTGCTATTATCATTAATCTGTTTTGCAGAATCTCTATAGAGGATGGCTCTGGACATGGAAAGTACATTAAACTTCATTGTTTTTTTGAACAGAACTCTGTGTGGCTTCCTTAACCTGTGACTTCTCTTATAGGTTGTAATTCAGTACAGTTGCTACTAGTTTTTTGCCAGGCTGTTTGTGGACCTAAGTCCTTGGCATAGTTCATTTCTCATTTCATAAGTGTTAGTTTACAGAACTATGGGAAAATTGTTTTTGTTTGTTCATTTATAAAGATACCAAAATGGTGAAAAAATTCAATATGATGTAAATGGGGTGATTAAAAAACCAGGGTATTTGTCTATTTGAAAGACTGAAAGAGATGAGAATTCCAGAGAGCAGGGTTGCTAGAGTGAAAACTGGAAAGGGCTCCTGTTCTGGAATGTAAGCAGAAAGGATTTTCAACAGGTGTTGCTTTTTAAACAACAGGTAATAGGTCATACTTGTTGAAATCCCCTCTTCTGCATAACTATAAAAGATATAGGAACCGTTTCCAGTTTTCAGTTTGGTAACCCTACCAGAAATGCCCATGACACTTTTTTTTAAAAATGTAGCTTACATGCATATGACTCTTACTCATGAAATTTTTCTTAAAATAAATATTTTCATCTTTGAGATTCCCTAGGAACTTACTGGCTGGCATCCTTTTGGGAAGTAAGATAATGATAAACCAATAAAGTTGAATTGTGCCATTGTGCAACATCTGTATTCCCAAGAGAGGAATGGATTAGTAACAGAGTCAGAAGCGGAGCCATGCACAATGGTCCTGATATGAAATGTGCCCTGATGCACAACTTGCTCCTGTTACACAATAGGAGCCTTCAGTATGCAATGAGATGTTGTGCATCATTGCAGTTCACTAACATGATGTTGAGTTAGCAAGATAGCTCTGTCATCATAAAGTTACATGTCATAACCTCTGATGCAAAATCTATTCTGTTTTTCCAGTCACAATGGACTAACATGGCTACCAATACAGAGAGAGCAATGTATGTACAATTGTACAATTTTTATACAATTAAGCATTTAAAAAAATTCCCCACAACTCTCCACCAGACTTCAAAGTGACTGACTAGTTGGCAAAAATGTAAAAAGGACTATTAATGCAAGTGAGGTTTTATGGTAATGAGCATCAACTTAACCTCTGTCCACTTGAAGACTAATGTTTTCTCACTGAGAAAGAAAGGGAGATTAGCTTGTTACAAAATATTGCAATAGTGCAAAGGAAAAACGGTATGAGGTGAGTTGCTCTTTTTTCTTTGGTTTTTCCATGCTGGAAAATATGGATATACAGCTTAGGAAAGAAACCTCTGTGCTCTGCAGTAGGAAAACTACCCCACCAGAGGTTGTTAGACTTTAGTTTCCGTTAGCCCTAGGCACCTCACAAATGAGATATGCTGGGAGTACTTCATCAACGTCTGGGTGGCTTCAGTACAATAATATCCATAATCCACAAAATGGTGGATACCTTTATGGGGCCAACCAAAATGCACAAAATACATGTTTCAAGCTCTATTGGATTCTTCAGTAGGCAAAGATGTTAAAAATCATACAGGAGGGGAAAAAAATTAAGATGATGTTAGTTCCAGGCCTCCATTTTGTCAAGATGTGGCTGTTATTGGCTCAGGTGGTAGTGGTGGGACAGTTATTCAGGAGGCCTTCTGGCCATGTGGGTACTCCAGGAAATAAAAATAAATTTGAAGTTCTATTAACAAGACAAAAAGAGATGTTCCTCTTGAGATCCAATTTGCCTCTGTCCTTTGTGAAGCTATAAGCTTTGCTAGGCATTGAGCACTGAATTTCTAAAGAAGCCCTCTATGTTTTTGCATTAGGAAATATTTTTAGGTGCTATTTTAGTAAAACATGCCACATGTAGTCCAATTTTTTAAGGAAAATCTTTTATCTTTTTGGAGTTAGAAGTCCGAGTCTATTGGCCTTTTCTTTAGGTTTCTCCTGAGATGGCTAAAGTGTGGCATCTTAAATCAAGAAAACATATCTGTGGCTACATGTTGGTCATATAACAAAATACAATAACATCCAAAATCCATAAAACAATGATATTTTATTGGGCCAAACAAAATGCACAGGATACATGTTACAAGAAATTTTATAAATTCAGTGCTGTACAATAAGTTCAAAGTGCAAGAGTAGTTTGCACTCAATTAACTGAATGGAGGAAGAAGAGAGGAGTAGGTTCAGGGAGAAGCAAACTGCAGCCTTTTCTAGCTTGTGTGTTCTTCCTCATTAATAACCTTTTCCCTCCTGACCATATCTTGATGTTGCTTGGACAAATACATCCCAGTGAATGTTGGAGGGTCTGCCAATCCTGTGTTTGAGCACCAACACTATCTTGCCAGGAGCAGTCTAGAAGCAGGAGTAAAATGAGCATATCTCTCCCATTGAAAAAAATCCCTCAATGAACTATTGTGTTGCAGGTTCTTCATTGGAGTCTGCCCTTTCCCCACAGAAGCAATTCCAAAAAGTTGAAGGCTTCAGTGCTCTTTTTACACCCAGGGGTTGAAGAGACACTCAGTGGGGGCAGGTTATTTGTCTCTCATTATTATTTTGCTCCCAGGGGTGTCCACCTGAGCTTAAACATTGTGGAAAAGGTGCAGTCCTCTGCTGCCCAGTCCACCAGGAACTGAAAGTTAGTGCCAGATTGTACTGGGAGGCAGAAATGTTCTCCTGCTGGGTTTCAAATACACTGTCATGCCCAATGTTAGATTTGTGTCAGTTTGTTCTTCTCATAGCTCCTGGCCTGTTTGTTCTATGTGGAAGGCAAGAGGGCATTGCTGGCAGATGATAAAGTGTTGGGTGTGTGCATTCGTCCTACATTTCCTTGGGCAGGGAGTCTCCATTTCTGGATGATGAATAACTTCAGTTGTGGCAGAAGTGATGGCTTAAAGCCCTTTCTGAGAATTGCCTCATTTCTTTAGTCAACTGTCATTGTGATGGTGGCAGCTCTGTATGCTAAATTTTCAAATGTGTTGGATGTATTTATTGGATGCCTTTATAATTCTTCTATCTGTTGCTGTTTTCATGTGCCTTCAAGTCAGATCCAATGTATTGGGAACACCATATCCTAGGGATTTTGTTTAGCAAGATGTATTCAGAGAAGGTAGGCTAAGAGTGTGTGACTTGCCCATGGTCACCCAGTGGGTTTCCATGGCTAAGTGGGGATTGAGCTTGATTTTTCAGAATCCTGTTGAACCACTCCAGCCATGCTAGCTCTCTTTTATTATATATGAGGGATTATTGTAAAGTTTTAATTATCACCTTTGTTTTGATTTGTAGTTGTTAACTCGTCTCAACCACAAGATTTACACATTTTTCCCAGCATTTCTTCACCCTCCAAATACCGTTATTGTAGAAGTCTGCAGATTGCGCCTTAAACCACTCTTCCATTTCATGAATGATGTCATCTGTGTTGTTAAATCAGTGACCCCGCAACAGATTTTTAATTTTGGGGAAGAAAAAGTTGTTGAGGGATGATCATCAATATACCATAAAAGCTGCTGGGTGATGATAATTATTTTACTATACTCCCTGGTACTTCTCCATCTTACACTTTAGTCACTTCTGGCACAACCTGTAACAAAAATAAAGAACACAATGAGCTGATTTTCTCAACATCATGTACTTTGGGGCCAATGATGACACTGAGAAAATTTCATCAATATACCATAATAATTTTCAGGTGATAATTATTACTTTATAATACTCCCTCATATTTCTTATAAAATTGGCATTAATAGGCCCATCTTCATTGTTATTTTTTGATATTCATCATGAGGTGACTGCATTCGTACCATGTTGGACTTATTTAGCGAGCTTTATTTTCTTGAATGTGCCATCCTGTGGTCAGAACTGGCATCTATCATATGACAACTAATTTCAGAGTCACCTATCTTCTCCAAATGCAGGAAAATAATAATAACAAGCAACTAATTAAAGTAATGACACTTTAGTTTGAGGTATGAAGTTGACAATAATTTTGACAATGAACAAATGAGTTAGACGGGCAGCTGCAGTTCTGTTCGTTGATATTGCCTTCCTCTGGCTTTTCACTTTATCTTTTCCAAAGGAGAGTCTTCTATCACCAGACATTTCCTGCCTGAGTTTAAATTGACAAATTTATGCAAGCTCACTGTGGTTTTGCAACACACTGTGTGAATCACAAAGGAAATAAGCTTCTATCTATTTTAGAGTTTCTTTTGTTGTATACGTGTCCATTGATTTCTGTGGGTTCTTTCATGTTTCTCTTGCATTTGAAAAACAGTTGTTTTGCATCCTTCCCCCACCGAAGTTCTTCCAGGGTTCTTTTGTTTGTGTGTGCATGCAAGCATGCATGTATTTACAAATAAGACACATGAGATTTATGCTTCTGGATTTATATTGTACCAAAATGGCACACACATTTCAAATCAGAAAATAAAGAGGTAATGCTTTCACACACACACAAACACAAAGAGGGGTATGTGCTAACACTGCATCATATCATTGGTCTGTCTCGGAACCTAAGAGATAATTGACATCATCACCATCATCTGTTTATATATCACCATCACTTTACCTGGTGCTTTACAAGTACAGTCCCTCCTTCATATCCCCGGGGGATCCGTTCCAGACCCCCCCCCCCGATAAGGTCCTTAATGGTGGGTGTGACATAGTGCGACCACTGATGCAGCAGTGTGCACACACACCCACTGAAAGCAATGGGGCTTGCCATCTGTGGATGTTTAAATCCACAGATAGCAAGCCTTCAGATATCAAGAGCCCACTGTAAAAGAACAACAAAACAGTTTCCTGTCCTCAGGCTTGCAATCTAACAAATACATACCACAAAAGGAAAAGGGGACAACAGTGTGGCAGGCATCTCAACTGCTGTTGTGTCCTGGGAACCTAGAGCACGAAGATGAGGGAGGGATGAGGAAAGAAGAGCCTTTCACTGGTCTACTCAAAGAAGAGGATGATTCCTTCTTGGATAAAACTTAAGGTACTAAACTGAGTAGAGTGGCAATAGGTCCTTTTGGATCCCTGGGATTTTTGGAATTTTACTGCTCTTGTCATAGTCTGCTTGGGAAGAGCCTCCTCTGAAAGAAGCACTGACCCTTTTTGCGGAGTAGTGGCTATTTTGAGGTTTCCTTGCTGTGGTGGGGAGCAATGAGGTGTCAAGCTTCTTTTAGGACCTCTTTTCCCCTTCCAGCCTTGGAAAAGAAATTCCGAAGAGCCACCACTGCCATTTTTCAAGCAGTATTTTACTATATTAACCAGTGGTAGAATTCAAAGATAATAGCCATGTTAGTTCATAGAATCAGTATGTAGTGAGATCTTGCAGCACTTTTGAGACTGACTCACATGCATTTGATGAAGTATACTTTAGTCTACAAAAGCTCATTCTGCCAACTTCTTTCTTTCAGTTAGTCTCAAAGGTGCTACAAGATCTCTCTTTATACTGATCATTATATAAGCCAACCCAGGTTTTGGGGGGTCACTTTTTTGGCATAATATTTTTTATCTATAGACAAATATATATGATAGCTATCCATTGCAACTTGGAAGCAGAGCAGGGAAGAAAGTCTTCCAGTATTCCTATGTAATCCTGGGATTTTCAGTTTAGGGAGGGGCATTTAGAACTCCCTGCTAGAGTGCTGTCATGCCTCAACAAACTACAATTCTCAGGATTCCATAGGATGTTGCAATGGCAATAGCAATATCAAGTACATTTCTATACCACTTATCAGTGCACTTAAGTGCTCCCTAAGCAGTTTACAATGCGTAAGCTAATTGCCCCTAACGAATTGAGTATTCATTTTAGCGACCTTGGAAGGATGCAAGGCTGAGTCGACCCTGGTGCCCCTAGCTGGGATTGAATTCACAACCTTGTGGCTTGTGAGTGAGTGGTTGCAGTACAGGCATTTAACCACTGTGCCACCAGGGCTCCTTAAAGGAGAATCAAAGTGCCAAAGTGGTGTAATATGAAAGAGCCCATACCTGCTGCCCTGAAGCAAGGTGGAGGATGCTATTCCTTTGCCAATATTCAGTTGGCAGTGCCGTCAGATTCTGAATGGGGAATGAGTGAGGGACTCAATCTTTCTCCTTCATCACAGGTAGCAAAATATGTTTGCTTTCCCTCCCTATAGTTTAAGAATTTGAAAAAGAGGAACTCCGGAAGCAATGAAATGCCTTTCTGATTTTTGCACACTAATCAAACAAATTGGTTTCTAAAGCCTATGCCATAGCATTTATTTAAACCAGGGGTAGGCAACCTTACCCCTTTAAGGGCCGAGGGACTTCAGCTCCCAGAATCCCAGGAGCTATTGGCCAACATGGGACTATTGGCCAACATGGCTGAGGCTTCTGGGAGCTGAAGTCCCTCAGCCCTTAAAGGGGAAAGGTTGCCTACCCCTGATTTAAACCATGGTGTTAGAAATGTGAGTATTGTAGGTGACGTTTATTGATTAACAGCTGTTTTTTTAATCATAATTGCATCGAGTTAATAAAAGGAGAGAAAAGTGCCATTTGAATGAAAATGTGTTCTTCAGACTTAGAAAAAGCTGGTACATTTGTTTGTTTGCCTGTGCAAATTTTATAATTCACAAATATCTCTATCTAGATGTAGATAAAGATGAAATAACTGAAGAATCTTGGATGATATAACATGGCTAAATCCTTTGAGAATTCATAGTCAATTGTAAATACATTGAAAAGAAATAAACAGGTAGGGCATTAATTAAGTGTTGCCAGTATAAGTGGTAATTGGTTTTCACCCATTACCGAACACTTTGTCCTTTTCTCTAGCTTTTTGAAAGAGTGCTGCACATAATGAAAAGTTTAACTTGTCAAGGTTACATTTCAAGGTAGAGTCTGGAATATCAAACACTATGTGTGCTAATTACTGGCACCTGGAAATCATTTGTACCTGTAGGTTTAAGCAAAGCATTTCCTTTTTAGCAGTTTGGGTGTTTCAACCTCCTGGTCACTGTAGCAGTGATCACTTAAAAATCACAGCAACATTGTCTGTGGTTTCTTCTTATGGACAAAAATAGCATTAAAGGCTTTATAATTTTTTTTGTATTTGTATCATAAAACAATCCTAACTGAGTAAGAGAAGCGATGCCAGCTTCTACCAGCTCACACCGGTTAGGACAAGAGGTGGGTAGACAGTTGTTGTTGTTGCTGTTGTTTCCAATTGAAGCCAATGTCAGAATTGCCTACATCAGTTCTAGGATAATGATGGGCTTTTGCTGCCATGTTGTATATCCTGGAAGCAGAATTGGAAAACAATATTGTTAAAAGTTGTTGAAATATTTTCAGATATCATTGTTTTAATCATAAAATGACAACACTGGGAACCATTTGATTAAAAACTGGTGTTTTGAGTTATATTAATTTGTTACTTTGGGAGTAATTGGGGGTTTGCTGTTTTTAATAATGCTAATTTTGTTTTAAAATGTAGAAATAGCACCTTATTCACATATAAAGGCTAAGATCCAACATCCCGTCTTTGCAAATATCTGCATGCAGAGATATACTGCCGCAGCAGTACGCAATCCCCATGCAGAATGGCAGTATCACACAATAAATGTCAATGACTAGGAGGTGTTGTGCAGTGTGCAGTGTAAAGCTGTACTATAAATAAAAATTATTATTATTATTATTATTATTATTATTATTATTATTATTATTATTACTGCGCAGTGGGCAACTGCAATCCACAATACATAATGCATAACCACAACAGTGCTTTGTGTGCAATTGTACTTCAGCCACTGTCAGCACAGTATGTTTGTTGTATTATGGCAACATACTAACATCACTATCAAAATGCCAGACAATTATTGTTCAGTGACCAAAGTTAAGGTTATAGTTTTATCTCAAGCAATTAATGATAATTGATTATCATCAGTTAATGTGTTAGCATGAATAGATAAAAGCTTTGTCTAAATATAAGATCATTGAACTCAGTGGGACTATTAGTATACTCTTATTCACTTATCTTGTTGAACTTTATTCTTCATAGATAACTATATGTTTGGACTCTTAGGAGTTTATCACATGGGATGGATGTGTTGCAACAGGATTAAAAATTCAAAAAAAAACAACCCCCAAAAGCATTGATTTTTAGACACGTCGGGGTTAATAAGCATTAATGCGACATTAACGGGACAGAAAATTGACAAAACCCACTCCTTTTTACTTTTGGGATTTTCTGAAAGTAAAAAGGAACGGGTTTTATCTACTTTCTGTTCAGGTTAGTGTCACGTTAATGCTCATTAACCCTTACGTTGTATGAAAATCAACCAACTTTTATGGATTTTGTCCACTTTCTGTTTGGGTTAACCCCCAACATTGTCTGAAAATCTACCCACTTTTGCAGGTTTTTCCCATTTTAAATTCAGTTGCTGCAAGGGATCCGTCCCAGGTGATAAACCCCTTAGAAACTTCTCAAAGAGACATACTGAATAGGTGCTAAGAACATACAGCAGACTTGCTATAGAATTGTTATCAACAAGTAAGACTATGTTACCAACAAGTAAGATCAATGGCATATATATGTCTGCCTGGCTCCCACTCCACCAAATGCATATGAGGAAGTAGATTGAAGTCTACGAAATCTCATGCTGCCAATTTATTTCTTTCAGTTAGTCTCAAAAGGTGCTACAAGATCTCTCTAAGTAAGACTATGAATAAAGTTCTCTTCCTTTGTTGTTGTGTGCCTTCAAGTTGTTTCCAACTTATGGTGACCCTA
>CM034706.1:20677114-20691583 GCA_020142125.1 Phrynosoma platyrhinos
TTTTTTTTATTACACTTTGTCTCTGGTCCCCACATGGCCAAGAAAGGTAGTGTCTTCTGTCCGCATTGATATTCCCTCAGCCATCTTAACTGACAACAGAATAACATTTGAGACAAAATGTAGCCACCTTGAATCCCATTTTGGGTGATCGGTGGAATATATTCAATTAAATAAATATATATGTTGGCATGTGACTCTTAACATTGTGACTTTTCTTCTCATGTATACTTTTTGACATTTTTGCCCCAGTGGTCAGAGTCCCCAAAGAAAATGTGATCTCACAGTTGGCATGCTTTATATATCAACAGCATAGTTAAACAGTGCATGTGTGTGTTTGGCTGACAGTAGTATTAGCAAAATACTTTATAGATTCAGTACCATTTTAAAAAAACAATATTTTTGTATCAGTAAGGAGAGGAGAACAGAGACTGTATGGGGTCATGGGCCAAGATACAATTTCTAGGAGATGAGTCCTTGTGAACAGAGGTTTATTGCAAGTGAACATCTGGCTAAGAGATTGATTCCATGTGTGTAAAAAACAAGAGAGAAAGAGATCAGTCTAAATAATGACCAGAATCAATCAGCCGTCAGCCAAGAAGTCATGTACACTGGTACTGATTTGTTAGACAACCAAAATTGCCAGCACCTTGCATAATTTGGCACCAATTGACAAAGAGTAGACTGTTTTCAGCTATGGACGGTTATTAATTTGACCCCATCAAATATTCTGCAAAGTGAAATCAGCCGACTTGCTTTTGTCCTTGTGCCCGCTCCTCTCCTTTTCAACCTAGGTCTAATTGTTTTAGACAAACTAGTGAGCATGTGGCCTCTGAGCTCCACACAGGAAGATATCTATTCTTTGATCCTTTCCAATATTCTTGTGTCCAGCCTTGGAGCAATTTATGGAGATTTAGTCACAGAAGACAGTGTAGTCATTATTAGCTAATGGAAATTAGTTCAACCTTTTTGATTTTTATTTTTTTTAAAATCTTGTTTCTCAGGTTTCTGGTTCCCACCTCCCATTTTTTCCTAAAGCAGAGATATACAATTGAACGGTTGACTCCCACCTGTACAGTCAGAGAACCAGTATGGTATAGTGGTTTGAGTATTGAACTAGGATTCTAGGAGACGAGGATTCAGATCCCCACTGTGGAAGCCCATTGGGTGACCTTAGGGAAATCACACACTCACAGCCTCAGAAGAAAGCAATGGGAAACCTCCGCTGAAGAAACTCACAAAGAAAATCCCATGATAGGGTTGCCTTAGGGTCCCCAGAAGTCAGAAGTGTCTTGAAGGTGCACAACCACAACAAAACATGAACAGGGATGGCAGAGGAGCAGGGCCAAACCATATTTCCTCCTATTGATAAGCAAATCAAACATTGTGCTTGCGTTCTCCTGCACACACTGTCTTATTGTATTGCTAATTACATAATAATTGTACATTAAAAGATGAAGGGTTGACTTAGATGCTGTTTATTTATATTCCTTTTTTTAGAAAAAAAAATGATAACCTTTATTTAAATATGTTAAATTGATTTCAGGGTCACCTTTGGGTACCTTTCTAGGCTGAATGGCAATGCAAAAAAATAATTTTATTAATGAACAAATAAATATCACACTCCCCTCGCCCCAAAATATTGTATTTCTGAAGTACATATACCTTGCAAATTCTGGCTCACTTATTAACAGACATTTGGGCCGGAGACTAGGACCAAACTGAGCCAGTTTTTCTGGATGTTCTAAAGATGAAAATAAGTTGCAGAACTTTGGGGGGGGGGTATCCCTTTCCTCATGTTCCCCCCCCCCCCCGATTCAAAATCCCCCTTAGGGTTAAAATGGGTGTATCTGGAAATACAGTTGTGAGCTTTGCCCCATAAGACAAATTGTGATTTCTGGCTGAGCAGTTTCGATGTGGAAATTATCTTGTGGGGAAATAACCTCTAGTTCAAAAAATGACTGGTATAGATTTTAAGTATGGAATCGGTTGAGGTCCAAAACACATTGCAGAAATAATCCAGTTTGAGACTGTTTTATCTGCCCTGGCTCAGTGCTAGGGAATCCTGGGAATGATAGCTTATTATGGCAACAAAGCTTTCTGATAGAGAAGGCTCAATGTCCCAGAAAACTACAGTTCCCAGAATTCCCTAGCATTGAGCCAAAGTAGTTAAAGCAGTCTCAAACTGGATTATTTCTCCAGTATGTTTTGGACCTCTACCAACCCCTTACTTAAAATCTAAACTAGTCATCTTTTAATTTTTATTTTAAAGAGAATGAGGGAAAGGAGTGAGTGAATGAGGGAGAGATCCTTTGCACGGGATCTTTGACCTTTCAAATGTTGGCTTTACCTACAAACATATGCTAAAAATGTGAATAAAGCCTAAAGCTTGGACAGTGGGCCTTTTATGACATCTGGACAGTTGTCTTGTTTGTATATATATCTGTAATGAGTATTAACCATAGTATAAACCATCAGGTTGTTTTATTGATGGCTAAAGTTCTTCAGCAGTGTAGGACAATTTGCAGTTGAAAATTGGATGATGTTCACTGCCTTTATGTTTCATTTATATTGTCAAAATCAAGTTGATTATAGCTAATGGAGGTGCAAATCTTCATTTACTTAGTGCATTTAAGATTAAACAGATTCAGAGGTTTTCGGGCTGCTGAGCAATTTGCCCCTGTACATTTGGAGACTTTTTAAAAAATGTACAGAAAACAATGCATTTTGTACATAATACATGTTTTCTGTGCAAAAAAATGCATTTCCTTGGAAATTCAGGGTTTCAGCTGAAAACCCCACATTTTCTGTGGAAAACCCATTTATTTATTTATTTATTATTTTTTTGCACATAGGATTTTTCAAAAAGTGAGTATTCCTTAATATCCTTAAGCTGAGGCAACCTTTGATAGAGCTTCTCCTCCCATTGATGCTTTTGAAAAGATGAGAACTAGTTGCATAACTTCACTTGAAATACTAGTAATTTTATGACGTCAACCTCTGACCAGATAGGTTTGCTTAGTTAATACTGATAAAGCAAGATTATAACATGAATTGTATCTACTTGCATAAATCCATAGTCTGTACACAAGGGGCAAAGTGAGACATGAAAGTTGTGTATCCTCCATTCATTCAAATGGAACCTCTGCCAAGTCTCTTGATAGCCGCATAGAAATGGATGGAGGCTGTTCAGGTTCTCTATTGTGGGCATTGTATTGTGAGATGCATCCAAGAGTTCTTCATATAAGAGACTTCTTATATTTGTACAGATTGAAGGAATTATGCTTAGTCTTGTCTTGGCAACATGCACTGTAGCATAAACAGGAGGGGAGGGACAAGGCAGCATCTTAGATATGTAGGGCACAAGCTGGTTTTAAAACACACACACGCACACGTACACACCATGAACAACTGGTAAGTATAAAATGCTGTAATTTTGGTAATTACTATAATTAAATGTCTAGAAGCTTTTTGAAAGATGGAAAAACAGCTGTAATATTTTAAGTATTATTTTTAATCCTTTTAATCCTCCTTTATTGTATTAAAATTGCATCAGATGGGAGATGTTAATTACTCCAAATATTTCTTTGAATAAAGGGGACCATGAGGGGAAATCTGATTCTCCCAGATGAACCTGCCTAGGCTTTGAGATCTTTGGGAGAGGCCCACAGTCCTCAAAGACACCGTGGGAGTAACACAAGAGAAGGCTTTCTCAGTGGCTCCTTTTGGGAGATGGAGCTCCCTTCCTTCCAAGGAGAGCTTGGCTGGTCCTCTCTTTGTGGGTCTTCTACCAGGAGGCAAAACTCACTTTATTCAGTCAAGCCTCTAACAATTATGCTACGTTGCTGGAAAAAAAAATCTCTAATCCAGGGAGGCACTGACTTTTTTTTAAAAAATGGATTTATTATCAACCTCTTTAGAAGTTTGTTTAATTAATGTATTCTAGCCCAGTGCTTTTCAATCTTTGGTTCTAAGATGTTTTTGGGCTTCAGCTCCCAGAAGACCCTGCCAACATGGCCAATGATAGGGAATTCTGGGAAATGAATCCAAGAGGGCCAGAGTTAGAAAAGCATTGATTTAGACTTCTAGCTTACAATTATTCATTGCATTCTTAGCTGCCTTGAGTCCCCCTCCTCTTCTGGTGGTAGTGGTGGAGAGAATGGCAAGGTGTAAATCAAATAAATAAATAACCTTTGTGTCTTTTAGAAAATTACTTTTTTAAAAATGCTTCCCCTGGAGCTCATAATATTGTTGGAGTGTGGTGGATAGTGAAATAAACTGTGTGGCTGTTAGAAAAACTAATGAGAGATAAATATACAGTTGGCCCTCTGTTTTTGCAGGGGATCCGTTCCAGACCCCCCTGTGAAAATGGAAATTAGTGAATATTCAAGCCCCATAGGCTTGAATTGGGTGTGCCCCATTGATTTAAACGGAAGTTGGCCCTCCATGAATATGTAAAACTGTGGACTTGAAGTCCAGGAGAACAGAGGGGTAACTGTATAATGCACCCCCACTTAACATATGTAGAGAAAGTGGATAGAGAGAAAAATAACTCCTTAATATTTGAACTTTGAGTCATCCATTGAAACTGAATGATGGGAGGTTCAGGATGCATAAAAAGATACACTTCTTTACACAATAGATAATCAAACCATGGTATCTGATACCACAATATATAGTGATGCAGATAGACTGGATCACTTTTTTAAAAGGGTTAGATTAATTCATGCAAGATAAGACCATTTGTTGCTAGTAATTATGATTGCTGTATATTTCATCCAGTACCAAAGACAGTACAGTGGGCCCTTTGGATCTATAGGGATTCTGTTCTGGAGCCCCATGTATAGGAAAAAACACAGATGATCACACCCCATATTATTAAATAATGGTGACATCACCATGGATACACTGACTACGTGAATACATTGCCACCATTTAATATGTAGACTGATGACCTGCAGTCACTTGAAATCACAGATCTGGAGCACATGGTTCCAGAGAGCTCATTGTATATCTTTATATACCAGGTTCTGGGGAACATAAGGGAAAGGATGCCATTGCATTCATGTCTACCTTACGGGTTTGCTATGTGCAACTAGTATGCTGCTGTGTGGAAAGAATGCTAAACTGTATGCTATGTAACAAGAATGTCTTTGGTCTAATCTAGCATTTCTCCTTTTAACATACTTATGTATTGTCATCATATCTTTTAACAATCATTTGAGAGAGAAACATATTTTTGTTTTGTGACAAAACCTACAGGGTCCAAGGAAGCACTTATTCTTTTCAATGTTTACATCTCAGATGAGTAGTTCATAATCAGTAATTTGTTCCTGTGAACAAGTGGGTTTTCAGTGTCTGGATGTGTCTTGCTGTGGATAATATTTTATTTGGCTTGTTCCTTATGCATAATGAAATGCCTCTCACTAGAGATTTGCTTCTTTTATATTCTAAATGACTAGACCACTCACTATGATGCTTGGAAATAATCATTGGGTGGGTTTCCTTCTCTCTCTCTTTCTCCATTTCTCCCTCCTTCTCTTTCTATGCATATGAAGCTTCAGGCATGGGGTGCAAGTCAATTGCTTTTTTCCTTTTCCATATGGCTCCTTTGCAGTTCCACTGTATAAGCAGAGGCTGGTGAGATGGGACAGAGAATAGCAAATGGATGTTGCTGAATACCACCCGTGTTCATTTTTTAGGCTCTCCTGAGATTTTAGCAGCAGCTATCACTAAGATTCCAGTGCCATGGAATTGACCAATAGCCACATAGAGGGCTGTTGACTATTCTTCAGTAGTGCATTGTGATGAAGGGTTGCCATAGTCCCCAGTTTTAGTGTATCACTTTTAGATGACAAGCAGGATTACAAATTCTTTTTTTTTTCTTCTCCCTGGGGTCAGCTCCATATGAGATAGGAGGCTGCATGCAAACTTTCAGTCTAGCTGGCTGTGAAGTTTTCTGCACTTTGCAAAGATGAATTGATTTAAACCCAGTGTTGCAATTTGAAAGACACTGAATATTTTTGAACCAGCAAAATAGGTTCTATGTGTTTATGCTTACATGACAAGCTGTGAGTGACTGTGGTTGCTGCTTAATGCATAATGAAACCACCAGGATCCATCCCAATCCCATCACCAGGGGCTCCTCCAGGATCTCAAAAATTTCAGAGTCTGGGATGATCCTGACCAGGCAACCCTACTGTGGTGTACTATGTCTCTGCCACTACTGTCTCCCAGGATCACAGTCCCTGCCTTCCCTACAGCTTCTGTTCATCAGCTCCAACCACATAGTACTCTCTGCAGGTGTCTTCTAATTTCTGCTCAACCAGTATTTGATCTTATTCCATTCTTAGGACTTGTGTCTTTGAATGTATTTCTTTTTATTTCTGTTAAAGCATTTTTTTTAAAAAAATATCCTATATCCAAAATTCTCAGGGAGGGATACCATCATTAATAATATTTACAGCATTTTGAAATGGTATAAAAACATTTCTACAGAATCACAGTCTGATAGATTAGAGTAGGGAAGGTGCAGCCCATGGATTGCATGAAGACCCAATGCTGTTTTTGATGTTTTCTTGGCACAACAGCACCTCCCTCCGCTCCTAATTCTGGTCACTTCCATGTCTCAGAGGAGTCTTTTCCAAGGCCTGAAGCAGCCCAAAGGAGAGGAAGGTAGCAAACACGTAACAAATTACTATATGGCAACATTGCAAATTGTGGCAATTTTCAGCCAAAATAAAATAAACTCCAACAAATGTAAAAACAAAATTGGGGAGTGGGATGTAGTATGACATAAAAAGAGTGCAGATACAGAGCAATGCAGCATCCCAATTCCTGGAAGCTGACCATCACAAAAAAAGCCATTTGTTAGTAGGACTGAAATGCTTGGCTGAACAGCTTAACTTGGCAAAACCACACTAGAATAGCCAAGAAGGCTCTTTGTGGCATCTCCAAATAGCAGAGCCGTCATGCGCCCGTAGGTCTTAGGGTTCATGGCTACATAGTTATAGAATTATGATTCCACTTCAAGTTCCATGGCTTCATCTTGTGGAATCCTGGGGTTTGTAGTTTGCAGAGGCACTAGAACTCTCTGGTTGAGAATTCTAAATAGCCCTTCCTAAACTGCAGATCCCCAGATTCCATAGGATGTTGCTAAGGCAGTGGAATTGGAATCATAGAGCTATGATTGTGGAAGGGCCCTTAGCTGGGGGGAGATATTTAAAGAGAAGTGTACTTCCTCTGATATTGAGGACCCAAGTTACTTAGCATCTGATCAAAACATACAGATATTTATAACTATTGGTATATACAAAAGCCTACTGGGTGACCTTAGGGAAGTCACATTCTCTAAGCCTCAGATCAGAGAATAGCAATGGTGAACCCCCTCTGAAGAAACTTGCCAAGAAAACCCATTGGGTCACCATAAATCAGAAATGAGTTGAAGGCACACAACAACTTATTTATTTTATTTATATCTTACCTTTCTCCCAGAACAGGTCCCAGGGTTATCTGAGGCAAAGAAGAGGTTTTATAGTAGCAGAAGCACCTGCATTCATCCTTTCAAAAAACAACACTTTTAATACAAAAGGGCCAAAAATGCCCCGAATTACCTCCAAAAATAACTGAATAAAGGTTACTTATTATTCAAAAAAAATATAACTTTGCCAGTTGTTATAGTATTTCTTAAAAGTAATGACATTGTTGTATGAAAAGTAAGATGTTGCAGGTAGCGGTGTTACTTGTAAGCTCTGGACTTTTACTGCTGTACTCCTTTGATTTCTACCATCGTTCCTTGTAACTTTTGGGGGGCAGGGATTAATGAGGATGTAACCAAGTTGTATTTCAAAATCCACATAATGAATGAGAGCAAAATAACTTTGTCAGTGTAATGAGTAGTGATTCCCAGTTGCTTTCAAAAGATGCCATTTTTGTAGGCATCTTGACAATTTAAGAAGCATATTTACAGGGATATTTGGGGTTTTATGCCATTATCCTATCAACTATAAAGTAATAGAAAGTAACATAAAAGTAAGAAAGATTTTTACAAACACTATAATGAGACTCCACCCTAACATTGTAGCAAATAGTGTAATGGAGTACTTCTGAAACATGGTAATAATAGGAATGAATTACTTTTTTAAAAGCTCTGAGAAAATCTAATTATATGTATGTATGCTGTTATTTCCCACAAAAACCCCTATAAATTTGAATAATGTATATGGATCCTTAAAACCTTTGCATATAATTTTAGCTGTGTCATTGACAACTTCGATGGACTCAACTTTGCTAATAAGCATATAGAGTGTTTAAATAAATTTCTGAGTTGTTAACAGTTTAAAGTGTTTGCTCCTCTGACTATGTAACACCTCTAGTGTTTAACCAAGCCCTTAAAATATAATTTTCTTCTGAGGCCCAGAGTCCATCTCTGCTGCATCTTTCCTTCAGCATTCACTGTACAGTATCTGAAGCTATTACGGACTCAGTGTCACCATCTCAGCTTTTACAATCCACATTGCTCTGCTTTGGCAGTCAAGTTAAATATGCTATCTTTTCCTTATTGGTATCACACACACACACACACACACACACACACACACATCATAGAGCATAGAAAGGACTCCCCCCCTTCACATCTCTTCCCAGATGCTCTCCACTACCAAATAAGGGGAAAACATGTGTTTCTCAATGCTGTGATAAGTCAGAGGTATAAGTTACAGCCCTACCATAATGAGAAAGGAATGCAAAGTGCAGCTTTCTCTATCTACTCAGAAGATGTTTACAGAATCCAAGTGAAACGCAGGGAGAGACTGCAATAGTTATTGAGCTAGGCTGTGGGGATGGCAGAGAGGGAAAAGTCATTAGCAGTTATAAATGTCTTAGCAGAAAATTCTGAATGATCATGTACTGAAGCCACCAGAAAGATCCTTTGGGAAGAGAGAGAATGCAGATTCATGAATGTAGGGCTGAGCTAAATTACGTGCCTTGTCGCATATTTCTGTTCATGAATGTTGAACTGTGAAGCTCTTCAACATGCAATGCAGATGTATTTGTGCTGTTTTGAGACCACTCTTCTTTGTGCATTTTCCTTCTTCTTTTATGCTCTGTGATCTGGATCAATCCAATCCAATCCAGTGATTATTATCATTATTAAAACAGATGGGACTACTTTGTCTGGCTTATTGATATTTTTAAATAAAACTCTTGTGTCTCTGAATCATTGGTGCACATCATGTGACCCTCCAGAGGTTGTATGACTGCAGCTCCCACCATTCCTCATCACTGGCAATGCTGGCTAGGACTGTTAGGACTTGCAGTTCAACAGCATCTGGAAGGCTGTATGATTTCCTCCCTGCTCACTGAAATCAATGTGTGTGCAAATGAAAGATAGCCAGTGAGAATAAGTAGGGAATAAGGCAGGGGTAGGCAACCTTTCCCCTTTAAGGGCCGAGGGACTTCAGCTCCCAGAAGCCTCAGCCATGTTGGGCAATAGTCCCATGTTGGTCAATAGCTCCTGAGATTCTGGGAGCTGAAGTCCCTCGGCCCTTAAAGGGGAAAGGTTGCCTACCCCTGGAATAAGGGAATGAGCAGTGGATAAGGGAATAAAATGATATCACACCTTGCAAACAACCTGTGTCTTGTGTGAACTGGCCACCCTGCCACCCCAGTAACCTGTTCAGTTGTTCTGAATAAGCTGCTTTGAAATCCAAGATTGAATTGGCTGTTTTCGTTTTACAGAGCCACATTTAAAGAAGCTCTTGCTGATGTTCATATTGTGTGGCTTTTATCAACCTGAGAACAAAATATGCAACACACATCTTTTCAACAGTTTGTTAATACTCTAGTTCTGTTGATAATAAAACCCACAAAGGACAAGATTATAGGGATGTTTAAAATGTTTGACATAGCTGTCCTCCAGACTTCCACATATTCTTTTCCCTTGGATGTTCTAATGTCTATTTCCTTTAGGAGTGTATGTGTGGATATAATTTGGTGATCTTCCAAATAAAATTAAGGTGAGTTGTATCTTTTGTCCCGTCCAGTCCCCCTCGTGTCCTAATCTTTTTTTACTCTGTCCTATCCAAGAAAACAGGAAATGAGTCAATGAAGAAAAGCAAGACAGCTCCAGCCAAAGCAACTTTCTCAATATGTTGCTAAGTTTCTGACTTCTGAATAGGAAATAAATAAATAAAAACAAATTAACAGTGCCTGGCACTCAAACACCTAAAAGCCGTAAAATCGGAAGCCTTTTGCTGTGCCAGATTACACAGAAGGGGTGATTCTTTTTTTTTTTTCATCCCTCAGTTCTTGAAAGAGCTTTGTTTTTAAAAAGATAATGTTGGAGGATTTTTTAAAGAAGCAAAATCCTGGCTCTGGTGTGTTTATTTATTCCTTGACAGTGTATCTTCTTTTGAACACTTGTTTTTAAAGACTTATTTTTATCTACCGGACATCAGTAGGACATTATGAAGGAGCCAGGTTCTTCAGAGTTGGAGTTCCTGGTCCAAGACAGTTGCCTCATTTCACTTCCTACATAAATTTAAGAACAGACATTAGGGACAGATGAGTTAACGCATCACCAGTTCCAGTCTTTGAAAGATGTTGCACATTATGTGTTATTATAGTTCCATGTAGTTATACCAGTTATGACACAGTTTTCAAAGGCACAGAATCTGACAGAGGCTGCATCCACACTGCAGAAATAATTTGACACCACTTTAACTGCCATGGCTCCATGACATGGAATCCTGGGATTTGTAGTTTGTTGTGGCAACAGAGCTTTCTGAGAGAGAAGGCTAAATATCTCACCAAACTACCAATCCCAGAATTCCATAGCATTGAGCCATGGCACTTTAAGTAGTGTCAGGCTATATTATTTCTACAGTGTGAATGCAGCCAGAGTAGCAACGCTAGTTGGTTTTTTTCCATCCTTGGATGTGATCAAGATGAATGGGAAACTTCCTGTTTCTTAACATAAGGAGAGAAAAAATCCTCTGGATCAGGCAAAAGTTCAGCATTCAGTTAATGCAGTGACCAACCACTGGAGCTACAAGTAACTATCTATTTTTTTAGACCCATCACTGTAATTACTTACTTTCCCAGATAATTTTCCAAGCTCTGCTCACAGGGTTGTTGTGAGAGTGGTAATAATTATGAATCATCATTATGATTGTAGCGAAGACCTAGATACAAAAGTGAATTGTGTGTATAATATCCGAGCAGTATTTTTTTTAACTGGGTGGTGAATCCAGAATATATTTGGATAACTCTGATATACTGTATATAATCTTACAACTGCCTACAGTATTAGATCATAGTATGCAACCTTTGCCAAAAATGGATTATTCATTGCTATATATCTTCTTCTAGGGCTCTGACCTTTCCACTTGCAAACATCTCTAAGGAAAGTCTTTATCTCCAATACATGTCAGTGACAGTTTTCTGCCAAATCTTGAAATACAAAACATAGCTTTTCAAGGTGCTGATTATTATGACCTGGAGTGGGATTTTAGGGTTCTTTCTTTGTCACATCGCAGGCCAAATACATAACAGGGTTGTCCTAATGTCTTCATCAGTTTTTTCTCTCTCAAGAAAGTGCACACATACACACATACTTTACAACTTAAGCAAAAGCAAGGACACTGCATTGCTTGTTGTAATGATCTGTAACAGAAATAAACAAAATAAACAGAAAACTCATTCAGAGCCAAACTAAAACCAAAAAAAAAAATATCATTAAATAAAACTCCAGATAGATGGTATTCCTTCTTTTTTTCCTTTCTTCTTTTCTTGCATCTATTCCTCTCTCTCTTTAATATGGGGGTAGGGAACATGTGGTCTCCAGTTCACATCTGACCCATGGGGACCCTCTTTATATTCCTTTACATTTGCCCATCCCTCTTTTAATATAATCAGTTCCTTATAGAAGAATAGCAATTTTTTTTCTCCAGTTGCAAATCTTGTATTTTGAATATTTATTTATTTATTTTTGTACTTTGAATATTTATGAAGCATTGTTGAAACAATGAAAGACATCAATAATGTTCATATCTTTAATAGGAGATCTGAAATGAGGAAATGATGGATGACGGGAGTGTAAATATCATGTGACAGGAAAAGGTATAAAGTTAGGAGTGAAAGAAGTAAACAAAGTTTTATGAGCTGTTGGACTGTACACTTGGGAGTATGTTGTATTGACTTCATTTGGGCCACATTTTGAGTAAACAGGCTTGGGATTGGTCTGCATGTCTACTTTGATTATATAGATTGCGTCCCTTATTTGAAATGATATTAGGTTACTTCTCTCAAGAATACTGTTTCTAATAACTCTCTTCACAGTCAGGTGTCTCCTTAACTCCTTTTATTAGTAATTGGCTTTCCTATCGTATTACCTAAATTACCTAACCAGCTAGTCTATTTAGTTTCTTGACCAAGGGATTTGGTCTCTTATCATACTGTCTAGCTTCTTTATAGTCAAGAAGGACAAAAGAAAACTAGACCAGAATTTCCTCCAGCAGCATGACATTTTATTTTTCTACTTTATCTTAATTATTTAAAATAGGTTCCCTCTCCAATCTGCTGCTGTTAGCAGGTCCAGCCCATACTATTTTGCTAATTTCTATTGTAGAGCGATTAGGAAGGAAGCAGTGCCCTAACCAATATCTCTATCAGGAGGACTTGCCTGCTACATGCAGGCATTAAGCATGCCAAACACCCTCATCGCTTCCCAAGCAGACTGACTAATGATTCAGTATCCATGTAGTTGCATGAAATTGACTGAGGGTCTTCCTTCTCCCATCATTGCTAATACCTCTCACCAGTTATTAGTAAAGGCAACAATTCTAAATTCTCCCTCTTTAGATTAGACTGAAAACTGAGTTCCAGCTACAGAATCACTTCAGCACTCACTAGTTATATTCAAATAAAAAAATAATCTTAGCAATACAAAATAGTAAGCATAACCAATTGCCTGTGTTTTTCTTCCCACATGGCAAACAATTTCTGTAGGACTGGTATCTACAGTCCTACAGAAAATGGTTAGGGAAAAGATTACATCACCTCTACTTCAGCATTCCTCCTCCCTCACCCAGTTCACACATTCACAATTGTTTTTAACATTCAGGATAACTTTAGAAGATCTATCTCCCATTTCTCACCAACTTGGCCACTAGATATGATGCTCTGTGTCTGTCTTTTATTTCACCATATTGGAACCTACATCAGAGGAAAACCAATCAGCAGGATTTCTTTGAACAGGGGAAGATGGAATGTGCATTTCCATCTGTAATATCTCTAGAAAGGCATGGTGGAAAAAACAAATTAAGTTAGATCTGATAGTTTAATCTGAACCTTAAATCTGATGAGACTCTCAGTGGTGACAGGCTTTCTTCAGGATTCATTCCCCTTCAGGCATTTCAGTTCTGTCCCATCCCCTTTTCATTATGTCAGTCTTGCCCCTTATCACCATCTGCTGTCCATGATTTTTCTCAGAATATTACACAACACCTTTTAGATTGTCAACAGGAAACACATCAGTCACACAACTGTAGTTAAAATTATTCATGAGTGTCCTTCAGTTATTACTCGTAATCACTCAAATGCCTGTATTTTGGTTCATTTAATGGAAGGTGAAGTTGAGAAATCTTCCTCTGTCTCACACACAAACATACACAAACACTCATTTTCTTTGAAATCAGTTTTAAATAGGGCTGATGTGTGTCACTCATTTACATGACAAGCTGTTCTATCAGTTTAGTTGAAATATTGGAGATATAGGTTTTCAACTATCACTTTGTCACAAAGGTATTTTTAAAATAAAGCATTAATACTTTACCCATTCTTAAGTGGTGCTAGAGACTAATAACAATTAAAATGAAAGCATGAAAGTAGTGGAATAAAAAGTCAAAACTGCAAACACCCATTTGTGCAGTTTAATCAAACATGTTTTAACAAGGTTTTTTAAATGTGAAAAAATCAATTAATTGTGCCAAAAAACTACTTTTAAGCTTTAAAAAACTATTTAAAAAGACAAAAACATGAATCCTTCCTCATTCTGGAGCACAGCTACTGACAAGTCCCTGACTCTAGTCACAACTTATCTTCAGACAGATGTATTCTGTATCCTGGTTAAACCTGTATCCTGGTTTAAGCCATTATATATATGCAGGTGACTTGTGAAAAGAGCTCTTCTTGTCTGCTGATTTCACTGAAATTTGGTGAAATTTTGCAACAATTCTCACCGACCCTGTTCAACTTTAAGAACGTCAGAACAGCACTGCTGTCCTTCATTGATGTTGAAAATGGTTTAAAGGTCAAAATCCTGTTGATGTTTTATGTATGTATTAATTCTCCTATGGGAGCAACTGAGCATTTCTATCCCATGTAGAATATCTGCATTCAGTTCAAAGTTGCAAATGTTCATTCATATGCACATATATATGAGATGTAGTTCATCACTAATTTTCTTCATGA
>CM034706.1:20697703-20730203 GCA_020142125.1 Phrynosoma platyrhinos
ATTATTATTATTATTATTATTATTATTATTATTATTATAGTAAGGAATTCTCAGGATGAAATCTGAGTCCTGCAGGTAATGCAAAACAATACAGTTTTACAAAGCCCATTGGTATTACCATTCTATTTTAAATTATAATAATTTCAGTGTCACCAGCCATGGAGATGTTCTAGCACTGAAAGGCTTAGTAGAAGTGGAGTTAAAGTACTGTCAAAACTACTATTACTGCCATTATGACTACAGTACTTAACAGTGATACCTTTATACACTGGACTTCATATTTAAGTGCTGTCCAGCTTTGTGTTTATTGAGTAAAGTGTTGATAGTTGAACTGCCTTTCTTTTGATTTTGATTGTTGACTTACTGTATGTTATATATTCTATATTTTGAGAACTGTAATGTTCAAAATAGCCTGTATTTTAAGATGAAGCATCATATACAGTTGGCCCTGTGTATCCGCAGAGGTTCCTTTCTGGACACACACACACACACCCCATGGATGCAAAAAACTGTGGGATCTCAAGTCTCATGGTTTTCAATGGCTGCTTCCTCGTGTACACACACAGCCATTGGGGGTAATGGGGCTTGCCTTCCATGGATGCTTAAATCCACAAATGATAAGCCTGTGGTTAGAGTAGGTGGGCTGTAATACTTTAAAATAAGTGTTGTTGTTCTTGTTCTTATGTACCTTTAAATTGTTTTTGAGGAGGTTTGCCATTGCCTTCTCCCTGAGGCTGAGAGCATGTGACTTGCCCAAGGTCATTCACTGAGCAGGGAATTGAACCCTGTCTCCAGAGTCGTAGTCCAACAGTCAAACCACTATATCACACTGGCTGTCAAAATAATTATTACTACACCATAACTGTATCTAGTACATTACAAAGTAAAAGAAGCCATAGACAAAGCCTGTTACCCAAGAAATATATAATTTTAGCTGTAAAGTTTCCAGAAAAGAAAGAGACTGTTTTTTAAACTTTTTTATGTATGTTCTATTGGTCAAGTACTCTGTTTGGGACTAAGAAATAGTTCCAGGCCATAGTCATTTTGGTTATAATAGTCATCTTTGTTATAATTGATTTTTAAAATGGTTTTACTTTAGATAGTCCAGATCTTCTCATATTAACATCATATCTACTTACAATCTATATAATATATAACTTTTCAGAGAATATACACGTGTATGTAGAGGTCTTAGTAGACCACAAGCTAAACACAAATCAACAGCATGATGTGGTGGCCAAAAGACTTGATGTAATTGTAGGCTGCATCAATAGGGGATTAGTGTCCAGATTGAGTAAAGCAACAGTGCCACTCTATTCTACTTCCATCACACTTCACCTGGAATACTGTGTGCAGTTCTGGGCACCACCATTCAGAAAGGATATTGACAAGCTATAACAAGATACAATATGTTCAGCAAAGGTCAACCAAGATCAAAAATATGGAAACAAAGCCTTATAAGAAATAACTTAGGGAGGTGGGAATGGGGTCTTTCTTTGTTTCTACTGCCTTTTACCTTACAGGGAATTATTGTCTTTTCTAGTTTGTCATGTCTTCTCATGATACAACCAAAGTATGGCAGTCTCAGTTTAGTCATCTTGGCTTTAGGAAGAGTTCAGGCTTGATTTGCTCTAGGAGCCATTTATTTGTCATTTTAGCGGTCCACACTATCCACAAAACTCTTCTCCAGCACCATATCTCAAATGAATTGATTTTCTTCCTATCAGTTTTCTTCACTGTCCATCTTTCACAACCATACATAGAAATGGGGAATATGATGACATGCACAATCCTAACTTTAGTATTCAGTGATATATCTTTACACTTCAGGATCTTGTCTAGTTCCTTCATAGTTACCCTTCCAAGTCCTAGGTCCAAAACACACAGTAGAAATAATCCAGTTTGAGACTGCTTTGACTGCCCTGGCTCAATGCTAGGGAATTCTGGGAACTTAAATTTGTGAGACATTTAGCCTTCTCTATCAGAGAGCTTTGATGACACAATAAACTATAGTTCCCAGGATTTCCTAGCACTGAGCCAGGGCAGTTAATGCAGTCTCAAACTAGATTATTTCTACATTGTGTTTTGAACTCTAGTCTTCTTCTGAGTTCTTGACTGTCATTTCCTTTTTGATTAATGACTGAGTCAAGGTATGGGAAATGTTGAACCATTTCAATGCCGTCATCTATGTGTTTTTTAACTCATATGAGTGGTTGCTTTTACATAGCAGCTTACTCCTCAGGGCTGCAAGATCATTTTCTCTACTATTAGCCTTCCCAGGCCACTGTGTGTATTTTCTAAATACACTTCAAAAATATAAAATGTCTCCACACATATCTCACATGTTTGTCTTCATATTGCAGTGTTTGCTTTGATGCAAACCTGAACCTTTGCTTGGTAAAAAAGTGTCCAGTGGATAAACAATTCTATTACTGTTAAAACCATATGAGATCCCTTTTGACTTTAAATGCTAATGTGTTCCATGCCAGAAGAAGTGGGACTGTAGCTGAATATTATATATAATGGATTAAAAGATAGAAGGAGTACTTCGATCTTCTGATGAAAACATGGAGATAAAATTGCTTTCCCCCCATCTCACCCCAGTTTCTTTCTTTACAAAGAAGTATAAGTAAGCAGCACTTGTTGTGGCTTGCCATCATGAATAAGGATTCTCTCATTTGCCTGAAGGATATTTGGATTAAGTTAATTTAGCCCCATTACAATAGAAAAAAGAGTAGAAGAAGGAAGAGATGGAATATTTTTTTCTTCTGTTTACCTTGGAATTATGAAATTACTAAATTATAAAAGCATTCATGTCTTCCATCTTTTTCTAAAGGTTAAGCTTTATTATAAACCGGCACGAAGTCTTAACCAACAACAGAAAGCTAGAGAAATGATTGGGCTTCCTGCCTTACTGGAAAAACAAAAGAACAGAACCAGATATTCTTATGTTAGAAGATAGATATAATGTTCAATCTACCAGTAGTTCAATCTTCAGAATTCCTCTAGCCTGAAATCTTCATTTGTTTAGCACCTATAAAAGACAAGAATCTTTTTTACTTACCTTCACTCTATAAGTCTACTAAGAGCCAGTTTGGCATAATGGTTTGAATGCAAGACTAGGAGAGTAGAGTTTGAAACCTCACTGGCTGATCTTGTGCAAATCACTTTTTCTTTCCCTAAAAGGAAGACAATTACAAACTTCCTCTGAATAAATCCTGCTGAGAAATCTCTGTGTTTTGCCTGATGGATCCAGATGGATGGGTTGCAGAGCAAGAAAAGCTACTGTGCATTGTCCCTGAGAAGTATTTGCTCTCTAAAAATGAAATGGAAAACTATTGAATAGAACTCCATGAGGCCAACTTTGGCTAAGTATTTTGAGATCTTTGGACTAAACTAACCTGTGTGTCTGTTTATGATTGTTTGTTTGTTCTGTATTTCTGGAAAGCCAATTATGGGTTCAGAATATACAAGGAGTGCTGCCATCTCAGTTGAAATGGGCAGGTGGAGGTATGGCAGTGGATTCCTGGTACTCTAGAAGACTCTTGTCAGACAATAAAGTACTGATGCTTACTACAGGGTCATTGACTGGGAAGCTGAGAAGAACTGTATGATCCAGAACTTGATCATAGACGAGCAAGCTGGTTAACTGAATTATGCCCACCAGGTTTTCGGGTCAGAAGCTGCCAAGATCTGATGGGCCTGCCGGAAGAGTCACAGTGATCTATTGTGAGTCTATTCCTTTATAGAGGTACCCTGTCTGAGAGTCTCCAGGGTTTAAGTGTTACCACCTAACAATGGGGCAATGAGACAGAATGGGGATCATCTTGATCATGTACCCTGATTGTCAGCTGTCTTCCTGTCAGAACTTTTGGAGGTGATTTTAGAAGTGGTGTTAATCTCCCCAAAATTTATTGTGCTGAAGGATGCTCAGGCACCTTCATTAGGGCCAGTTCTGGAATTCATGGCTTCCATGGCAACCACATACCTTAATCAATATCTGTTTGTTTTTTTTTTTTGGTTTTGTTTTTTTTTTTTGCTGGTCAGGATGGTGGTTATCTGGGCTTAGAGGATTGAAAGAACCCTGTTGTCATGGACCATCACTACCTGAATTTTCAAAATAGTTTGAAAATACAGTCATCCCTCCAGATTAGCTGACTTCCAGTTCACAGTCTTGGGTGGACAGGAAGCCAGGAGGGACACAGTGGCATGTGTGCCCATGGTATGTGTGTGGCAGTGCGCACAGGTGCATACCGCCATTTTATTCAACAGAACTTGAATATTTGTGTTTTTCCCAATTCTTTGAGGGGGGTCCAGAATGGATCTCCCACAAATTGGGAGGGACGTGTGTGTGTGTGTGTGTGTATATATATATATATCCAAAAAACTAATGTTTGATTTTGCCATTTTACTTCTCCAATGTATATAATGGAACTTGAGCATCCATGATGGATCCCCAAAAGATAATAAGCTCTTTAAAACAATTCAGTTAAAACATTATAGTAGCCCTTTCTTTAAAAACTTTCTCTTTGAAAGTCCCTTGTCAATTAAAAAAAGGTTTAGCTGCTGATGGAAGGGCTATAAGGAGGGGTGCCATTTGGGCCTCCCTGGGAAGGGAGGCCCAGAGTCTAAGGGTAGCCACTGAGGAGGCTCTCAAACCCTTCCACTCTCAAACCCTTGCAACAACAAACTGCAAATCCCAGGATTCTATAGGATGGAGACATGGCTGTTAAAGGGGTGTGAAACAGATGTAAACTGTGTAATGTGGATACATCCCAAAAATAATTCCCCCCCCCCCATATGTCCTAATATGTCACATGGATAGGGAGACAAAGCAAAACATACCCAAACCAAAAGCAATCGTTTTGTTGGGACTTCCTCTCAGCTTTTTGTATGCATAAAAACAAGCAAACGTGACAAGTAACTGTAATTTGGGGACATTATTTGCAACTGCTCATTTGCAAATACTGCATAATACCTACCTCGTAGGTCTAGCTCTGTGTGGTTTCTACAACCACATTATTTCTGTAGTTGTATCTGGAGTATTAATATGTCCCATCCTGGAGCAAGTGAAAGTAAAGATTACAGTATTGCCCCACTAATTATCCAGTCTAAGCACAGTTTAGGTCCTACTTTTGGTCTAAGGACCCTAAAGGCATCAGATCTCTTCTGAACTTGGACGCTAAGGAGAGTTAGCCTTGGTTGGTACTTGACTGGGAGGCCACTAATGTAGGACTATATTTCAGAGAAAGGAACTGGCAAAACTATTTCTGAGTATTCCTTGCCTAAGAAAACCCTATGAAATTCATAGGGTTGCCATAGGTTAGCAGGCAATTTGAAGGCACATACCCACTAAGTTTCTCTTGGACTCTGTGTAAGGATCTTTCTTTTCCAGGTTGTCCTTATCCATCATTAAGAGACAATGTGCTGATACCTGTGTTTTATGAGTTGCTCAGGGGCTGTGATATCACTATGTCTTAGCCAATGTCTTAGGAGGACAAGTTTGTATAGGTAACCAATTTTCAGTCGATTACATATGTGATTTTAATGGAGCATCTGTAAGCTTCAGAACCCGTACAATAAATGCTGTTGAAAACTTGGAGCATTTAATTTCAAAAATTTCCATTCTAAACAAACCTGAACATACCTGATGAATCATAACTTGTTTCTGATCCAGCATGCCTTCTCATTTTGCCACTGTTGTCTCACACTAGAAACTCAAAACAATTCTAAACATGCACACTTCACATAAATAATAAAACAAATCTGGGGGTAGGAATTAGCTGATTTGTAATTTACTATTAGCTGTTCTGTTTCTTGGCTTCTATAGTGTATTGCCTCCTACATCCTAGGGGTGTGAAAAAGACAGAAGGAGATAAGTGTTTCTGGCAAAGCTGAAGAGGTTTGGTCATTGATGTCTCCTAAAGATTGCTTTCAACATTTGCCCGTTTCTTTGTAAAGTTTTGAAAACAATCTGTTTAAAAATTACTCTGCTAGAACATTAGAAGTCTTCATTCTACACTTTGAAAAAAGGGTTAGGTGAATTTTCATTATCCACATTATTTGTCTTGGAACTTATAATTCTAAACTGATGTCATCAAGCTGTTCTCTGTAGCAGTCAACTGCAAAAACAATTGTGTAACCATCTAAGATATTCTCTCAGGTGTGTTTAAAATGTGGTTAAATCTTTAGTAGCAATGTAGTTCTATTTTGTTCTCACATAAAGAACCAAAAAAATTCCCTCCACTAGGTGAGATTACAAAAGGGTTGGGTTTTTTCACTACATTTTAATGAGTTTTTATTTTGAGACTTCTTTGTGGAAATTTCATTTGCACAAAAACATTGTACAATGTATGCATGGATTCTTCATCCATAGATTCAACCATTAATAGCTTGAAAATACAGTCATCCCTCCGGATTAGCTGACTCCCAGTTCACAGTCTTGAGTGGACAGGAAGCCAGGAGGGACAAAGTGGCATGTGTGCCCATGGTATGTGTGTGGCAGTGCGCACAGGTGTGTGCCACCATTTTATTCAACAGGACTTGAATATTTGTGTTTTTCCCAATTCGTGGAGGGGGGTCCAGAATGGATCTCCCACAAATTGGGAGGGACAACTGTATGTGTGTGTGTGTGTGTGTGTGTGTGTGTGTTTAATCCAAAAAACCAATGCTTGATTTTGCCATTTTATATAAGGGACACCATTTTACTTCTCCAGTGTATATAATAGAACTTGAGCATCCATGATGGATCCCCAAAAGATAATAAGCTCTTTAAAACAATTCAATTAAAACATTACAGTAGCCCTTTCTTTAAAAACTTTCTCTTTGAAAGTCCCTTGTCAATTAAAAAAAAAGGTTTAGCTGCTGACGGAAGGGCTATAAGGAGGGGTGCCATTTGGGCCTCCCTGGGAAGGGAGTTCGAGAGTCTAAGGGTAGCCACTGAGATGACCTTCTCTTGCATTCTCACTAACCATGCTTGTGGTTGTTATGGGGCTGAAAGAAGGGGCTCTCCTGATGATTAATGGAGCCCTGGTGGTGCAATGGTTAAATGCCAGTACTGCAGCCACAACATTGTGAGATTGATCCCACAGGGCTCCATGTTGACTCAGCCTCCCATCATTTCATAGGTCAGTAAAATGAGTACCCAGATTGTTGGGGGAATTGGCTTGCACATTGTAAACCATTTAGAGAGTGTTTAATTCCCTATGAATAGTATAGAAATGTAAAGTACTATTCCTATTTCAGACCCTGGACTAACTCATACAGGAAAAAACTGTCTGCCAAGTAGCCTGAACCTGAGCAATATAGAGACTGAGTTATGTCTTTTTTTTTTTCTTCATTTGGCTTCATGTTGGCTATTAAAGTCTTAAAATCATTGCAAGCACAATAATTTTCATAAACATACAAACACGTTATTTTGGCCGTGTGGGTATTATCTACTGCTGTGATGTACTTTCCATTGTTATGAATGGGAGTGATGTAGGGTTGATGGTTTCAATTGATGCTACTTTTTTGCTGCATTATCAGTGGAGAAGTGAAGCGGCAATCAGGAAAAAGTGTTTTAAGATTGACTCTTCAGTGAAAGGATGAGGACATACTGGATATGCTGCACTAGTGGATTTCATTTTTTTTAAAAAAAATGTTACTTTTTCCATCTGCAGTATATGACTTATAAACATATAAATGTTTAACTGTGCAAGCCATGTACCAAATAGCACATTTTACCAAATCAGCCATCTGCCTTCCAACTTTAATTAAATATCTTCTTCTTGTTCATTTCCCCCCTCTCTTTGTCATACACACATTTTTTTAAAAAAAGTTTTGATTCAGCCATTAAGGCATTGCTGCAGATAAACTGGAAAGGGAAATAGCTGCAAATTACCTGCATGTTTTGACACACCGTTTTAATTTTCTTTTCCATAAGGGATCGTCTGATATTTAAACTGCTGCCAATTTTGTTTTGTAGTGCATGTGGTTTGTTTCTTTTTCTTTCTCTCTACCACCGCCCTTTGGTAATTCTCCTTTCAGTCAAATGGAATTTTACAGGAGCTTGCCAAAATTTTGAGTCATGGGGGCTGCTTCTGTTCTGTCAAAGATAATGGGAACTTGGCCATTACCATCAGTAAAGGCAAGATTGTCCATCTCTCAATGAGCTTCAGCGTCCCTTTTCCCCTGTAACACACACACACACACACACACACACACACACACTATTTTTAGAGGAACATGCAGGAGGAGTAAATAATCCCATTAGAAGAAATCTTTGTTGCTGCTAGTTGCAATTTATGAAAGGGTTAGAGATGTTTGCTCTCCTTTTGCTGTGTTGTTTTCCTCCATGGAGCCTTAGAATACACAGCAGAGCCCTACAGAATACATAGCCAGGTGTTAATGTTAGGGAGCAGAACCTGGTAATTTTGCAATAACCCAGCAAATTCTCTTCCCCCACAACCCTATGGATGGATGAATCATAGATTTGGCGGTGGTGGCTGGTTCAGCTGTGTTCATCAAGCATAGTATTAGGTGACTATGCTTCACTGTATCTTAGGGATTCTGGTGATCGCAGCTGCTGGCTGAGCAGCCCTCAGAGATGTCATCTGACACCATCCTGTGCAGCACCACCAAAGTGTACAGAAGCTGCATGGTAGAAATGAGACAGAAGAGCTTTCCTTTATACAGTCATTGCGAACGGACAGTCAAGCATATTGGTTGTTTTGTACAAGTGTACTTTGTATTGGCATGTTTTGTTATTAATTGAAAGTAACTCCTAGTCAAGTTATACAATTAACTGTGAACAGCTACAATGCAGAAAATCCCTCCCTCCCTTCCTCTGTAATGCTAGAACTCAAAATCAGACAAATAAATTAATTAATAGAAGAATCTGAATTAAAAAAAGGATTTTCTCATACCCTTATAAGTTATGGGTGTTATGGAATTTACTGCCATGAGGCATGATGATGGCAACTAATATGTAGGAACACTTACAAAGTCCTCTTTCGCCACATTTTTCATAGAGTTTAGCATTCCCAATAAGCAGTAGATTTGTTATTTATTGTGCATCTGTGGGAGAGGCTGTTTGTTTGATAGTTTACAGTTCTATCCTTAATCATTTGTTTAATTAATTTATATCCTGCCTTTCCTTTTACACAGGAACCAAAGCAGCTAAAGATACAGCTAAAACCTATTGTACAAAAGTTAAAAAAACAAAACACAGTTATGCAAAAATTATGTTAAAAACACAGAGTTAAAACATTTTCAAAGATATTTAACATATGATAGAAAATTTGAAAACACAACTTCATCAAATGCCCCTTCTGATTATGAGCCAAATGTCTTTATAAATAAAGAGAGGCAATGGGGGGGGGGGGAAATTGAGCTTCCCATGGAGGGTATTCCTCAACCTAGGGATCAACAATTCTTAGCAAAGATTTGTATGCATATGCAGTTTTTCCTTACTGCAGTTCTGTCTCCCTCTAAATCCCTACCATTGGTGTATGTGGTTTTTTCCTGGCAGATAAGCCATGGAGATAAGCAATTGCATGCTTTGAAACCATGTTTGGGTCCGTTCCCCTCCAAATTAGGGCAGTAAAGTTCCTTTACTTCCCTTGACTATCCGCTGCTCAAGAATGACTATACTAAACTAACTAACAGTAACTAACAGTATGTTAGTATTTATCTGAACTTATGGAAGTCCAAAACATTGGCCCAAAGATGGAAAGATCCTTGGAAATACTTGGCACTCTAGTCTCTGGTGACCACAGTTTTATATTTTATGTTTTAATTTTTTTTATTTTTAAAGTATTTCTTTATTGTCATTTGTGGAAGATGATGGCAACCCTAACAGGACCCACTATTTCCTTCCCCCATCACTCATCCCCCATCCATGAAATCTAAAATTGTACCCAGCAGTTAAATCTAACATGGAAGAAATACCATTACTTTTGCCTGCTCTGTCTCTCAAGAAATTACAGAAATGTTCTGTCATTATGCACTAAGGGTTATGCAAAATTCAGTTGAGAGATTTTCCACAACCTTAGCTTCATTAATGCCGGATGTGGCATTTCACCTCAATCCAGATGAAGAAACCCACATCGAGGCATGTATCATAACCAGGATCAGTTGCTGAAAGCTGCATTTTCTTCTTCAGTGTAACACATATACAAGACAGTTTAATGTAATTTGCCTATCTGCAAACGTGTAATAAGAAATAACCCCAAGGCACCTGTGAGGGAGCATAGTATGTGTGTGAAAGTTAAAAAAATGTTGATCAGAATTTGATAGACTAGTTGGAGGTTCTGTTTTAATGAAAGTTCTTAAAGTGCTGAACAATGCCTGCCTGTAAATGCCAGTTAAAAAGAGCCTCCAGCTAATCTATCAAATTCTTTAACTAAAGGAATGTTGATGTGATTGCACGCATGATTGCATGATTAAATAACGTGGTAGTGGGGGAGAATACTCAGAAATGTTATCTTTCATGCATGCAGCTTCTTCCCTCCCATCTGGAAATCACTTTGATGGCTCTTAATAATAGTCCGTATTCAAATTTCTGTGTTCATTCTTCCTGGATGTGTACTCTGACTTTGTCTTCTTTTTTCTATCAGTATTGATGCTAACTTTAACTATTCTTCTATCCAGGAAGGTCTGATGAATCGTCAGGATTTTTTTTTCAAAAACCTTGTAAGAGTTCAAGCTGGAGTCCTACACTTTCTATTACCATATATGCTTGACTATAAGTCAACCTCATGTATAAGTTAAGGGCAGGTTTTGGGGCCAAAATTAAGGATTTTAATATGACTCATGAATAAGTCGAGGGTAAAATTTAGGAGCATATAACAAAGGATGTAAAGGATAAAGGAAAGGAAATTTATGCCAAAAAGCTTGCAAAATTCCAGGAGGCATAACTGTTTGTGCTCACACTAAAGGCTAAATGGTTGAGATGGTAGAAGGGGGGTACTTCAGTACTTTCAGGGCAGATTACACTCTTGCTTTTCACCAGGAGATGGTTCTTTTTAAAATAAGAGTTAAAGTGCAGTAATTACATTGACCCAAGGATAAGTTGACTCAACTTTTAGGGTCATTTTTTTTTACTAAAATTAGACTTATCCATGAGTATATACAGTAATTAAAAAATAAAATATTTATTTCTACACAAATTACATTAAAGCTCTAGGCTATTGAAGAGTTCTGTAGGATTTTGGTTGGACCTAATGAAGTTATTATATTATGTTGCCTAAATGCAGAATTTTATATTTTCCTCTTGAAAAAAATCTCTCTCCCCCTCCCTTAGTAAGAAGGCTTAGAATTGTAACCCAATCAATTAAAATACAGTATGTGTTTTCATCCCATTGCCCATTTTATCTTAAAATTCCACAAAAATCAAATATTTTTCAACCCTCAAAATTATTAACATGAAGGAATGAGAATTATTAAGAGGACCAAGTCATCTTCTCCAGAAAATTAACTGATGCCAGAGAAATGCTGTGATTAGTGACATATAGTATGACAATTAGCATGACAATAGGCCTTTGCAGACTGCTAGAAATAGTGCAAATTGAGTCCACTTTAACTGCCCTGGCTCAGTGCTAGGGAATCATGGGAATTGTATTTTTTTTTCTGAGACATTGAGCCTTCTCTGTCTACAGTTTTAGAGTTCCCATGATTCCCTAGCACTGAGTCAGGCCAGTTAAAGTGGACTCAATTTGCACTATTTCTGGCAGTCTGCAAAGGCCCAATATTTTTGGATCAGGCCATAACTACTTGTGAATCAATAGCTGCCCTAAATTTAATTGCAATGGAAATTGTTTCTGGATTTTCACCATAGCCCAAATCAAGAATCCTTGTTTGTAACAAAAATCTATATCCTTTAAAAATAGATGTTCAGTGGCAAAGAAGCGGGGAAATGGCAAGACATTGAATAGGTGCCTGATTAATTGGCTTGATTTTAGGATCATCACACTATTTGGAGAAATAATTAACATTCTTTATTTCTTACTGTTAATAATGAGCAATTCTAGTTTAATGAGAAAAATTCCAATAAGCAGTTTACACCTTTTTGGCCAGCAAAAGAAAAAAGGATGAAAATTCAGCTTTTACAACTCTTTTAATAAATAAATAAATAAATAAATAAATAAATATTAAAACATGTTTAAAAACCACATTGATACTTATTGATACCAAGACAATGTAAAAGTTAATTATTCTTCACATATTCTTAAATTCTGTTTTATAGCAGCTCTTCTGTGTATCAATTTACTTCCCCCTCATCAAATTAATTCCATTGCAGATTTTAAATTCTAATCAAAGTACTAATTTTCAGTTTTCATTTTCTTCTGCAGTGCTGTTGAGGCCTTAATTCTGAATTCCTAGAATTCTTAAAATTCCAATATCATATCAGTTGCAAGATAATACTCTTAAACTGATTAGCATGTTTCTCCCTTCTCTATTTTCTATTTTACTTCCATCATGTGGCATGATCCACTGAAGTATTAGGTCATTTCCTCCCCAGTCACCATATTTTCACTCAAGTAGCCATCACAGTAGTCTATTCACCCATAAACAATATCTGGCTGCTTTCTTTCTATACATGTCCAGATCGTTACAGACAAAAAGAATATACTATTCCATATGCCGAACATTTAAAACTGTTGATGTAACTGTTAATACTTCATATGCAGTACCAGTGAAAGTACATAAGATTGACCCTGAACAAGGATAGAAGTTTCCAAATCAGCATTTAAGCTGGAACTGCCCACTCCCAGCCCCAATGCTTTATACAAACCTCCAAATCTTAAAACCGCTCCCCTCTAAATTGACATACAAAACTACATTCCCACAGCTAGCAGTAAAAGGTTTCATATCACCCATCTGCCCCCTGCTACCATACCAAAGCTTATACAAAGAAATGTCCAACTCTCATATCCATATCCAAAATACATATCTTGGCAGAACCAACCATAGATTATGACAGACTCATAGGTTCATCACCTTTACATGAACATTTCATGCATAGCATAAATCCAATTGCTAGTCCCATCTAGAGTCAATGGAACCTACTTGCAAATAGACCCACCAAGTTTCCATTGATTCACTGAGCCTAGTCTAATTGGGGCTAATACTTGGATTCAGGCTATACTATAATAATACTATATACCAGGGGTAGGCAACCTTTCCCCTTTAAGGGCCGAGGGACTTCAGCTCCCAGAAGCCTCAGCCATATTGGCCAATAGTCCCATGTTGGCCAATAGCTCCTGGGATTCTGGGAGCTGAAGTCCCTCGGCCCTTCAAGGAGAAAGATTGCCTACCCCTGCTTTATACTATATACTAAATATACTATAATAATTACTATTGTTATTGTTATTGTTATTATTGTTGTTGTTGTTTAAAAAAAACAAAGGGACTGAATGAAGTGACTGAATAAAATTCTTCCAGAAATAATGTTACATTGAAAAAATCTTTACTTTATTAGATAAAAATCCTTTGAAGACCAAAAGTACTTAAAGTGCACCTACTTTTATCACACAGAAGAAGCTTCAAACAGCTTCCCTGTTGTAACACGTAGCACAGTTTGTCATGAGCTTCTTTCTCACGGTGTATAGGATTCCTGTGCCAATCCCTCACATTTCTGGTCGTGGTTGGCACAGGCTTGTAGAACAATCATGAAGTGAGAGCCACACTACACATTGCATAATAAATAAGGAGAAATCATTGACACCTTTTGAAAGGGTAATTTGCATTGTTTGTACTTCACTTTTGACATAGTAAAGTTCTTGTTTCCAACATCTTCTTTTTTAATCTTGATGAATCCTGATGTTCACCACAGCCTGATGTCATCATGGCTCAGGTATAATATAGAAAGATGAAGTATAATATAGAAAAACTGCAAGGTGTAATATTGTTATAATTTAGAAATAATTGTGTGTTTTTTTAAAAAAAAAAATCAGAATAGCAGCTTAATAATGTTTCATTTCATTGCATTCATTTCAAATTGATCAAGTTCTTAAGGTTGAGAAGGAAAGTTCAGAATACCCAAAATGTACTTACTTTTTTATTTCAAATATTTTTGGGGTATGTTCAGTTTTCTCCTTCAATCAGAAGCCCACAGAAGGGCCCTTCCCTGCTAGAATTATGACAGATGTAAGCAATCTGATCTTTGCAAGTCAGGTCACAATGTGAGACCTGTCAAGCAGACACATACTCGGAAGAATTATCTAACAAGCAAAAAGGCCAGGTAAAAGTCGCCCTGCATTACTGCAACTGTGAAAAACAAGAATTAAAATCTGTTCATTGTCTCACTAAAAGAAGTGGGCCCAAACACCTTTACATTCCTGCAATTATTCAGCAATTCTTGAGTGTGAAAATTTTCTCCAGGTTCCCACTATGATTTTGAACATGGTGGTTCTATCTGAAGGAAATGGTGGGATTTTCCTTCTTCCCTTGGGATATGTCAGTATTCAGATGAGATTTATTGACTTGAGTGAAAATGTGAATAGTATGTTGCTTGTTAATCATCAAGGGCGTTGAGTGAACTTTGCGTTAAAAAATGAAGTTTTTATTGACTCATTAAAACGTACTTTGTCTGGTTTTCTTTTTGATAATTGGAAAGTAGTTTGTTCTTCCTTTAGATAGCAGAGTTGAACAGGTATGTACATGTATGTTATGCCAGTAAATCTGTCACTGCACAGTTTGTGTAGAATGCAAATCATTTGATGGAAGAGATGGCTTGGCAGGTTGGCCGTGGCTCTACCCAATTACTATACAACTGATTTAGGGTGTATTTCTTACTTGAAATTGCCAAACTTTTGCAGGATTGTTCTGCCTGACCCATATGAAAATGAGACTTGTTACCATGAGTTGAAACTATTATTCAGAAAGCTTTTAAAAACAAACATTTTAAAAATACAACTTGGGTTTCAAAAAAAGTTACGTGAACTTAATAATTCTGAGTTTAGAGAAAAGGGTGGGAACTTATGAGATGAATTTCAGTTCAATTCATATATGCAATTATATGTGCAACAAATGGAAGTGATAGAAAACGGATGGTAAAGGTGAATGTGGTCTTGTTTGATGCAGTATCTTATTTTGATTTTTATAACACTACAGTGTCTGGGAACTGTTAGAATCCACTCTGAGGTATATGAGATCCATAAAAGTCACTGCATCATTGTTGTTGTTAAATAGATTTATAGTGCACTCTCACAAACCAGGTAAGAATTTTTAGGGACAGCTAAGAGAAACAAAGCCAAAAATAGCTGATCTCTTAACAGAATTGATGGAATAACTGGACTTCTTTCCCGCTGCTGAAGACTCTGGTTTGGCAGAGACCGTCCCAATTAATCAGCTATTTTTAAAATATCCCAGTTTCTCTCTTTTCCTCCCACTTTCTTTCTTTTTTCTCAGCTTACTTCTGTTGCTACAAGCTGAATTCAAAGTGCAAAAATATTTTGCACTCGATTAACTTAGTTTCAGGGGAAAGAAAACAGAATTTTGAGTATGGCAAAACCAAACTCCTGCATCCTCTCTTGTGGGTTTTTCCCCATTATTAACTTTTGCCATGTTGGCTACATGCTGATGTTGCCTGGCCATCTTCTCACACATTTTACAATAAAACCTTTTCAGGTTTGAGTATAAAGTGTGCCTCCAATTTTAATTCATGAAAAAATGCCCCTAAGTTATCAGAAAGCTGATATGTATTAATCAATATGAAAATAAATAGAAATCCATAATAATAATAATAATAATAATAATAATAATAATAATAATAATAATAATAATATTTATATCCCGCCCCTCTGCTGAGCAAACAGGGTGGCTTACAACATTAAAATTCCATACAGATAAATTACAATACAGTGTAGACACAGCCAAAATCCCGAAACCCACCCACTCCTTAAAACAGTATTAGACAAAATATACATTAAAACATTTTTAAAATCTTACCAGAGCAACAGTAACAGACAATAGCAGCAACTGAAGCAGAAGTTGGAGAAGAGAAGATGGGCTAACTCCTGAGGCCGGGAATCTAGTCAGGAAAGGCCTGCCGGAAGAGATCCATCTTGACACCTAATTAGTTTCCTCCAACTTATGATTCTTTTGAGGGTGAAAGAACAATGAAATAATGTTGAGTCTTCATTGCACCGGAACAAAGGATTATTACATCTGTCATAATTCTAGCAGGGAAGGGCCTTTCTGTGGGCTTCTGACTGAAGGAGAAAACTGAACATACCCCCAAACTATTTTTGGGTATAAATAGGCCACAACTTTTATTTGCTGTATAGGGTCTATTTACAAACATTTCACAATTAAACACACAATACTTTGTCACACGTGTATGTGAAGGTGTAACCAATCCAAGTGGGTGGTCCTTCACATCATGTGAGAAAGCATGTAAATAAATAACAACAAACAAATTTTACCCCTCCCAACCGGAAATGACGTCATATTTCACCATATGACGTAACTAATTTAATGATTTCATGCACTTAACAGCATACGTCACTTCCCCCAATTCAGTTTTAGCCTAATTAACCCAATTTAAATTTAATTAGACAATTATTTCCCTGTGGGGAGGGGGTCGTTATCCGCCCCACTACAATTAAGACCATAATTTCTGATTTAGACCCTAAATCCCTAAGTTGTGACAAAGCTACCATTGAAAGATATAATTTAATTACTTTCACAAAATGACAAAACTTGTCAAGTATAATAAGAATAAAAGTACCTTCAGAACATGACCCATACCCAACAAACTAATAACAAATTATTCTCAGGGAGGGCAAAAAAACCAGTGGAGCAGCCCTGGGAAAAAAAATTCCCTCCCGGCCCCAAGGCGACCAGCCTACGCCTGAGAGTAACCAAACCCTAAAATTAGGGTGGGCGGGTTGGGTCACTCAGCTGCAGCTCTAAAATGGCTGCCGCCACGTGGCAGCGCAGGGCTATATAGCCCTAAATCCCGCAGGAAATCTTGTGATGGCTTATGCCTCATGAGATTTCCCAGCGTGCCTTGAAACCACATATACAGTACCTGATTGGTCAAGTGCGCAGGAATTAAGGCAGGAATTCCTGTGCGCTTAGCCAACCAGTCGTCCGTTGTCCTAAAATGGCCGGCGCAACAAGAAGCCCCTCCCGACAAGTCGGAGGGGGTGCCTTTTTTAAGATTTCACTGCAGGCCTGATGTGAGGATCTAGTATTCCCCAAGCATACTTAAGGTTTCAGATGCACTTTCACCCACCCTGGGTCCACTTTAAAGAGAGAGAAAAATACCAGCCAGCATGTGAGTCTAGGTATCATTTTAATTTATCACCATATCCTGGATGCCACTGTATCATTTTGGGGCTTTAAAATTGCACCTGTAGAGATGTTTGGTACATTGCTACTAGCCAGCACAACCTGTTGTTAGAATCAGGTAAACCCACTAGGATTCAGTGATGGACCAATAGAGGGTGCTTTTTCCAGGGCTGCCACAAACTGGATCAGATCATGACTTTCAGTATTGATTCATACAGCCTTCTGTTTCACTTAAATGAAATGCATGTGGCATCTTAGCTCTTATGAACTAGAACTAATTCAGGTGTTCAGAATATAATTAAAATCAACATGTGAGGGAGCAAGCATGCTACCTGCATCCCCTTGGCTGTCACTGCCTGTATGTGAAGAATGACAGTCTGAAGAGGAGAGCCTATGCATATGAAAAAGACTCTCTTTTTTAGGTTGTCACTAGTCACACAAGGAGAGTGAAAATGGAGGGGGCAGGGCTAGTGTCTGAATAGGGCTGTGACCTTGCTGTTAAACAGGAAATCCTGACTTGTCTACCAGTGAGAGACAGATTGGCACATGATAACTGTCCTTTCTACTGATCCATTGAGAAGTGGGCTAATTCTTCTAGGGAGTATTTGCCATGGCACTGACTCATGTCACGTATGTCTCCAACTATTTAGTGTGATTTCAGTTACTGCAATTATTTACCAACTAGGATTTTCTGAAAATGTTGTATGGAATGGCTTTTATTATCCTGAGGAGAGAGTGAGTGTGTGTGTGTGTTTTACAGCCATTGGCTTTTAAAAATATTCCATTGAGCTCTTCTGAACTACACAAACCTTACACAATATTTGAACTTATATGAGTCATGCATGAGACATTTTCTTCAGCAAAATGCCACCCTCTTGTATTTGGTGGTAATAGGCAAAATTGCCAATGTGAAAATGGTGAATAACACACGATGAATCCAGTTTGTTAATGGTGCAGTTACTAATCAGTGGTGATAAATGAACTAATAGAAAGTGTAGGGCATTCTCACCAACAAAATAAACACTTTTGTTTTGTGTAGTTTGTGTCGCCATTGAACATTCATAATCCCCTGGTTAAAAAGGACCACTATGGTCATTATTGGGTAGGAAAATTTATCTAAAAGATGTACTATATATTTACATCCATCAGTAGACTGCTCAGCACCTGATCATTGAGAACCAATTATATGTACATTCTCCACTGAAAAATAGTGGAGGTGTGTTTACACTTCAGGTGGATCCATGTAGTGTTGAAATGGTTGTGAAGTGTTTAACTTTTCATAACTCATTCACATATTCAGATCATAAGGACTGGCTCCAAACATATTGCTTCCTGAGTTTATAAGATGGACCCCTTCACACACACAAGGCTGATGAGCACACATGGGATGTCATGCTTCACTTCTCCTGAATGTAGCTACCTACATAGGACATTTAGCCTAAGTGGTTTTGACTATCATCCAGAACCTTACTACCACTAAACATCCTGTAGCATCTAGTGCCTAAGACAGCTACCTCACTTGTCTAATGGTCTCTGTTCTGTTAGAGCCCTGGTGGCACAGTGGTTAAATGCCTGCACTGCAGGCACTCACTTGCAAACCATAAGGTTGCAAGTTAAATACCAGGCAGGGGCTCAGGCTTGACTCAGGTTTGCATCCTTCCGAGGTTGCTAAAATGAGTACCTAGATTGTTGGGGGCAATTAAGTACACTGATAAGCAGTATAGAAATGTACTTGCTATTGCTATTCATTGTGACTAGTATGCACATGTCAACTCACCCTAACACTCAAAGAGATCTAATTCTGACAGAGTCAGCCAAGGTTTTTCATTTTGAAAAGCCAACATTCCACTCAAATAAGATTCAAAAAAGTTTGCCCCAAACATAGGTTTCAGATACAGCCTACTCATAGGAACACTGACTCTTCTGTGAAAGTTACCATTTCTCAATCTCAGTCCCTGGGATATGATTTGCATTGTAATTTCTAATAGATTCAATAAGGACTTCCCTTAAATGGCAGCAGACTTCGTGGTCCAAAATATTCAAGGAATATACAAAATTATATCCTTGCTTCATTTGGGCACTAAAAGAGGGCATATGCAATGATAGTACCTTGATTCTGTTTCTACTACCATAGGTCCATTCTGTGGAATACTGGGATTTGTAGTTTGGGAGGTATTCTCTGCCAGAGAGCTCTGATGCTCAGGGGAGCATCGAATATTCCAAGTACCAGACCAGACTACAAATTCCAGGATTCTGTAGGATGAACCATGGTAGTATCTAGTATCATATTGTGTAATGTGGGTACACCTTTACCCTGTAAACTATGTATAATGGTATTAGCATTGGCCAGAGTGGCTTCTCACCTTCTATGTCACAGAGCTGCTATGAAATGCAGGATTAATGATAAAGCAATCTGAAGCTTTAAATTCTCTCTGATTGTTTCTCTTTTGTGTTTTTTTTATTTAGTCAAAATGAGTGCCAGAACTGTTGATCTTAGATAATTTGAATAATAGCATATATTCCCTCTGGTTTAAAATCTAAAAATCCAGACCAAAAAATAATAAAAAGGGGGGGGGGTGAGAAAAAAAGAGAGAAATGACAAATCCCAGGTTGCAGTTTTTAAAGTTATGTAACAACCATGCAGGACTGATGTGGGTACAGAAAAGTCTTATAGAGCTCTCGGCTACAAGAATTAGTGATAACATTGACAAGCATAATAGGAACAATTGAGAAAAAGAAGCTTTTGGCATTCAGGATTTTAAGCTTTAAAAGCATGCATTGGTTTTGTATGGTTATTTCATAAAATTCAGTATTTGAAACGGAAGACGTGGGTGTAGAAAACCATCCATGTCACCTTTATATTTAGCTAGCCAACTAATAGGAATAGCATCCTCTACAACCAAAGTTAACTAAAATACTATTATTGGAACCATGTTTATGGTTCCACACTTTCCCTTACAGAGGCTTTTATGTCTTGACAGCTGAGTCATAGAAAAATGTCTCAATAAACGCAGTTATTTTATCATGGGCTGTAATGACTGGAAAATCTTTCCCGTCAAAATCTCTTAAAGATACAGAAGTCTCTGTCAGGAAAGGACTGAGCAATCTTAAGACGCCACCTATCATCCAGTTTTGTGGTGCTGTCTGACATTGCAGTTATACTCCATCTACTGGTGCAGGATTAGATGAATACCTCTAAGAGAAACCTGATAATTCTTGTACAAAAGAGACTGTTGGAAGTAAATTCAAGAAACAGAAGGATGGAGTGGATTTTTTAAAAAGTGCTCTTAAACTCTTTATGTGCAAAACTGAATGGAGAAGCCCTATAACCAGTAAGAAAGGCAAGGTGATTTAATTGACTCTATCAGAGTAGAAGCATAATATTTGGTCCCAGAAATACCATGTTAGGAAATGGAAGAACCTGATTTAAAAAAAACCCAAAAAACAATCTGTATGTGACCCAGAAGATGTGGTGACCTTTGAAACAATTTGGAATTTATATATCTGCATAGTACATTTGATATAATTTACAATTGATAAATTTGTAATTGCTGTTAATCATGTGTAAATCTATTTTTTTCTTACTATTTCCATTTCTTACTATGTGTGGATACTTTTATCACATATCACAGGGCTATGAGTAGTATGCTACATGCAATGCGGCATATTAAATGCAAAATGAGATGGTATACTTCAACAATTCATTTTTCTTTTCGATCCTGACATTGATGGATTGATTATAATTCTATCTGTATTGCTTCATGTTGGGACCTGATAATATGTATTTGTGCATACGGATTGAAAAGAATTTATTCATAGCTGAGTTTCTTCATTTATAATTACCATCTCACTGCTTGTTTTGATTGGCTAGAATATTACAGTCCCAAGCCAGTTGTGTAATTGCAGGTGGGTCTGTCTTCAAGCAGTCACCTTGTTGTTTATATAGTAGGGCAGAGTATATGATTTAGCTACCTACAGCATTTCAGAAACAAAAAAAAAGCCCTTGGCCACAAAGAATTTTCAAGATGAGATAATTGGGAAAGGGGGGAGAAATCTGGATAGCAAGAAGTGAAAGTGAAGAAATGCAATTACATGATTTTTACACTGGTTATAACATCTGTATCTTATCTTTTCTTCACAATGTCCCCAGGGTAGCTCTCAATTTGGAATTCCTAAAATACAAAAGCTGAACACAAAGGCTATTAGAACAGAGACAAACACAAATCCATTCATCAGTGATGAATTTAAAATGGGTTAAAAGGCTTGACAAAATCAGGGTTTAGTTACCCACCTAGAAGCCATGGAAAAGGTGAATTTTAAAGATGGATTTAAGCAAGTAAAGAGGGCAGAGAAACCAAAACCGACTCATTACTGGGATAAATGAAGCTTCAGTAGCTGATCACAGGAAATTCTCTTCTCCACCCTGCAGACGGAAATAGCTGTTTTAAGTGATAAATCCTCAGTTTCTTCAATTATAGCTAAGCAGCTATAAGAAGTAGGGAAGGAATGGGGAGGAGAAGAGAGCCATTCTGTGGGCACCAACTACCAGATGCAAAGACTATTAAGCTTCCAGCAAGTGTGAGACTATAGGAATGGGAATGTGTGGTTCTCCAGATGTTGTTGTATTCCAGCTCCCATCATCTCTAACTAGTATTAGCAGTGGTGAAAGATGGTGAGGATTTCAGTACAACATGTGGAATACTGCATGGTCCCAATTCCTGCTTCAGATGTTTCCTCAAAAAGTTAAGTCCCACTTTATTGCATGAGACCTATTCTCAGGAAAGTGTGTTTAGGATTGCAACCTAAGCCATGTATAACTAATTGTATCTTTTGCTATGTAGCTTTTAAAACTATTTCTACAGCTACATTTGGTTAGCATCTTTCCCCTTGATATTTAACATGGTATTATAACTTTTGAAATTCTGCTGTAATGAATGTCAATTTCACAGTATATTGCCTTTTATTACACTCTGAAGAACTAAATATAACACACACACTTCCAGGAACTCATAAAAGACCTCCCTTTTCCCACCCCCCACCCCCACTTTTTTTTTTTTTTTTTTGGCAAAAGAATGAATTTTTAATGAATCCAATAGCAGAGTGTTTCATTCAGCTCTAGTGAGTGTAATAAAAGGTATTAGCCTGCATACTGGTGTTGGATGTGCCTGTAAATTACATATTCCCACTGATACCGTGTAATTATTTTTAAGCTGAGATTGAGCATTCATTTGCAATTGTAGATAGATCTTGCAGCTAAAATGATCTGATTTACAAATGCAAGATAGGGGATGTGAGTTTTCCCCTGTGTACATATACTTGGTAGGGAGTAGAACAAATCATAGTAGTCTTTCCATCAAAGGAACAGGAATTTAGATGGAATTTAGAAGACTATTTCTTGGCAAAAAAAAAGAAGAGAAAACTTCTTCCATTATGCTTTGATGAAAATCCAAGTCTGATATTCACATTAACACTATTGTTATACATACTTGTAACCTTTTAATTGGGTGGCAGTAAACTGCTATTTGTGGAGTGCAGCATTTGGGAAACTGACAACTCCAGAATACAAATGCAAACTGAGGCACTCTCCTTTTAAATTTTTAATTAAGCATTTTGTTTTATTTGTCAAAAATTGCTTATTCTTCTCGCATGTGTTTTTGTTATTGTGTTGTTACAGTAATATAAAGACACCCTTGGGAACCATAAGAAGCTGCAGGGCAAGATAGAAATTAAGTTATTTATTTTGCTTCTACAATAAGACCACAGGGTTAAATCAAAACGACGTTGAGGCCAAGAAATCTGTGGCTAAGATATATGAGGTGGGAGGGAATAATGTAATTACCTGTATCTTTTGATAAACATCCCAAATGTTGCTTCAAAGGACAGATATGGCTCTAATAATCTAAACCATTTGCATTTTTCAATTAAACTTTTCTTGATTGCATGGCACTTGATATGTGTATTTGAACCTCTATGTTAAATCTTGTACTTTGATACAGAACATATTGTTTGACTTTGTTCTTATGATCTGACAAGCTTCATTATATAATAAACCAGTTTAAATAAATCTTAAAGGCATAAAAGTGTTCTTGACAAGAAGAAAAAATGTAACACACACAATGATATATTAGTTAGATGTTTAAGAAAGATTCAAGAAGTTTATATCTCATTCTTTCTCTCTCTTTTCATTCAGATTATTATTATTTTTTTTGAACATGTGTTTTGAATAAAGCTGTAAGGCATTTTCCAGTAACCAGGGTTGTATTACAAAAATGAGTTAAACTAAAACAAAAGGAAAACGTGTTTCGACATTTTATAAAGTATTGTCACACATTGTTGCACACTTCCAGCTGAAAGTAAACATGACATTTATAACGCTAATTTTTCAAACGTAACCCTTTAAAAGCACATACAGTGTTACTGCAAATGATTTGTACTTGTAGAAAGATCCGGACTAATGAGCTACTCCATCAGGAATGCCATTTGATTCCGAATGGTCTTGAGGCAATCAGGTTTTCTCGGAATTTCCCTGAACTTTGAAAAAAAAAAAAAGAATAGTTCATTTTAGCCTCATCTGCTACCAGCCACAGATTAACCAGGTGTAGAACATTTGACCTAGTTTATTAGCAGGACTAAGGGCCTTTGCAGACTGCCAGAAATAGTGCAAATTGAGTCCACTTTAACTGCCCTGACTCAGTGCTAGGGAATCATGGGAACTGTAGTTTATTGTGGCACCAGAGCTCTCTGAAAGAGAAACCTCAATGTCTCAGAAAAAAAAACTACAGTTCCCATGATTCCCAGCACTGAGCCAGGGCAGTTAATGTGGACTCAATTTGCACTATTTCTAGCAGTCTGCAAAGGCGTTGGCATCATGAGACCGAACTCAATGATTTCACATTTCTACCAGCAAAAGCAGTGATCCCTGCATCTCTCCTTTTCCCTTCTTTGAGATATCTTCTAACATTAAATTTGTGGTGGGACAGAATCGCATAGAAGTTTCCTTACCTTTGACCCACTTTGGTGTTAAGTGCCATTTATTGGGAAGTGGAGGAGAAATTTGCAACATGTCAACAATGCTACTTTGTAATGCCATGTGTTTTTATCATACCAGTTTTAATTGTGTTGGAAATTGCCTTGTAACCCAGCACTGGGAGAAAGGCAGGACATGAAATAAATAAGCAAACACATCTCACATTAATTTTATTATTGACTATTACTGAAAGGGATGAAGAATGAGGAGATATTTTGTTGTTTTTCTGTGTGTGCTTTTAATCTTTTGTCTTTTGGTGTGTATGTTTTTTAAAAACATTTTAATTTAAATTAGAATATACATGAGATGATGATGATGATGATGATGATGATGATGATGATGATGTGGGGTGTCTGTTTTTTGCAGAAACTATGAGTATGCCTCATCAGCCGGCTCTGACTTGAGGGTAGCCAAAAGCAACCTAATGGTTCTAGGCTTATTCTTCTTTTATTTCTGTGAACTAGATTAATATATTTGGTACCAATGCAGTGTCACTGGGAGAGAAATATCTATTCATAGAAACACAAACAGTACACTTCTGTAATGGTGCATGTGCCAACTCTGAACTAAACCTCATCAAATTCAGTGGCACATTCTCCCATCTAAGCCCAATGAGAGTGCAGCCTCTATCTTATTTCCACAGTTCCATATAATATATGGATGAAAGTTCATTCACCAATTTTGATTTCTGATATAGATGACTCCATTGCAGTGCCGTAAGCAAAATGTCCAGTTTACTTCCAGTTCTAAGGTTTTTGTTTTTGTATGTGTTCGAAGGGAAGGCAGAAATCAGCATCTGGATGTCAAACTGCTTATGCATGTTTCTGAAACAAAATGATGATGGAAATAGGTGGCCAAGGAAATAGAGTATCTAACACAAGCTCAAGCAATTGGTGGCGATTCTTGAAAGGCATGCACTCTTCTAAAACTGGGAGACAATGCTAAATATGCTGAATGTAGAGCTGGCTTTAACTTTGTAGAGTTGGCCTTCAGCTTTGGCCTCACTTCTCAACTCCCAACTTATCAGTAGCCTGGTCATCTGCACTTGAAATATCTGCTTAGTCTAGTTTGATCTTGTAGTTCTGCAAGTGGACACAAGTGAATTAGGAAAGTTAAGTAGAATTCACAGGTGTATGAAGTATCTTATTTCAGTAGTACTTAAAACTATTATGGACTTCTCTTTATTTCATTCTGTCCCTCCCTCTCTGTTTTTCTCTAAAAGTGTTTTAATTGCTTGGATATAGTATACAATGATCTCATAAAGTGTTGCTCTTCAAAAGAATCAGAACATCAACCAAATATTTAATTGCATACATTTTATATAAGAACGTTTTAAGACTGAAAAGGGAAGACAAGAACACCTATGTAGTTATATCTTTTGTATTTCAAATTGTCTGACTGTAAAGAAAAAAAGGATTTCTTACATTTGATGAATGTAAGTAATTGTGATGGATGTAAGCAATCTTGTATTTCACGCATAGTCTTTGAAACACTTACCTGTTTAAATATTGTTACACAGTATAATTATCATTGCATTTAATTCCTATAGATTGAGTCTCCATTATCCAGAATTCCAAAATTCAAAATTGTCCGCATGAGTGACTGAAATAGTGATAACTTTGCTTTCTGATGGTTCAGTGTAAACAAATTTGGTTTCATGCACAAAATTGTTAAAAATAGTGTGTATAAAATTATCATCAGGTTATGTGTATATAAGGTGTATATGAAACATAAATTAATTTCATGTTTAGACCTCATTATGTTTATGCAAATATTACAAAATCAAAAAAAACTCTGAAGTCCAAAACACTTCTGATCCCATGCATTTTAAATAAGAAATACTCAACCTGTATAAATAAACTTCTGTCTCCCTCCTGGGGAGATGTAATGCTGCTCCTTGGTCAAACTGTTTGTCTAGTTGATGATATCCCAATTCTTAGGAAGCTGAAACATTCACAAACTGTTACAAGCTAAATCTGCGCTTCAGAGTCAATATAGTTTGGAAATACTATAACTATCATGGTTTCATCCTATGAATCCGGAGGTTTGTAGTTTGTTTGGCCACAGAGCTCTCTGACAAAGAATCCTAAATATCCTAAAGAACAACAAATCCCAGAATTCCATACCATTGAGCCATGACAATTAAAGTGGTATCAAATTGCATTATTTCTGCAATGTAGATTGAACCATAGTCAATTCAAATCATTGGTTTCCATTTGCCACTATATGATTGATGACCACTAGCATGACCAGTCTTGAGAGTGTTCTGAAGCAGACTGACAATGATTACATATGAACCCCCATATTGTTGTTTTTTACATCTGTTTTTTAAATAGTTTTTTTACAGTAACTGTGTTTGTTCATGATCATATCCTCATTTTTTTTTAAAAAAAATCACATTTGTAGTAGGAAGTCTGATTAAGAAAAAACATTTGAAGTCATTAAACAAGATATTATTATATACATGTAAAGGCTGGTGAAGTGTTCCCTTCTGGAAAAAATATAGGTGAACCACATGGTGAAAAAACTACCAAGCTTAATGTCGCGCGTTGATTTATTTATTCTGTTGCCCCCCCCCCCAAAAAAATGCAGGAGTTGACATACTTAAAATTTAAAATAAATAATTTAGTAGAATATATAGAATTCGAGTTCAGATGGGGCACACAAACTTACCAGGGGAATGAAAAAAGAGCAAATATAAGATTTCAAGGTGTAAACATATTTCCGTGTCTAACACTCTCCAATGCTAAAAATATGGGGTCTGAAAGAAAAATTAATGTGGGGGCAGAATTCTTGTTGGAAGGCAATGCCCTCATTTTGCCTCATCCCTTTAGCTACATCCCTGCATGGGTACTTTCCCTTGTCTGGTTTTTTTCTCTGCTAATAAAGCAAAGGAACAAACTAAAATCAAACTATATATTATTTCTCTTGTTTGTTTGGACAGAAATAAATCATAGAAGGGAAAGGTCCCATATTCAGATGGTGCAATAAACTTGGCACACACCACTTCCACCACCCATTTGGGCAGCATGCACCAGCCTGCCGCTCATAGCCAGAATTCCCATAGATTACTGGCTTATGTTGACCAGACCCTCTTGTTGCTGTTTCATATTAGGCCTGGTAATAGTGACCTCTTCTGTCAAAATATGCTACATTTTCAAGGGAAGCCAATAAATCTGCCCGTGCTGGCTGCAATTTCACTGTGGATCACTCCTCCTACAGCTGCTCTGAATTGCTTTGGAAACCAGGACCCTGGTTTGACACTGGCAGAGCTCCTGTTAAACCCGAAGCAACTGGAAATCCATATTGGATTTCCTGTCGCGTAGTGGATCTATTAGATGTAACTGCATGATATTTACTATCCCAATCTCCATGATAATGGCTCTACACTGTCACTAGCATGTTAAATATTACACTGACTCCTCTTTGGATACAATCCAGTAGATAGGTTGTTGCTGTTGTTGTTGTTTGCATTCAACTCATTTCTGACTTATGGAAAACCTAAGGTAGACCTATCACAGGGTTTTCTTCACAAAGCTTGTTCAGCAGAGGTTTGTCCTTTAGATCCACAAAATCTGATTTCAATTTCATTTTCAACATGCATTCCCAAGTTACTTCGTGCTTTATAAAGTTATGTGTACACTGGCTACAGTGTATTTGTTTAATGATATGTACACTCGATACCTATCCTGAAATGTTGTACTGCTTCTTTTCATCATATTTACGCATGGTTAAAGAGATATATGTAGCTAAACATAACATTATGTAAATGTGGTGTTCATTTTAATCTTTCATGTGCATTCTAACCTCTGAGCATCAGTTCTGTTTTGTGAAATGGCAGTAACAGTGATCTACCTGAAATATTTGGTGCAAACACAATGACAATAGAAGGTTTTTTTATTAATAATTTTTAATTATTCCACATAATAAAATTTTAAACTATTAACAAACAAAATCATATGGTCACCCATTCATTCCCTACATACCCTCTTAAAAAACCCTTATTTCTTTTAACACTCGTTCCACATTCCCTATTGACTTCCTAATAGCACTAACCACTCTTTGGAAGGGTCTATTTCCTTAATTTTCCTCATTCTTTACCTTTTCCTTGTTCTTTTGAATTTAATTATTTCTAAAGGTAGGTAAAGATATTCCCCATTGACAAGGTTGTCAAGTTGGGTCTGACCATAGGGGGTGATGCTCATCTCCTTTCCTAAGTCAAAGAAATAGCGTTGTCAGAGACTACTCTGATCATGTGGCTAGCATGAATGCACAGAACGCTGTATACCTTCCCATCAGAGTGGTACCTATTTATCTACTTGCATTTGCATGCTTTCGAACTGCTAGGTTCGCAGAAGCTGGGACTAGTGATGGGAGCTCACCTCATCTCGCAGCACCTGGGCCTCAAACTGCCAACCTGCTGATCTTGCAATCAACTGAGTCAGTGTCTTAATTTAATTCTTTGTTCTTCTCCCATAATCTAGTTATATTCTTCTCATATTGTTGTACAGTTTTCCCACTGATATACATTGTTAGTCTATCCATTGTAACCATCTTGTTTAGTCTTATTAACCACTCTTCTGTGGTTGGCACAATTTTGCTCTTCCAATACTTTGCATAGGTCGTTCTCACTGTGGTCCATATACAATAACATGTTTGTTTTGTCATGATTTAGCTTGACCTGTAGATCACCTGTGATGTTTAATAGAAAAAGTTTGGGTCTTAATGGGATGTTTTTGTGTATTGTTTCCTTAATAATTTTATATATACTTTTCCAGTATTCCTTTATCACTTTATATGGTATAATGTCCTTAGTTTCCCACACACACACACACACACAAACACAAACACACACACACACATTTCCAGCATATCTTATTATTATTCTCTTTATCTTGGCCAGTTTAGTTGGTGTCATATACCATATGATGCACATTTTGTAATAGTTCTCTTTTAGTTTGTTACCTTTGGTGAATTTAAGACTTTTTTCCACACTCTTTCCCAATTTGACAATGGAATATGCCTACCTATATTTTGCATCCATTTGACAACATTTGTTTTGATTGTTTCTTCTTTCAATTCATAATCTAGCAGGAGTTTATAAAGTTTTGTAATCATGTTTTTTTACCTTCTGCCCAGAATATTTTATCTATTTCGCTTGTTTTCTTTTCTATTGCATTGATTTTTATGTCTTTTTTGAAATTTTCTGTCTGGCGATATAAAAACCAGTGTTTGTGTAAACCTTCTTCATGCAATTCTTCTTTTGTTTTAATCCTTCAAAAAATGTTTTATTCAGGATGTCTTCATATTTAATCCAGATCCCCTTAAAGAGATTTTCTTTTTTATGGAAAGCTTCATGTACAGATATCCATCTTGGTAGTCTCAGACAGAAGTATCTTTTATATTTTTTCCACACTTGGTACAGTGTTTTCCTTATATAATGTTTTTCAAAATCTTTATTTGCTTTTAGGTTTTTTGCTTTTAGCATAGGAAAGTGTGGCAGCCAAAATGTAAATTATCACCCTCTAATCTTTTATTTTCCAAGAGTATCCACTAGAAGTTCTAAGGTCTGTTGCAAAAGTTGTTCTGTAAGCATTAGTTTTGAAATTGGAATACATTGGTTAAGACTTCCAAGAAAATTACATTTCCTGAATTAAAATAGAAGTGACTGTATTATACTAAGAGCTATGTTGTCTTCCTTTTGGTAATCTTGCTTTGCATAGTTAAAGTGTAAGTCTTTTGAGTTGCTTCATTTTTTTTCACCTGTCCAGGATGTTCCAGAAAAGTAACCAAAGCTATTTTATCTATATTCCACCTTATATTGTTTTGGTTTTTACTGTGATTTAATCAAGTTTTTTTTTACTGTTTGGCTAACACTATTTCAAACTGCTGATGCATTTCACTCTTACATTTCATACTCCCAATTTCTAGGAGACTAATCTAAACTGTGTTCTTGCAGAGTTTTTAGTCTGTATAGTCCACTGAAAAATTCTACTAATGCTAAGTATAAAATATAACCATTCCAAACCATTCAGCAAGCTTCTTACATCTATGTTTCAACAGAAATTTTATTAGAACACTAGAATAGAACTAAAAGGCATTGAGAACGCTAATTCCTCTTGTTTATTTACATCTATACAACAGTAACTGTGATTAGTTTTATCATCATGTGTTCATAAAATAAAATCACATTTGCAGTTAGAAGTCTTGTTAAAAAAAAAGATGAAGTCATCAAACAAGATATTATAGCTGTAAAGGCTGATGAAAGACCAAGTGGCTAGTGTTCCCTTGTGGAATTAAACATGTCAAAACAACTTATACACAGTGGAGCAAATTCTGCATAAAAGCCAATAAAATTGGGGGAAACCTTCCAAAGGAAAGCAGTTTAAGTAAGGAAAAGCATGGCCTCCTGAGAAACCTTTGAAAGCTAGACCATGATATTATTTGACTTTCCATATGTCCGCTAGATAATATAAACCAACAATGAAACATTTTTTTAAAATTCACCTAACATAGGTAGTTGTACTTTGTGCAGTTTATCTTTTTGGATTTACAACTATTCTACAAAGTATAGTCTATGTATGTAATAGAATTCCAGCTACATTTTTTTTCCTATGGTAGTGTATAAAAATGGTACTACCACTTCAGGTAAAAGACCACAACCAGCATCTTGTTGGGCAGGTAGGTTTATGACCTCTGTTGTTATTCACATTTACAGTCATGGCACCATGGCCACACCAGCAAATATCCTGAAAACCCACCTTAAAATCTAGGCATCTATAGTGAGGACTCCCATCCATTACACTGCAGCTCTCTATTGGGAGGCCAGTGTTGCAGCACTCCATTTCTTGGTATGAGTGCCTGATTTTAAGCTGAGTTAAGGGTGGGTAAAATTGGGAGACAATACATAGAACATAGTGATGCAGGATCTCAGCCTTGAACATAAAACATATCTTGCAAATATAAAACTAGCCCTGGTGCATCTGAGAAAGTAGACTTAAGTGTACAAAACCTCATGCTGCCAACTTCTTTCTTTAGTCTCAAAGGTACTACAAGATCATCCTGCTCAGTATAGATCATGGTGTATGCTGTGGTGATTGCAGTTAATTATAGTGAGATTTTTCCATGGCGGAATATTAAAAGGTGGCATTTTCCACCACTGTTCCATTACCATAATACACCAGTCTAGTGCTTTTGTATTCTAACCTCTTTATGCTACAAGTGGAAACAAGTTCTGCCAAACGAAGTGCTAAAGTTAGGTGACAGATTTATTCTAGATTGTTCCATTTCAGATGCAGGCAGGCAGATTACATTTTTTTTTTATGTTACTGTGAGACAGGTACACTAAACACTTCTCCTTGGTGTTTTAGTTTATCTCATGGGGAAGCATTTTTATTTTTATTTGGGAAGTACAAATGGGAGAGGTAGAAGGTAGGAAAATGCATCTGCAGTGTGAAATAGTACATCCATAATGCTTGTCTTCCACCTTATAGTGTGTGATTTATACCATTGCTTTGACATGTTATTAATGATAAGAAATATACAGTCACCCCTCCTAATTCACAGACGTCCCATTCGCGGTCTTGAATTTCCACAGACAGGAAGCCAGGAGGAACAGAATGGTGTGCGTGCCCATGGCGTGGGGCTGCATGGCCATTATATCCAATGACACTTGGATATTTGTGATTTTTCCAATTTGCGGGGGGGGGGGAGAGAATCCAGAACTGATTCCCCCATGAATCGGGAGGGACAACTGTAATGCCTTTCAATCAGCATAAGATATTTGGGTTATATAACTAATATAGAAGAAGTGTTGGCAACCAGTGTCCTGTGAGGTTCATGTGATCCCCCCTGTTTTTTTTTTTTTTTTTTGCCCTGGGAAACCCTCCCCACCAACACCAAAATCCCCATCATGCTGCTGAAATTTGGCTGTGGGGGAAGTCACCTTTTAAAATCGAAAACAATATACATAATTCTTGTGTACCCTGTTGGTGAAAATGAAGCTTTTCCAGCTGTCAGATTATTGAGTATAAAGAAAGAGGCATCTTTTATTGCCAGATTGGATGCAAGATAGGACAGGATGCTTGTAACTTTAATCATTAACAGATTTTGGAACAGGACAAGGTACCATGAAGCTTTGTCAAGAAGGTCAATATCTATCCAGGAATATCCATTTCAGCCATATCCATCTTC
>CM034706.1:20735203-20746406 GCA_020142125.1 Phrynosoma platyrhinos
AATTAATCATTTTTAAGATGGCTGACAACATACTCTCCAACTGTCCCAATTTGGCAGAGACAATCCCAATTAATCTTCTGTTTTCCCAGTTTGTCAACTGCTTTTAAATATCCGGGTTTCTTTTTCCTCCTTCCACTTTCCCCTTTAGTCCTCAATTTCAGCTCCTGCAAGCTGAGTTCAGAGTACCAAAGTAGTTTGCTCTCAATTAATTCAGCAGGGGGAGAAGAGAGGTAGGGTAGAATCTTGCCCCTCCCAGCATGCTCATATAATAGCAAACGGTTGTAGCCTTTCTTAATGTGTGTGCTCTTCCACATTAGTATCTTTTGCCATCTTAATCATGTTCTGAATTTACTGCCCACTAAGCCACAAAAACAACAGTACCAACTGAAGGCCTGAATCCCTTTGGTGACATTGCACTAGCAGAAACAAATTTAAAATTAGCTCAAGAGTGTTGTCCAGTACAATTTACTATTACAAAACATTTGTGCAGTGTAGCCCTGTTTCTTTGCACTGCCACTTGCATAACTACAGTAGCTGAATTTTTCATTCTTCTAGTGTCACATTAAATCATATTAACTAAATATGTGAGCATCAATTTACTGACATCTTATCATAGGAGGTGGGCAGCTGTGGTGAGTCCAGGGACCTACCTTCTGCCTGTGGGATCATCCAGGACCACACAGACTGATAAAGCTCCCCACTGCCCATGGAAACAGCTGTATAAAAGTCCCATTTTGAATAGGTTTTGCCCAAAAATGGACAGGAGGTTGAAACAACACATATGTGTCTTAACTAACTACTTCGGGTTCGTATTCCTACAATTGTGTACTATACTAATTTTAGTTTCCCTGTCTGTTTGATTTAATGCCAACATTTGTACACTGTCTTTTAGGACTAACCCCCCCCCCCCAAATTATTCGTATCATTCTGACTCATTTGCTAGTCGGTAAAATTCATCAAAACATGACATATGAAAACATTGTAAGAGTGGCAAATTAAAACAACCCGTAGCTTGTTTTCAATATCTATGTAGAAACTGGTACCATAGAGACAATACTTATCACCCAAGGGAGGGGAGGTCTACAAACATGGGATCATTACTGGAAAGGTCCTATTTCTAGTGTCTATGAGTAGCCATCAAAAGTTGGTTTGTGTATAAATTTATTGGAGTAGTATACTCTTGTATTGACATCACAGCACTGCGAGTGCATCCTTTATAAAGCATTTTATTTGCATGGGCTTTTGTGTCCCGGTTTGTTTGTTGCTGTACTTCTTATACAATTCTTATTGTCATATTTTATTATGTTTTAATTTTAGCTGGATGGTTTTATTGGTGTTTGCATCATTATTTGTATGCCACTCTGTGCTCCTCTTTTGGAGAATGGGTGGGATGAAATAACTTCAATCAATAAATAATGTGTTTGAAATCTGGATGGGAAGTGTAAAAGGAAAAAGAAGGTGTGAGAAAGGAAGTAATAATACAGTAATCTGAATGTTATTAGGGCTTGGGTAACAGTGGCCAAGCTGTCTTTGACCAGATGCTAGTGAGATTCAGATTTTATATCCAGTATGGCATGCTATCAAAGAATAGCAGTGTCTATCAAGCATATGTCAACATTTTTTGCAAAGATAGTTATTTCTGCCAAACATGACTGATACTTTTGATGTAATTTATCTCAATGGGTGTAATGGATGACAGAAAAGAGACTACAAGCAATAAAGAAAGAAGAGAAGAAAAACAAAAGGGAGATAGGAACAAGCTAAGAATTATGAATTCAACAGTACAACGGTAAAGAAAATCACTACAATGACCAAGGCAGAGAAATAGAAGACAACAGCAAAAAGGGAAGAACAAGAGAACTATTTCACAAGATCTGAGAAATCAAATGAAAATTCAAACCAAGGACCGGGGTGCTCTATGACAATAAAAATAACATAATTCTAGACCAGGAAGGAATAAAAAGATATTGGATGCAATACACAGAAGAATTATACAAAAGAGATGACAGAATAAAGGATACATGGAATGAAGAGCCATACGAAGATGAACTGCAAAGTCTAAAAAATGGGGAGGGTGGCTATGAAAGAATTAGAAAAGATTCTAAAATGTAACGACATAGAACTCAGCAAAAAAATTAGACTCATACAAGTCATTGTGTTCCCTATTACCATGTATGGATGTGAGAGTTGGACCGTTCAGAAAGATGATAGGAAGAAAATCAACTCCTTTGAGATGTGGTGCTGGAGAAGAGTGTTGAGGATCCCGTGGACAGCCAAAAAGACAAATAAATGGGTCCCAGAGCAGATCAATCTGGAAACCTCCCTGGAAGCCAAGACGACCAAACTGAGGCTGTCGTACTTCGGACATACCATGAGAAGAGAAGACTCGTTAGAAAAGACAATAATGCTGAGAAAAGTGGAAGGAAGTAGGAAGAGAGGGAGGCCATATGACAAATGGATAGACTCTATTAATGAGGTAATGGGTATGGGTTTTCAGGATTTAAGCAGAGCAATGGAGGGCAGGGGGTCTTGGAGATGTCTCATTCATAGGGTCACCATGGGTCAAGATCGACCTGAGGGCAGTTAACAACAATAAATCTCAATGGGAAATAATGTGCTGGTGGTGCTAGTGCCTTTACAAAAATGGAATGGGTTTGCCAAGGCACTAGATATAGTACTGTATACTACATATGATTTGCCATCTAACAGGATCAATCCAGTATTTGGCTGAAGTTTTCAAAACAATTTCTTGCAGAGCAATCCCATTTAGATTGGGTTTCTAAATAATTCTCAATGGATTAATCCCACATGGCCTAAGGATGGCATTTTTTGCCAACTTAGTGGGGATCTTCTGGATCTTTCCCCATTTCCAATTGCACTGAATATGGTATCTCAAGAACATTTGATTTTTAAAGTATTTGCTATATGCTCATTTCTTGGAAGAAAGTAGATGTAATGTGCTATCTGGAACCTGATTCACTTTCAATTTCTTTCATGCTGTAGTGTCTGTTCTAATAAAGAATAGTGAATCAGGGTATTAAAAGTGAAACAGAGCTGGTTCTTAATAAGTGGACAGAAAGCAAAAAGCAAAGTCTTCAGTCTCCAAATGATTTGTATAAGCATTGCTGTTTATACAGAGAATACAGTATACATGGCATTCTATAACAACAGCAAAAGTAAGTGGCCCCTGCCTCATGGAATTTACAATCTAATTGGTATTTTAGAAAGAACAGAGGGAAGAGTGAGATGGACTGTGTTGTAGAGCCAAGAGTAAAAAGGGGGTGCATGTGAGGAAATGTAGTTGTGCATCCTTGGCTGCAAATTCTGGTTTGAGTATGTCCAGAGGACACTTTCATTTTTCAATCGCCTTGTGTCATTCATGGAATTTTGCTACTTCTTTCTTCTTTTCTCAGCTAAGTATAAAAAGGCTGAATAGATGCACTGTCTGAACAGTAGTGTTAGGTGTCCTCAATGTAGAAGAACCCTTCAGCATGAGGTAAAGGTGAAGATCAAGATTGCATCATAATAGGAACAAACAATCACAGTGGTTTCCAGTGGTCTATTTAGTTAGTAAAGCAGTTTAAGATCATAGTGAAAGACAGATAAATAGGTGGAAGAAAAAAATAGGCAGAAAGTGGTGATATCAAGAACAGTGAGCATGCAGACAATTATGGAAGACCCATTAGAATATAGAATGCCATGGGCTTCTGTCATCTGAGTTCCCTGATTGTAATAGACATGGAGAAAAAGGGAGAAGGATAACAAAATGAACTGGAAGCATAATAACCATAGGAAAATCATAATGTATTTCAGTTGATCTGAAGAACCAGCACATATTTTTGATTGACTTGACCTTGGATACCCAGGAGTTCTAAATACCAATTGTTTTATCTTGTCTTCAGAATTCAGTTTGTCTGAGCTGTTGAGAAGGTGGCTGCAAGAAATAATTTCAGAAATAATTTGCTAAGCTGGCATCTAATTGTTGAAGAATGCCCTTCTGAAACCTACCCACTCACATATGAAAGTATGTGGTATGTGTGCATACTGTACTGTTTTAGCCTAGCTGTGCTGCATTCCTACGTGGCATTCTCCCCTTCCCCCATTTTTATTTTATTATTTTACACATTTAAGTTCCTGTTCTGCATTGGAATACTTTTGTTGTTTTCTAACACAGGGTCTTATTCATCACTTGAACTGAAATCTCAAAATAAAATGTTTAGTGCATTTTAAAGTGCAGTGTATGAACTGGAAACAAGCTTCCTGTTTAATTTTTGAGGGTTTTTTGTTGTTATAAATGCCTTGACCTACTTCGAGCTAGAGATAACCCTGGCATTCATTCTATATGTTTTTTTAATCTTGTCCATTTTTAAAGAGCTAATCCTTATTCACTGATATTCTCAGTATAAGATGCATGCTAAACCATACAAGATGCATATGGTCTTTTAAGACACACAGAGAAAGACAGTAAAGACTAATAAGGGGGGGAAGTGTGATCACTGAATCTTGGTGGAAGGCCAGCAAGCATTTAGCTTTGCTGCTAGACTGTGTGTGATGGTTGTTGTTGTTGATAATGGCGTTGTTGTTATTTTAAAAAAGAACAGATTTCTTCCTTTTGGTCTCAACATTAGTCCAACTGTTGTATGTATTCCGAAGGCAAATGGGTTTGTTTGCAATGAAAGATTTGTTGTGGATTTTCAACAGGGCTCCTGTGTGTGTGTCTGTGTGTGTGTGTGTGCGCACGCGCATGCATACACGTGCATGATGCTTAGTGAATATTAGCCTTCAGGGTTATTTTTCAGTCACATTGAATAAACTATTAATTTCTACCAAACTGCAAAGTGCAGAAAATCCATTTCCCTGATTTGTGTTGCCATTGCAATTGTATCACTTTGCTTTTTCCCTATGCAAATGCAATTTTTTTTAAAAAACTTCAGCAGTGGTGTTGTATTTGGAAAGCAGGAGAGCAACAGAGTGGAAAGGTAAAAGAGCTGGACAACTTTTCTCTAAAAACTAATCTTTAAAAGTCCCTGGATTGGGAGAAAGGCAGGATAAAAATAAATAAATCATAAAGTAACCAAATAAATGCATACTGATGCATCTAAGCAGCATGAACATTTTATTTTCCCCATTTATTTTTCAAATTTTTAGAATGACATAAAAGTCATTGCATAACAATGCATTGTTCACTAACAACTGAGCATTAATCATTCTCCCAATATACACTTGGCCCTCCTTATCCCTGGATTTTTTTATCCATGAATTCAAGTAACCACAGCTTGAAAATATTGAAAAAAAGTATAAATTCCAAATAGCAAATCTTGATTTTCTATTTTATATAAGGGACACCATTTTGCTATGCCATTATATTTAATGGGACTTGAGCATCCACGTTTTTTGTTATCCACGGGGGTCCTGGAACTAAACTCCAGTGGATAACAAGGGCCCACTGTACTCTAAATTTTAGTCCATGGGGGGGAGGTCTCTCTAGGCATCTTCCATGTTCAGCCCCTGGTAGAAATATAGTGTTCGACATTATCACTGGTTTTTGCTATCTGCAGTAAGTCCGGTAACATTTTCCCTGTGAATGTGGGGTTGGACTATAGTATCCTTAAATTTTCCTTGCAGTACACACTAAAGCTACAAAGAAACTGCATGCTGATGGTTTACTGCATATTCTGTATAATCTAATCAGGTGCATATTTTGTATAATCAATATACTGCCTCTGCAGATGGGCGACACAGAGCCGCCCTGGAAAGTGGCAGATTGGGGCCGTGGCAACCCCACGCTGTGGCACTGATCCTCCCTTTTGCCACCCCAAAAAGAGTGGCAAAATGCCACTACTTTTAGGGGCGGCAAAAAGTCGCCCTAAGAGTCGGCACTGCAACTCTTCCTCACCCTTTTGGCACAGCGTGTTTAAATGCTGAACCAGGAGGCCGTCCTGACATTGCACACCATGCATAACAGCACACAGTATGGGTTTGGGGCGGCTGGCACGTGGCTCTCCCACTCCAACTCTACCCCCAGGCTGGCCCTTTGGGCCGGTTTGCAGAGGCCCATAGTTGAGTTTATACAGAATATCCTGTATATTCTATATCAGTGGTGGCGAACCCTTGGCATGCATGCCAGAGGGAGTACTCAGAGCCCTCTCTGTGGGTATTTGTGTGGTCGTCCCAGCACAGAGATCACCAGAGTTTATTACTGGAAAGCCAGAGGGACGCAGCACTTTGTGATGAGTAAGTGAGTTTGGGGTTGCAGTTTGGGCACTCGATCTCTAAAAGGTTCGCCATCAGTGTTCTATATTCTATGGGAAAAGATAAATAGATGGAGAATTTGAAATTTAGAGAGATAATTTATGAGGAACTTGCATTTGGATGACTTTTCTAGATTTGGACATGGATTGAAAGACTGGCCAGATTCTTCCAACCGCTTGGTCAAAATTCAGAATTTTGTGGACATGTACAATATCATCTGAAATCCACAAAATAGTGATATTTTGTCACAAGCTCTCAAAGCTTCATTATCTTCTTCTTTAGGCAAAGGTGTTAAAAATCAAATAGGAGAAATAAAAATATATGACAGTGTTAGAGTCACAGTTAGAGTTTACATTCTGTAAAGATGCTGTTGTTCACAGTTAAGATAGTATAGAGGGATTGTCACGTAGGCAGGCCACCCCTTATGGCCATGTGGGTTCTGGGAGACAAAGAATCATAAAGTCCAGGAAATAAAATTTACACTCAATTAGAAAAACAAATAAAGAGACTTGCTTTAATATCTAGGTTGCCTCTGTAGACCACTGTTGATTGACTCAACCATTGTTGCTGATATATAATTAGAGCAATGGATTTCAAGGTGTATTCTAGGAAACACTGTGGTTTCCTAGAACAGGGCTTCCTGAAAACCTATGAAGAATTCTCTCTGTGAAGAACAGAAAAGATAAGTCATCTTCTTTGGAAGAGAGATTGCTTCTCCAGTACCCATCTTTTCATACAATGTGCAGCTAGACAAAAGTGTTTGGGGGTATATGGCCATTCATTCTTGGTGATGGAGAATCCAAGCATTCTCTCCAGCATGTCATATGTATGTATTTAAGATGACAGAATACACCCTGTTGTCAGATGTCATGTGCAAGACTTTCGTAGCAGCCCCCCATCAGACAATTTAATGCAAAAATATTGAAAACCTACTTCCTTGAAGGACTCAGGCTGATTGTTATTCTGTATTTGTGAATAAATTGTGCCAATTTGTTATTGTTTCAAGATTGGGCTTAATTTTAAAAAATAGAAGCAAAATACAGTTTTTTTTATTACCACAGTGTTGTATCTTAATGGTACCATTGTTTAGATCACTTTATTGAAATACTATGGTTAAAAGATATGAAAATGTGAAGCTTCAGAATAGATGCATTAATCTATTGCTACAGGGCATTGTTGCCACAAATAAAAATTCTGCCCCACCCTATGATATTTTCCTTCAGTCTTGAAATTTCTAGCATTGCAGTAATTTTGATCTTCAGTTGAGAACCGAGAAATACAACCTGGAGCTGCACTGCAGAAATAATCTAGCTTGACACCGCTTTAACGGCTGTGGAATTCTGGGAGTTGTAGTTTTGTGAGACATTTAATCTTTTCTGACTGCTCTAGTGTCATGACAAATTACAATTCCCAGAAATCCATAGCATTGAGCCATGGCAGTTAAAGTGATGCCAAACTGGATTACTTCTGCAATGCGGATGCAGCCATAGTTTAAGCTTTCAGAAAAATGAAGCAGTCAACATTAGCAAGGCACTTCAAGCACAGCAAATAAAAGAGTTCTGGGTATGAATGGTTTTAAGTGTCTCCCTAATGCCAAAAATTTGGGGACTGAAGGAAGATTTTGCTGAGGGAAGGCAGAATTCTTACTTATTCTTATTGCTGCCTTCATTTTGCCCCTTTCATAGCTACACCTCTGTCTAGAAGAATCAGTTTGACAACTTTGAAAAGAAAATACTCATCTCTCCTGCACATTCCTTGTTGGTGACTTGGTGGAAAACTTTGTTACACATGTTTTCTGCGAAAGGGCAGCTTTGTAAAAATATTGCCTGGAATTAGCGTACGGGGTCCATGTGTTGCCCATTTGCTTGTCAGGAATAGTTTAAGAGGGCAAAAGAGGGGGCTTGAGTGACTGCCAGTCTGTCTTAAAGTATGGTAATGAGGCTAATTAGAAGAGATGAGAGCTCAACCAGATCTGTGAAGGCAATTATCTGGGAAACCTTTGTGTCATGTTTTATCTTTATCAGGTGACTCTTTCTCTGTTTTGGCACTTACCGCTACAGGGAGATGTTGAAAAAGGTACGGCATTTTTGCTTTTTAGACCCCTTGAAATAAAACATTCAGATATAGCAGACATTAAACCAGGAGATCTGTATAGCCAAAACCAGGAATATGTTCCTCTGCAGGGATCCCACTGGTACTTCTCAATTGAATTTGCATAAATGAAAAGGAAATTATGTTTTAAATTAGCATGCCTGAAGTCGGTGGCACCTTCTACTGTTTTCCAATTGTTTCAGCATTGTGCATTTTACGTTACTTATAAAAGATTAGTATTCACCATGTTTGCTAGGAAACTGTACATTGGGTAGGTTGGGAAGAAGCATAAAATACCTACTTTCTTCAAGAAATAACAGGGGTGTTTAGAATAGTTGATTGGAAATAGAGATGTAAATTCTCCACATGCAAGAAAGAATAATTATGATAATTTTCTTCCCAATGAGGAAGAAAATGAATATTTCTGCACAGTATTTCCCCCATATTTGAGCATCCCAAGGTGTGACAGGAGATTATTCTGCACAGAAAAACCATGTGGGGTTTATTTTTTGCACAGAAACCGTATTTTCTGTGCAGAAAACATAGTTGTTTTTTAATACAGAATAACACCCTGGGACACTTCCATATATTTGAATACGGGGGGGGGGGGGAACTCTGCAAAATTTTTGCTGCTCTATTATTCTTCCTAATTATGTTCTCCAGCTGTTGGGAAACCATAAAACAAATAACTAAGTATATTTTTCCATCCTTACCTTGATGCTGATGTCCATTTTCTAGTGAAATGAATGAAACTGCTTACATTACTGCAAACTCTATCTATTTCCGTGAGCTGTGTGCACGAAAGGTTTGCAAGGGATTGCGCCCTTTGCTTCTTAGTACATCTGACTTTGACATCTCATCCTGTGCAGACACTGATTAGAAAGGAAACATTAAACACTGCAAATGAAAAACATGTGTCCTCCTTATTGATGGGTCCTTGTGTAGGTCCTACAAAGGAAAAAGAAGGGGCATGTGACACATGAGCATTAAAGAGACCTTAACAAGGCTCGAATATGTTTGACATTTTGATCAGTGATGCCGACTTCACAAACGTGTGCCCTAGGGAATGAGAGTGCATAGATATACAGATTTGGCACATTGCGTCCTCTATAATTCACGTTATATTTGAAAGTCCTTCTCCCTGCCTCTAGCAGACATATTTTGTTGTGTTTGGCAGAATGGACAGATGAAAGAATGAGCAAGTTCACATGGTGGGCTGAGGATTAGAAGAGTGCTTTCTATTAATTTTCTGTGTTGCATAAATTATGTTCTTCTTCTTTGTGGTCTCTGCGGATCACACAAATGGATTAGCCTGCGCAGCAAACTCTGGAACCTTCTTAGAGCTATTAGAGGTGTTTTGGCGGTAGCACCACCCACTCTCCAACTGCCTTATTGGCCGGTTTTCCGCCTAAACCCTCAGTTTCTTTTATCCGCCGCCGCAGCAGCATCTTGAAGAACTCTTCAGAGATTCATTTTCCTATCACACTTTAAAATTGCCTTTTGACAGGATCAGTCTGTGTTTTGGTGGGGTTTTTTAACATCATTGTTCATATTTTAGGAGGAGCGGTGAGAATCTCAGTCTTACATGTGACTTTAATTTCTGAGGTGAAGTTATTTCAACAACCACTGAGGTAAAAAAAATTTCTAAAATGGGCGCTCGCCCTTATGGTGTGCTTTGCAAAGCTCCTTTATACCCAAAATGGAGACAATTTTCTTTCGGAGGGTACTCATGGAGGAAAACTGTTAAAGGCTCTAAGGCCATTTTTACTGCTAAATATAGATATAGATAGATAGATAGATAGATAGATAGATAGATAGATATGTGTATCTAGATCTAGATCTAGATATACATCTAGATCTAGATATAGATATATTACGGACACTTGCCTTGCTTTGTGCTCAGCTAAGGTCCATCATGCTTTGGAGGAGAAGTTTTTATGTGGTCGCTCACCTCTATGTCACACGGCTAAAACTCATCACACCCCCAAGTCAAATTTATTGAATGGCCATTTTCCTTGCTGTAGCACTTGGCAAAGGCTCATCCTTCTGAGGACTTAAGGTTACTCTGACCCCCTGGGGTCAAACTGACTGGCTTGGAGCCCTACATGGATCATCATTGGTCCCTGACTCTCCGGGGTCAAACCGACTGGCTTGGAGCCCTACATGGATCATCATCAGTCCCTGACTTTTCGGGGTTAGGGACCAATTGCACTTATTGCACTATTAAAACTGATTGGCTTGCAGCCTGACTTTGATACTCATCAGTCCCTGACTCCCTAGGGTCAAACCGATTGACTTGCAGCCCTGCATCGATCTTTGTCAGTCCCTGACGCCCTGGAGTCAAACCAATTGGCTTGGAGCCCTGCATGGATCCTCATCAGTCCCTGACTCTATGGAGTCAAACCGATTGGCTTGCAGCCGTGCATCAATCCTCATTGGTCCCTCAATCTCCAGAATCAAACCAATTTGCTTGCAGTTCTATATCAACCCTTGTCAGTCCCTGACTCTCTGGGGTCATACCAATTGGCTAGGAGCCCGCCTTTGATACTCGTCAGTCACTGACTCTTGGCGGTTCCTGACTCATGGCCCAACTTCGATCTTCATTGGTCCCTGACTCTCCGAGATCAAACTGATTGACCCGCAAGTGGTTTTATATGGTGCCTTCCCCAACCATCAGGGTGGTAGCCATGTCAGGATCACGATGTTGCCACAATTTGGTTTGGATTCGAGGCTATGGTTGCTCCCTCCATACAAAGGTCAACTACAACCAAGCTTTTGATTAGAAACATGATTATTCCCTCTATACCAAAGTGCAATACTGGCTCATGATCTCCCTGATTTGGGACTATGGCATTTCCCT
>CM034706.1:20748378-20766219 GCA_020142125.1 Phrynosoma platyrhinos
TACAGTTCATCAAAACAGTTTATTAAGAGAGTTAAGAGACATATTTTTAACCATTAAAAAAAGTATTTTAAAATATTATCCCCATCCTTATTGCACTATTAAAATTGAGCCTTAGATACAATGCTAAATTATAGCTGATAAGACAAGAACTAGCTAGAGTTGTTCTTTTTGGTTAACTGCAACCCAAACCTGGCAACAGCATTTTGGACCAACAGAGTTTCCAAGGAATTTCCAAAGACAGTTTTTACATTATATACAGTATATTTTCCTTTGTTGTCTAGGTTTAGTGAAGAGTAGAGGGGGCTTGTAGCAGGTACCAACCTTAGCTACTGGAAAGTACTTGGTCCATCCTTGTTACCTGGGCTTCAAGAGATAAAGCCAGATTTAATAACATTCCCACAGTGGAAATATGATCTTCAAGTCTGGTGCAACCTGTTTCAGAACAAGCAGAATAATACTTCTGTGCTCCACTGAAATATCCATTTCTGATACAGTCCATTATTTAACCCTGTTTAGGCATTCTCCTGCATACCTGGAGGCTTGAAGGGATATGAGAAGAGTGCACACATATAAGCCCCACTCCTAATGCACCGAGGAATGGGCTAGACCGTCACTTATTGAATACAATAGTTGTCTGTAGAAGTCTCTGCATTTAACTGAACATTTGGCAGTATGCAGTTATAGAGAGCCAGTGTGGCACAGTGGTTTGAGTGTTGGACTACGACTCTGGAGACAAGGGTTTGATTCTACACTCAGCCATGAAATCCACCAGGTGACCTTGGGCAAGTCACACACTCTCAGCCTCAAGGGATGGCCATTGTAAACTCCCTCTGAACAAATCTTAATAAGAAAACCCCATGATATGTTTTCCTTATGTTTGCCTTAAGTCAGAAACAATTGAAGGCACACAACACACAGAGAAATAGAGTTACAGACCCCCTGAAATCAGGAAATTGTGTTTATCAGGTTCCGGTTCACAGAACATGTGTTTATGAACAAAGTTTCAAAACCATCTAAGAGAGAAGTGATCAAGATGTGAAGGTCTCTGACATTGTTCAGGAAGCAGACGTTATAAATGCCAAAGCATGCTAGTGTGTCATTGATCCACTTACATTGGATAAAAATAAGGAACAGATCTGGGTATCAGCAGTACATATTACCCACATCTTAGGTGTTGCCATGAGTTGTTGTTAAAGATTTTTCTTTTAACATGGCTATATTTGGGAGCAACACAAGAATGAAATGGGTATATTTCTCATTTTTTCTAGCTACTACACTGCCCCCCTTAAAAAAATAAAAATAAAATGGCCAGTGAGTCACAAAACTTCAAATACTGTGCCAAAATGAGAAGTGGGGTGTTAGCACTGGCTGGTGTTACCAAGATATTTTGGAAACATTTAATGAGCCAGTGAATTGTATTTCTGCTCCTTGTCCCCTGCTGGTTGCTTTTGGAAGTCTACGAAAGTCAGCTCAGCAATGCCATAGCTGAATGACTGCAGCCAGGTTTAAAATCTCTTGCTGCAACCAGTCCATTATTATCTGTAAAGCAAAACTTGGCTTTAGTGGTAGTGAGAAGAAGACGAAAGGTTTTGAAACATCTGACTTGGAACAATAAATACTGGCTGCCTGAAAAACAAGAATAATGAGGCCATTTTTTAAAGTATTTTCATTTAATGGATTCCAAAATAGTTACCTCATAAAATAAATAGTTTTAAGTTTCCACATTAGTTTGCCTTTAATCCATATATGCAATGAATTCTCATAAAGGAATAAAGAATGCTTGTACCCTCAAATATTCTACACTGAAGCTACCACAGGGAAACTAATTATCTTTCTGTCTCAACATATGGGGACTCACTGAACGTTCCACAAATACTCTGATTCTGCCAAAAGTACTGATACTCTTGTCCCTAAGGCTGAGGCCGATGTTTGTAATTTGTTAAAGAAAGGACATGGCTGACATTCCAGCCATAGATTCCAGCCTGTCTTGTGTAGGATTTCCTTTTTCAAAAGAGGTGCTCATGACATTGGAAGCTACAAAAACAAAAACCCTCTATACCTTATAATTCACCATTTTGTAATAAAAAAAGCATATCCAGAAGTGTCTTGGTTTTCAGTGGATCAACCCACTCATTATTTGGCTTAGAAGTTATGCTGTCTTCTCATCTTCCCCCCTCCCAATTTATCAATGGATGTATGACTTCAATATGGAGTGGAGGATTAAGGTAAAATAACAGGGACTTCCCTTGGCTGGTCTCCAGCAGTGGAGTTTGATTTGGCTCCACGGCTAGTGGTCTCCCGCCACCATGGTGAGCTCCCCCCATGGTGAGAATAGCTGTGTAGCCAATTTATCTGCATTTCATAAGGTATGGATATCTCTTGGTTTCTGGACAGCTTTTATCTGGAGGAAATTGTTATCATCAGTGAAGTCCCTACACTGCAGGAGATACAAAACAGAATTCCTTCCTGTACCTCCGGGTACATTGTGTCCATCAACACAGTCAGAGGAGGGAGTTAGATGTGATGCCAGAGAGATGGAAATCCACTCTGGCCAGGGTGACCAGACGTCCTCTTTTTCCAAGACATATCCTATACTTTCTGTCCAAGAGGAATTCCCAAATGTCCTCCATTTTGAGCATGAGCATGTCTAATTTATCTTTATATGACTATTTCTAACTTTACTTTGGTCACCTCTGCCCTTTGTCTTGAATGTCCTACATTCTGTAGGAATGTAGACTGTACTAATTACTGTAAGTACAATACAAGCAGAAACTTTCCTCACATATTGCATGATGGTCACAAAGGACAAGCACTAACTCAGATTTGAGTAACAAGCCCTGCTTAGAAACCAAATGCAGAAAACAACTCATTTTATAAATTGCAGCAAAGTTCAAAGGCCAGTTCATCAACATAGTTAGAATTTTCCTTTCCAAAGAAGACCAACAGCATTTTAGGAGGCTACAGTTTAGTAACAGCACAATGACTTCTAAATACCAGTTGCTGGGAAAAACAAGTGATAGGGTTTGTTTCCTACATATGGATTTTCCATTGGGCATCTTGTTCAACACTTAGAATCTATTGCAGAAATGTAAATATTTCTGAAATATAATTGCTTATTAGTAGGGTTCAGCTATATTCCCTAAATAGCGCCCCAAAGAAACATTGGACTAGATCAGGCGTAGGCAACCTTTTTGAGACGGGGGCCGGGTTGCTGTCCCTCAGACAATTGGTGGGCCGAAGTACCAAAAATAAATAAATAGATAAATAAAAATAAACCACCAAGAACAAGTAATAACAACAATAATCAATATCATCATGGTGGGCGGCGGCAGGACCGGTCTGGGGCCAGTCCAAAGGCCTCGGGGGGGCGCATCCGGCCCCCGAGCCTTAGGTTGCCTACCCCTGCACTAGATTCTCTAATAAAAATGTTTTGCTAATCAACCTTGGCAGAGATTTCACCCAGCTCCTTTGCAGTTGTTTTGCCCCATCCAGCTCTAGTAGTTACTAATTAGGTACTGTTTTACACACTTGTCCTTCCATATTCGCTTGGGTTTGGGGCACAGGACCCCCATGAATGTGGAAAAACCATAAATAACAAAGACACTATGTTTTCACCTAAGAGAACATCTCTCTAAGAATATCTAGGTCACCTAGTGCAACTCTGTGGTCAACATCTGCCAGACACTGACCATAGAATTACTCTGGAGGAGCTACAAATACCTAGTGGAGTGTTCTCTCTAGGAATCTCTAGGCTCTTCAGTGCGACTTTTGGTTAAAGTTGACCATAGAGTTTCTCTGGAGAACCTAGATATTCCTAGAGAGAACATATTAATAAAATTGAGGAATAATCAAATCCACAAAAGTCAAAGCTGCAAATGTGGCGGGACAAGTGTAGTATGTTAAAATTAGTTACTATAAAGTCATTAGTTATTATTCTAGTTGCATTTTTAAATAAAGCAAGTCCTTACTAGCCTGTTCCACAAAAGTTCACTACAACAATTCTTTCAAGGACTTTTTAAAAAATTTGACAAGCCACTGGCCTGTGATACAAATCTCTTCTTTTCCCTTTGTTGTTGCTTCAACACCTACAACAAAACACCAGCATCACCCACCATTTGAACCATGTGATATTTCCATAAAATTAACTTGGGACAAAAGGATTTATGCCTCATTATGGAAGGCCCGAAACACACAGAACAAATGAAGTAGCTTTTGGCCGCTTTGGGGGTGTGGTTTTTAGATGATGCACCACCCCCAAAGTGGCTGGAAGCCATGCCAAGGCCATGCTAGGGGGCTAAAGATCTATAATGCAGAAATAATGCACTCCTTGCGGTGTGGGCTTGGGACCAAGCAGTGGCCTGCTTTGGAAGCAGGCCATGCACTCACAGTGTGATCAAGGCCAGGGTGGCAAGAAGCTGGTCCTATCCCCCAACTCAACTGTACAGTCGTTATTTAAAAAAGAAATTAGTGACATGTAATTTTGTTAACTGCTGTCAAATCGACTTCAACTTATGATGATCCTATGAACGAGAGGCATCAAAGTCACTCTATCATCTAGATCAGGGGTAGGCAACCTTTCCCCTTTAAGGGCCGAGAGACTTCAACTCCCAGAAACCTCAGCCATGTTGGCCAATAGTCCCATGTTGAATAATAGCTCCTGGGATTCTGGGAGCTAAAGTCCCTTGGCCCTTAAAGGGGAAAGGTTGCCTACACCTGATCTAGATGCAGGTCTTACATACTCAGAGCTGTGACTTTCTTAATTAAGTTCATCCATCTGAATTGTCATCTTCCTCTTTTCTGCCTTCTACCTTACCAAGTATTCTTGTATTTTCTAGGGAGTCACATCTTCTCATAATGTGTCCAGAGTACAACAGTCTCAGGCCTGGAACAGATGAGCCAAATGAAGTAGCTTTAGTCCCCTTTGGAGGCAAGAGGTTCAAATGACACACACTTCCAAAGCGGCCTAAAGCACACTCCAGACCAGAGCATAAAGAAGCCAGGATAATCCGGCTCCTGGCAGTGCAAGTTGGGTCCTGTGGCTGCAGGCCACTTTGGGAGCGGGCCGCCACTCTTTCACACCCATCTGCTCTGGCCCGCAGTTGAGTCATCTTGGATTCTAGAGAGAGTTCAGGCTTGATTTGCTTTTAGTTGTTGTTAACTGCCCTCAAGTCAACCCATCTTATGGTAACCCTGTGAATGAGATATCTCCAAGCCCCTATCCTCCATTGCTTTTCTTAGGTCTTGTAGATTCAGGCCTGTAGCCTCCTTGATTGTTTCTATCCATCTGACATGCAGTCTTCCTTTCTTTCTACTACCCTCTACCTTTCCCAGCATTATTATATTTTCTAGTGACTCATGCCTTCCTATGATGTGGCCAAAGTCCAACAGCCTCAATTTGATCATCTTGGCCTCCAGGTAGAGTTCAGGCTTGATCTGTTCAAGGACCCATTTTTATGTCTTTTTGGCTGTCCATGGCATCCTCAGCACTCTTCTCCAGCACCACATCTCAAATGAGTTGATTTTCCTCCTATCTGCCCATCTTCATTGTTCAGCACGACATCTGTACATGTTGATGGGGAATACTTTGACTTAGACTGTTTTAACTTTGGTGCTCAGTTGTTTATTCTTTAGGATTTTTTCTAGTTGTTTAATTGAGGCCCTTCCCATTCTTAGTCTTCTTCTTATTTCTTGTCTGCAGTCTTCTTTCTGATCAAAGTTTTATCCAAGGTATGGTAACTCTTTTACTATTTCAATATCCTCATTGTTTAGGTTACATTTATGTAGATCTTCCATGGTTATTGTTTTTGTTTTCTTTTGTTCAGCCTTTGCACTTTCTTCTTTGACCTTCCTTATTATTTGTTCCAAGTCTGCAGTGTTTTTCCTAGTAGCATAGTGTCATCTGGATCTCTTAGGTTGTTGATTTTCTTCCTCCTATCTTCACTCCTTCTTCTTTTATGTCTAAATCTGATCTTCGAATGATATTTTTTGTGTATAAGTTGAACAAGTAGAGTGATAAAATGTCTGACCCCCTTGCCAATTGGCAACCATTCTGTTTCTTCATATTCTGTGTATTCCTTATGAATATGGAACCCATTTAGGACCCATTTATTTGTCTTTTTAACACTCCACAGTATGTAATTCATTGCTTCTAAGCTCTGGCCAAATAAACAAAATAACTGCATGAAGATAAAATTAAAATATAATAGAAAGAATAAAATATGATTCACATGGAAGTAGCATTTGTTTCCTGGTATCAGTGAAATAATATGTCTTTCTAATTATCCAATGTGTCCCAGCAGCTTTTTTTTACATACTAGCAATCAGTCTGACTGTCCTGTTGAAGCTTGCTTGCCTGAATTGAAATATCCTCCTCACTTTCATTTAAAAGCCAGATGAAGTTTGTAGTACTGGATAATTAAAACAAATCTTGAGTAAACCGTTTCGCAGAGATAGGAGTTTGATGGCTGGGTATATAAAAATTGTAACCAGATGTTATGCAGAAGCCACAGCAATATAAAGATCATGGGCCTTATTTTTTTTTTCAGTCCAAAGTAAAAATATTCTAATTGAAGTTGTCAGCAGGAGTGAGACTAATGTGCCTGTATTTGATTAAATAATAGTTTATTTAAAATTCAGTGTGGTCTAGAATTGGATGAGACTGAAATAGGGAAAAACCGAGTACACTTTTTTTTCCTTTTCTTTTTTGGACCAAAATAAAGGGGGAAAATGGGCCTTGTGAAATGTTAACAATCTTGTGTAATATTGCCAGTTCCTGTCATTATCAATTGAGCATTCTCACCCCATCAGAGTTCTGCAATGCTGCCTGATGCTTAGAGTTTATTTCCCTTTTACTCATTGACTGACTGGGTAAAGAAATGAAAGAAACTGAACAATGCAGCATGGAAATGTTAGCACTGTTATAGATGCTTGGGAATGCTATGTCAAAAGGTTTTTATTTCCCCTGGCAAAAAAATTCCATAATTTCATACAGTTATGTCCGTATAGCAGTATACTTGAAACTGCACATGTCCTTATGTTTAAGAGAAATATGTTTGAATACTATGGAAAATAAAAAAGTTCATGCTATAATGCAGTCAGTATCCCTATGAAGGAAAGCATGTTCATATAACTATAAATTTGAATTAGAAAGGACTACTATAGGTTTAAGAAAACAACTGTCATTGTTTTGAATAACCAATATTCTGATTGCTCACTCTTACATATGTTGTCTTCAGAGTATTTGGGTTTGTACAATAGAAATAGCTTTCAGAATGGTTGGTCTGGGCCAAAAGCAGACCACAGCGGTTCATCCACTTTCACTGGGGTTAGGGGTGAAGGACCCCCATGAATGTGGGAAAACTGCAAATAAAAAAACACACTGATTTTTTTTTTTTTACCTGAGAGAACACCTCTCTAGGAATTTCCAGGTCCTTCAGTGCAGCTCTATGGTCAACATCTGCCAGAAGTCGATGGCAGAATCCTGCAGGAGGACCTACAAATACCTAGAGTAGTGTTTTCTCCAGGAATGCCTAGATTCTCTAGCACAACTTTATGGTCAGTTTCTGGAAGAGTTGCACTGGAGGACTTAGAAATTCCTAGAGATAACATATTAACCAAAACTGCAAATAATCAAATCCGCAAAATCCAAAGCCACAAATATGGAGATCCAACAGTATATTGGACTTAGCATTTCAGTTAAGTTTGTAAAACTTTGGTAAAGTAAATGTTAAAGGCAGGCCTGCCTCATTTAAAAAGATACTATAGGAGTTCTGGTGGTGCAGTGGTTAATTGCCAGTACTGCAGCCACAAGGTTGTGAGTTCGATCCCAGGCAGGGCTCCAAGGTCCACTCGGCATTCTTCCGTAGGTCAGCAAAATGAGAATCCTGCTTGTTGGGGGCAATTAGTTTACATACTGTAAACTACTTAGAGAGTGCTTATTTCACTGATAAGTGGTATAGAAATATACATGCTATTGCTATTGCTATTGCTACTTAATTTACTTAAGGCTTCATATGTCAAGTTTTGCCCATGGAAGAGAACAGCTTCTGTGTAGAGAGTCACTGCTGTGCAATGGTTTGAGTGTTGGACTAGGACTCCAGGAGATCAGGGTTTGAATCCCCACCCAGTTCTAGAACCCCATTGTATGATCTTTGGCAAGTCAAATTCAGCCTAAAGAAGATGACAGTGACAAACCTCCTCTGAATGAATCTTACCAAGAAAACACTATGATAGGGTCTCCATAAATCAAAATAGACTTGAAGGAGCATAACATAAAAACCACAATGAAAGTGACCTTATTGTTATTTCTCTTCAAATACCCTGGACAGTTTTCTTGCAGTCTAGAAACAGAATCCTTGTTTAATAATACAAAACTAGGCAACCAATTATTCTCTGGAAAAATGGAATTTCCACATTAAAACAACTGGAATAATCCACCAAAGCAAATGTCTAAAGTGAAACTAGAATCTGAACCGTAGAAGGCAGAAAACTCCTTAGATTTAAGGGAAGAATGCTTAAAGTATTAGAACTGCGGAAGTTGTATATTAGATCCAACCACAGTACAACAAACAAAATGGCTGTTGTTTTTTGTGGGTTTTTCGGGCTGTGTGACCATGTTCTATAAGAGTTTCTTTCTAGAAACTCTTCTAGAACATGGCCACACAGCCCGAAAAACCCACAAAAAACTATGGATGCTGGCCATGAAAGCCTACGACTTCACAAAATGGCTGTTGTTACATGCTCTTGTTTGTTTCTGCTTCTCATTCCTTTTCATGCCATCCAACCAGCAGGATAACATGAAGGGATCCAGCTTTAGGGCAGAAAAAGGATTATAGTTTTATTATCCATCTTGCAAGTAATAAATCATTGGACCCAGGCTTGACATCAGCCTGGGACACTCAGGTAGCTGCCAGGACCCCTGTGTTGATAGCTACTATTGATCAATCCCTCATGCTTAGTTGCTGGGTCTGTGTGATTCCCACAATACCCCTGAAATAAACCAGAACCAGGAAAGGGGTTTACAATGGATATAAAGTTTGTTAACTGGACTAATCTTTATAAGTTGTAATGCACCTTTCTTCCCTGAAGGAGCTTCATGTAACTTCCATAGATTTTGAAGGCAACCTCCCATTGAGTAACTAACCTGTCTCAGGATCTTCATCCTCTCTTATCAGGCAACGCTAAGCATTCCCACAAAAATATCTCATATTACTGAGGGTACTGCCTGAAATGTAACAAAAATATTCAGTGTGAATTGTTTTATTTGGTACTTATATAAATATTTTCCATTATATCCTAATGACTTGTGTTTAATGATTGATTAATCTGTTATGTGCTGTTGCTGGATAGACTTTCCAAAAATGCTATAAATAGGGGGGGGGGGTGGTTTTTTTTCAGGCTGTGTGACCATGTTCTAGAAGAGTTTCTTTCTGACGTTTCGCCAGCATCTGTGGCTGGCATCTTCAGAGAAGCTATAAATGTTTCAGTTTTGAATCCTGACAGCTGGCCAATCATGTCGATAAATAAACTGTTATTTCCAATTTATTAATACCTCTGTTCTTGAACCCTGAGAGGGGCAAGATTCCCTTACAACACTCATGTGGGAGTAAGCCCATTTAATACAATTAGACTTATGTCTGAGTGTTGGCATCATTAGGGAGGTGTGGGATATGTGGCTTGCACCAAGTGACAGTCCAGAACTGGGATGACACCCAGTCAGCCCTCCCCACCTTGGTGCCGCTGCTTTGTCCTCCTCGTGAGAACAAAGTGGCGGCACTAAGAGAACCACCTGACCCCCACCACGCTTTTGGCCACGGCCCCAGAAGCCCCACCCACTTGTAAGTCCCACCCCCCCTGCACCAGGTGACACCCCAGGGAGTGATGCCACAAGCACTTGAGGAAATATAAATTGGACTGGATTATATGACATTTACTATAGGAATGACTTGTTTGTGAATCTGTGAAATCTGTAGATGTGTGTAAAAGGAAGTACAGCTATTGCATGTGATATTAAAGAAAAATCCTCAGAATTACTCTTAATTGCAACTCTTAATTGCAAGTAGTTGTTGTAGCAAAGCTTTTAGTTCATTGAAATAATGACAGTCTGAGCATACCTAGTTGGAGAAAATCCTAGACAGTGGAAAGATGTTGGTAGAATATGAACTGATAATTTCAATATCAGTTGATATGAAAGGAAGACTGTGCTAAATAAATGAAAGTTGGAAGGATGCAGTTTGGGAGGGGGGATATTCAAGTTCAGGGTTGCAATAAACCATTTACACCTACATTATTTTTGCATCTAGAGATTAGCCTGAATATTACACAAATAATTTTCATTTATCTGTGAAGTTATACATTCAAGTAACAAGTGAAATATTCTCAAGTGCTATGCTGGTTCAATTTGAAAATTTAAGATATATATATGTGAATCCTTTCCCAGCAGTGGGCAGAGGATTTCTTATTTCCCATACATGAACTGGCTGCATATAGAACATTACATAGTTTGAGTGTTTGTATGCTGAGTTCTATGCCTAGATGAAGGGGTGAACATGTTTTGCTTATGGCATCCCATTAATTAAAATCTGGGAAAGAAATAGTCCCCATGGATTCTGGCACTTCTCCCTAGCACTTCTCCCCAACACTTCTTGGCTTTGGTGTGCCTTTTTGTTTTTGTTTTATGTTGCTGAATTAAAAAAACAAAATGAGAGAGAGTGATTGAGAGAGAAAGATGGGTAGGCTGCTGTGCAGTTACATGGCTTGAGTGTGCTACATATTCATATAAAACGTTTTGATGTCTTGGTTAGTGGAACACGCTCAGAGATTAAATACACTCTTTCTTTTTAATCCTCTCTAAAGCTTTCTTTTCCCTGAAATTAATGTATCAGGAAGCTTTCCTCTTAGATGTGTTTGGTATTTCTCCTGGACACTTAGCTGCTGTGGAAAAAAGGAGGGAGGGGAGTTATCCACAACCTGAGAAATTTTTCATGGCCTTCCTCCAAATTATAAACAGCTGAACTGATTTAAATAAAGGGTTTTTTTAAAAAAAAATCTCAAAAAATCCTCACATCTGTGCTGACCAATTTATGTGCCAAATTTCAGCCCAATGTGATTTGAGACAAACCACTATATTAAACACCCAGCCTAGCAACTAAAATGGAAATACTGACAGACCCTTAACTGTAGTGGTCCCTCCAGGCAGTGTTGTTATAATGTACTGGCTATAAGGATCCACATAATTAAAGATTGACTTAGCAGTAACATAGTTTCAATTACAGACCCTTTGGGCTTATTTTCCCAAGCACGTACAGGAAATTTGCATGAATAAGTCCAATTAGTAACAAGTGGCATTGATAGAAATTCAGATCCCTTCATCTCTCTCTGTTCAGTGACTGTTTGCATTAGACATGTTCAGGAGTGCAGCTAGGAGATTCCATTAGGGTTAGAATAAAACATGTCTAAATAAAATGAAACACCAGTTTCACTGAGTTGCAGAGGCACTTGGTGATGTTAAGTTGTGGTTTGCTAGTGATGACTTACTTAGCAGTCTGTTTGGGGGCTGAAGGTCTTTGGATGTGATAGTGTACATGTGTGAAAATCCTGCTAGCATTTATGTAGATTTTGAAAAAGAGATTATGTTTCGCAAAGGAAAGTGATTAGGTGCTCATGGTAGATGAACATTCTTGGCTTGATTCAGAATTTCAAGCTTTCTGTGTGCACAGTGCGGGGAAGTTATCTGTCTTTTGAGAGTTTCTCAGGTCATCATGTTAGTACATCAGCGTTTGACATCACTGGCCATGTACCAAATTCTAGTATTGTTCACCCCCTCACTCTACCTTGGCCTTGTTGCTTCTTTTTGCTGATGCTTTCTATTCACTAGTCTCCTTCAAGAAAGTGAGTAGGGACAGGAGCAAGGAGAAGGAGTAGCAACCACTGCTCACTTTGTCCACTATCACTTGTTCTGTGTGGCTTGCGTTCAAAGAGACAAGCAAAATCAGCACTGACAATGTCAGTGAGGATGAGGGCATCTGATGCAACTACAGAGTCAGCACTACAGTGCCTGCACGTCACTTGCCTGATGTGAGTTGTAATTACCAGAAACTACCACAGTAGAAATTCCCACCTTCAAAAGCACCCAGGACCAAGACTGTGGTTGAGAAATGAATGGGAACAACAACAATCACATTTTGGAAGAAATGATTATGAGAACCAACAACAATAGAAATAGCCTTCACCATCAAAAGTTTGGTCTGATCAATGGTCTGTTCATTTTGTTTCCAGCAGCAGAAACTTTAAAGATGATTTAGGCATGCACCTAAAGAGCAATTATCGCTACAATCCACATCATTTTATAGTAATAAATCTGAGTAATGGCAAGGGGTCTGACATTAAAGACATTTGCGTGTTTGCTTAGAAAGTGGACTCTGTACTGCATCACATATGCAACAACTCTTTTTTAATGTTCCAGTTCCAGGGGTGGACTTTTGGAATAAATGTCATTGAATCATAGAGTTGGAAGAGACCACAAAGTCCATCCAGTCCAACCCCCAACCATGCAGGAATACACAATCAAAGCATTCCTGACATATTAGCCATCCAGCCTCTGTTTAATGTCCTTCAATTCATAATATAGCCAAGCACTAAAAGCATTTCAAGTGTGCCAAAGTTGGATTGTGAACCAAAAACTTCAGTCAAATCAATAATAGCTGTTTTCATAGCGGTATACTGCTACTAGAAGATGTCAAAATAATTAGTTTATATAAAATTGTTGTTTAACAATGGGGAGAAATAGATTTAGAGAGCCAGCATGGTGTAATGGTTTGAGTGTTGGACTATAACTAGAAACCACAGTTTGATTCCCTGCTTGGTGACCTTGGGCAAGTCCCACTCTCTCAGCCTCAGAGGAAGGCAAAGGCAAAATCACATCTGAATAAATCTCACAAGAAAACCCTTTGATGGGGTTGACTTAGGGTTGCTACGAGTCATAAACAACTTGAAGGTGGAGAACAACAACAAGAAAAAGACATAGCTTAGAATGACATTATTGGTTCCTCAACTGAAATTACCGTAATTTCCCTGAATTATCCTGTTACCCAATTTGTGGATTCTAAAGTATAATAAAAACCCTTCCATCCATCCTTCAATCTCTCTGAGACTTTCCTTTTCTTATTCATAAGTGGGTTAACATAATCAGTTCCACACCAATCGAACTTGTATGATAGAATTTGATGGTCAGATTTTTTTTTCTGATTTACAAATTATTTGCATTTTTGTCATGCATAAAAAATTCACAATAATTTCATGTCTGATTTCCCCCCCCCCCCCATATTCTTTGAGATAATCAAAAAAGATAGCTTCCAGTAATAAAAGTCATTTTATATCATCATGACTTGGATCCAGGTAACAGCAGATGTGAGCTCTATACTGCTTTTCAGGTGGCCCAAAATCAGGTTTTTTTTATTTTTTTGTTTTTTAAGGCACAGAACTTTAAATTGAAATGCACTTTACTGATTTAGAAAATAAGTTGGATGTAAGCTCTCATCTTTGCCAAAGTTTTTTTTTTTTTTTTTTTTTGGTACTTCTCTATTGCCTTTTGCTGACTGCCAGAAATAGTGCAAATTGAGTCTGCTTTAACTGCCCTGGCTCAGTGCTAGGGAATCTTGGGAAGTTTATTGTGGCAGCAGAGCTCTCTGACAGAGAAGTCTCAATGTCTCAGAAAAAAATACAATTCCCATGATTCCCTAGCACTGAGCCAGGGCAGTTAAAGTGGACTCAAGCTGCACTATATCTAGCAGTCTGCAAAGGCCCTATCCTACCCAGTCAGCAAGGCAGCCTAGTCAAGCCACCTAGCTTAAAGGCAAAGATGCCTTACACATCTTTTGTTGAAATAAATTGTACCTAGTGTGGTTGTGCTTTCTCCAATTAAATATGTCACTTCAGATTCATGTATGTTTTCCACAGAAAAAAAAAGACTATTCATATATATTTTTAATGAACCACTTAAGATCAACCAAAACCTAAGTTACAGGCTGGTATGGGAATTGCATGAACTTACTTATCCATTATATCTACAGTAACTAAACCATAAGTCCAAATCAGAATACTTTATTAGACATAATTTGTTAAACATATTTCCTTGGCTTTAAAAAAAGTTCTGCAAAAAATTATCACTCATAAACCTTTGCAAGCATGGAAAGTTTCATGCAAAGGCAACACCCTGTTCAACATGCCACTGCATGTACTCATCATCCCACCACCACCCCCCACCAAAAAATGGAAAAAAATGAGGAAAGATGTTCTTGTCAAATCCAAATGCTGGGCATGCAAAATAGTTTCCATTTAGTCTAACTCTTTTTTGGTCAACAATGAACTTACTTAATTAAAAGTTTATTGATCTCCAGGGAAAGCATTTGGCAATTGCTTGTGCTCTTTCAATGATAAGTTGGCCAATCCTTTTAAGAAAAAGAGGTTTAGATACTTCTTATACAAATTTATGAACTGAGGTTAGGCCATTAAGTTAGCATGTACTTTATACTATTGTGCTTTGTTGTGTTAGATTTTCTCAACATTTCAATGTAGTTTAGGGGTGTGTGTGTGTGTATGCATAATGAAGTGTGTATATAAGTAATGAATAGACATACTAAACATAAATTTAAGGTACTCTGAAGGCGCTTACGAATTGGCCCCATTGTACTGAGATTTAGGTGAGAGAGGGAGGTATAATTATGGTTCTAATTTAGGGGTTTTAGGTTGGGAGGGTGGAAACAGGAGTTTATTCCGTTGACTGTTCCTGATTTTATTACTACAGCTTAAAGTAACCCAACCTGCTACACTAATGAAATTGTGTTCTTGGTTTAAAAGGGCAATTGTTAGTCTGACTTTGGTGCTCACTGAACAACATTTCTCCAATCTTGTTAAATTATTGCCCTCATTTTAGATTTTTATGGCCGTGTACGTTACCAGCCCTTGTTTCTCTACGTTTCCTTCATTTCCCAGGTATTAATGATTAATGGGAGGTGTCGAAAATGTTAGAGTGAGCAGGCATCAGCAAATGCAAGATCATAATTAGTTTAGCTGACGAGGGGCCTCTGATAGCACTTGCATCTGGATGGAAAAATTACCCTATAGGGAACTGGCTGATCACCAGGTCTTTTTAGTGATACATTGTGAAACACCCGATGAATCAAGTGCCCTTTCAATGCCAAGAAAGTGTTCCACACTCCAAGCCAAAATTATGTCTGCAAAAAGCTTTCCATTTGAAAAGTATCAGAGTACAATTATAACCATTGTACTTTCTTGGCACCAGGAAACCCCTTTCCCTACAGTATAGAGTAAAGTTAAATAAATTACTTAAATTTGACGAAACCTTGAAATTTTGATTTACAAGGCTAGTAATTTTTTAATTTAGAACAAAATCAGTCTAATCTTTTACTGAAACTGTTCTCCCTCGACACTTCCGTGAGGTGGAGGAGTTTTAATAAAAGTTTATTTAAAAAATAAACCAATGATGAAATGATTTAGTAGTCCTCCGCCACGGGGGAGATTGAGAATAGCCAAACAAGACAACTATGTCATTGCTGTTAGCAGTTGTGCCCACAAATGCAGCCTATTTTTTTTAATTAAAAAATATCCACACTATTCTTATTAAAATGAAAAGTTGCATAGTATCATTATGCCACATAAGGACTTTTAAAAGCTTATCTCATCAATGATGCCCAATGCTTGAGTAGGATGGATTGTTAGTGAATTTGTAGAATTCAGCCCAGACAATGTTGATGTAAAATCTATCCATTGATGAGGCTGTGTTGCCTAGTTTCACCTCAGGTTTGGATGAAGTATCATTAGTAATGCCATGACTTTTTGTCTTTTTTTTTTCTGTAGAAATTGAGCCATTTTCTCAGTGAGCTGTGGGAAACATAATATTATATATGTGATTTTAGAATTGCACCAGGCTGTAATCCTGTAGAGTGTGTATTGTTATGGATAGACTGTCACGCAGGAACAGGAATGAGTCAATATATTATTAATCAGAAAAATATGTTTATATTATTGTTGTTGTTGTTGTTGTTTCTCATTTGTTATTAATGATCATACTTTTAAAATAAAGCCACAATAAAAGCAACATAAGCACCTTCAAGATCAGCAGGAATCGTTCTGTGTCAAAAGAGAATGGTAAAAGTCAGAATTTGGAACCTAGTCATTAAAAGGCACAAACTCTAAAAGCTCAAAAAGTTAAAGCTGCTGCTATGGCGGGGAGGGGGGTTCAAAGCAGTGGCGTTTTGCACACCTCATCCATCACTGTAGGGTAAATTGTAATGAAAATCAGCAGTGCCTATTAATTACAATTGAACCTGACCTCATTATGGGCCGTGTGGTTTTATACTATCAATTGTTGCCAGCCTAGAGACAAAACTTCTGTGTTGATTTGTCCTAACTCCACAGATCATGTGACTAACCTTTGACCTTGTGTGTCCCCCCCTTCCCCTCTTTCAGAGACGTAGAGGCTCGGGTGTTTTTTGTGCCAATTGCCTGACCACAAAGACCTCTCTCTGGAGAAAGAATGCAAATGGAGGATATGTATGCAACGCGTGTGGTCTCTACCAGAAGCTTCACTCGGTAGGAAGAAGTTACTTGTTTTATACAGGAAAGGTTTTAGGCAGCTCAGCTGAAGTTGGGCAGCTGCGGTTAATTTCCTAACTGTGCTTCTCCTTCCCCCTCCCACTTCAATGTGGTAATGCTGGGATCAGATGTGATTCATTATAGAAGACGCTGATACACCATGGAGAGGAGTCTGTGTTGGAGATTACCAATGAGGCATTAATTATTTTGATACAAAATAAAGAATAAAGTGAAGCTGCTTCCTGCCCTCACCCAAGATTTCACAGAAACACATTGTGTCATAGAACTTGTCATGGTTTCTTCACTTAGCTCAAGGATGGGCAAAGTGTTACCCTGGGGTCTCATGGGGGTTCCCAAGACTGTTTTTGCAGCCCTCAGTCCCTCCAGACTCTCCAGACCACCCCTTTTCTGGCCCAGAAAACAAATGTGAATCATTTATCCTGGAAACCTCCAAGAATGCCAGTTTTAGATTGCAAGCTGTCTCTGGATTGTTTAAAATAAAAATTAGCTGTTTACCTTAAAATTAAAAGTGAAGTTACAGATACTTTTGGGTTTCATTTGATTGATTGATTGATTGATTGGCTGGCATATTTAGCAGCACATGAACCCCAGAGGGTCTCAGAGGAAAAGCTGCCACATTACAGTAGTGAAGGGGAGTCTTGTAGCTCAATGGGAGAACAAAGGCTTTGAATTCAAAAGGTCCCAAATTTAGTCCCAGGTATCTCCAGGTAACATTCAAAAGACACTATACCCCAAATCGTGAAAATCCACTACCAGCCAGTATTCACCAGAAGTGGTAAAGTGCAGACCCTGGGCTTCATGCACCTCCTAGACCCCATTTTTATGGATACTGTGGCTCCTGTGACACACACAGAAAATGTTTTACATTTTTTGCCATGGTTTTCAGACAACTTTTGCTCCAAAACCATATGGAAAGTTTCCGTAAACAAACACACAAAAATATCTCATCCCCACAAAAATCCATGAATCCCATATTTCCCCCTAATACTCATTTTTTCATAAAATGGTGACAGGAAGTGATACAACATATCTTTCAATCACCATTTTCAAAGGGATTATGGAAGCAAATGGGGATATTTGGGCTTTCTTTACAGAGCAGAAGGCATGGAGGGTATATGAAAGGAGAAATCAGTCCCTGCCAGTCTGCACTTGCCCACTCCACTGTAGACAGACCAATGGTTTGACTCAATATAAGGAATGTTTGTA
>CM034706.1:20775009-20785394 GCA_020142125.1 Phrynosoma platyrhinos
ACACAGATATTTTAAATGTTTAAAATTCAGGAATTGGGTCACAGTCCTTGGTTGAATCTTGCATTTTCTTGTTTTGAGGAATGCCTTTCCTTAGAACTGTTCTACTGAAATGGCTTGATAGGACTCTAGTAACTAGAATTTAGACAGCTGGTTCTGCAGACCTTTTTGAGCATTGTTTTTTATTTATTATGTTTTTGTGTTTTATATGCAGACTCCGAGGCCTTTAAACATCATTAAGCAGAACAACGGTGAGCAGATCATTAGGAGACGGACAAGAAAACGCCTTAACCCGGAGGCACTTCAGGCTGAACAGCTAAACAAACAGCAGAGAGGGAACAGTGAGGAACAAGTCAACGGCAGTCCATTAGATAGGAGGTCAGAGGATCACTTAACAGAAGGTCACCAGAGAGAAATTCAGCTTCCCAGCCTGAGTAAATATGAAGCCCAGGGTTCATTGACTAAAAGCCATTCTGCTCCACAGTCAATACTGGTCAGCCAATCTCTGGATATTCATAAAAGGATGCAACCTTTGCACATTCAGATAAAAAGTCCTCAGGAAAGTACCGGAGACCCAGGTAATAGTTCCTCTATATCAGAAGGAAAAGGAAGCTCAGAAAGAGGGAGTCCAATAGAGAAATACATGAGACCTGCTAAGCACCCAAACTATTCGCCACCTGGAAGCCCTATTGAAAAGTACCAGTACCCACTTTTTGGGCTTCCATTTGTACACAATGACTTTCAAAGTGAAGCTGATTGGCTGAGATTCTGGAGTAAATATAAGCTGTCCGTTCCTGGGAATCCACACTACTTGAGTCATGTGCCTGGCCTACCAAATCCTTGCCAAAACTATGTGCCTTATCCCACCTTTAATCTGCCTCCTCATTTTTCAGCTGTTGGATCTGACAATGACATTCCTCTAGATTTGGCGATAAAACATTCCAGACCTGGGCCAACTGCAAATGGTGCCTCTAAGGAGAAAGCAAAGGCACCGGCCAATGTAAAAAATGAAGGTCCCTTGAATGTAGTTAAAACGGAGAAAGTTGACCGAAGTACTCAAGATGAGCTGTCAACCAAGTGTGTGCACTGTGGCATTGTCTTTTTGGATGAAGTGATGTATGCCTTGCATATGAGTTGCCATGGTGACAGTGGACCGTTTCAGTGCAGTATATGCCAATATTTTTGCACGGACAAGTATGACTTCACAACTCACATCCAGAGGGGCCTACATAGGAACAATGCACAAGCAGAAACGAATGGCAAATCTAAAGAGTAAAATAAAATAAAATAAAATAAACCTTAGCACTTAGCACAATTAAACAGAAATAGGTTTCCTTGATGGGAATTCAATAGCTTGTAATGTCTTATTAAGCACTTCATATAGCAAGCATGCCTTATCCAATATAAAGTCCTACATTATTTTTTCTTCCCTCTTTTCCTTCTTATAAACAAAAAAGTTAGTTCCCAAGAAAGAGAGGCAAAATGGATGGCAGCTGGAATGGGGCATGGGGTGGGTAGGGCTAAAGGATAATCACTTGTGACCTGTCCCACCAAAACTATACAAAAGACACTATATTAAGGCAAGTCTCTGGGAAAAAAAACTTAACCAGACAACTGATGCTTTTCTTCTTGTACAAAAAAAAAATAAAAAATCTTAGGTGGCTAGAATGCAAAGATGTATAATGCTGAAGCAGGTGTACAGTAAGATATGCACACTGTATAGCAACATGGACTTACTAAATAAATGGATGTCCAGAAATCTAGTAGTATTTTTTATTATTTGGGTTCACTTTGGCCTAATTAGAAATCATCATTTCTACAATCTGGAGGCAGTACTTCTCTCTAAATGTTAGTCAATACCTATTATTTCATCTCTACATTTTGCAGTTTACCACAGTTGCTCCTAGTTTTTCAAGATCTAGAGAAGGGTGGACAACACAAGGTCGATGGCTGCATGTGCCCCTCTGGTTATTTGTGTGACCCCATCTCCATTGCCAAGCTTTCTGCTGCTGACACCACTAGAATCCCAGCAATTGTTGTAGAACATATAATGTGCAGGAAGTATATTTCTTGTTTCTCAGAAGAAATGTGCTCCTAGCATGCTATTGTGAGAAGAAATGTGCTCCTAGCATGCTATTGTGAGTATCATCCTGCTGGGGGAAAGTACATGCTTCTTATGTGCCATGTTTTCCAGCAGTGTTGCTGGGATTTTCGCTATGGTGGAAATTTCAGCAGTGGGGTTTGGGTGGTTGTGCCCATGGCAGGAGAAAGTACCCTCAATTGGGTTTTGGAGGGGAGCATGTGGCCATCCAACAAGTTGTTCTCCAATGGGATGAGTAGCTACTTGCAGATCCAAGATCCATCTTTATAAGCACTCAAGATTGTGAAGGCCACAGTATACTATTCCTTCTTTCTTGAGATGAAAACAAATAATTAGAACTTCTCAGGAAAGCTGAAGAAATGCTTTAGGGGCTTCAGAAGATGAAAATGATATAAGCTGAAAAGACCTTTTTCCTTTCCACCCTGCCTTATAAATCTTTGAAAGATATGGGAAGGCCTTTGTAAAGTGTAGGTCATGCTAGTCTTCAGTGAATTCCAACTTAAAGCAGACCCAGGAGTTGCAAACTACATCTCAGGCGATTGTGGGTAACATGCTTTGGCTAAAATATGGATTTTGGAGTACTGTTCTATAGTAAAGTACTCTCTCTAATGACCTGCCTCTGGAAGCTATTTTATGAACTTGATAGAGATAGTTTTAATGTTTCACATTAGCTGTTCTTTCTCAATTTTGCTTCAGGGTTGACTGCACGACTGACTTCCCCCAAAAGTCCTTTGGTTATTTGTATGCAGCGGTCAGTTTATTTACTAGACTTCATGCCAGCTTTTGCTAGCAATCGCCTCCATGGCTGTTTTTGTTGTTGTTGTTGTTTTAATACTTTAAAGGAAAGAAGAAGTAGCTTTTGTAAAATTATTCCATGAAGGGAAAACTCCTCAGCATAACTGCTCAGGGAAATAGGGCTAAAGAACTAAATATTCAGTCATCGGTGCAAGGTGCTGTCATAAAAGCCTCCATAGATGCTACAAGGATCTACAAAGGATGGACTTCCAATCATTTGCATTCTCTCAGCCCAGCCAGTAGTTTAGATTATTTTTTACAAAGGGATATACAAGAGATATTACAAGCTACTGGATGCACTGTCAGATTAACTTATTTCATTTAAGAAGTTGGGAGAACAAATAGGAAAAAAAAACTTATTTTTCTAGTAAATATTAATGTATTACATTTCAAATAATGGTGCCTGACATATTGAATAATTATTTTCTACAGTGTACGTATGCAACAAAGATATTCCATCATGCATAAGATTCAGCGCTGGCTCAGCCTCGCTCTGTTTACATTTGCAAATGTAGCAAACAAGGTAATGAAGCAACTTTCTATTGCAGTAGGGTATCTTTTATTTGTGCGCGCGTGTGTGTGTGGATTAAAATTGTAAACAGTAACATGAAATGAATGGACTTTGTTGATATTAATGATCTTGGGGGGATCGGAAAGAAGATGACGAAAGACGAAGAAGAAGGAAATGAAAATATTTTTATGCCTACTTAGGAGGAAGAAAAAGGGTAGCACTATTCATTCCAAGTACTTTTTTTGTATTCTTAAGCTCTTAACTCACATTGTTATGCTTAAAATGATAAACATATATCTTCTTTTTATTGCTTTGTCTTATGTTTCAGATGAAACATTTCAGAGGTTATGTCAAGAGGTGCCATCCGAGTCCCTGGCACTGAGGTTTTTATTGCATTCTATAGTAGCATTGCACTCCATTTTTACCATATTACACCATCGCTTCATGTTTTCTTGTTTTGTTTTGTTTGCATTGTTGGCAGGGGCTTAGCCTCTTGAAGTTGTGGAGTACAACTGATTCCTCTATTTCCTGTTGCAGGGGCTTAGCCTCTTGAAGTTGTGGAGTACAACTGATTCCTGAATGTCGCTGCGAGTGAAGTTTAACGTGTCTGTCTTGTATTCCATTGTTCTTCACTTCCCATCTCTCTTGTTTTGTTTTGTTTTGTTTTGTTTTCTTAAATATCCTAGAAACTTATTTTGAGCATAGACCCCCAGTTCCATTTTTAAAAAAAGTTATGTTAAAAGGCCTTCTTCTGATCCCACTTACATGCTGCCTCTTACAAATGTACACATAATTTAAACTAACATTGAATGCAGTTGAGATTCATCATTCTCTATAAGGTGAATGGTTAAAATACATGTGACCATTTAGAACTGGGAGGAGGAACAGAGGACATTGAAATTAGAATCATATCCTCACCATTACTGTGGAAAGTACAGAACTATGAGGAGGTGGCCAATCCAGCTGTTATATTACAAAGTTTTATAACTGGGGAGGGAGGATTACGGGTCCCTGAGTGGAATCCGCAAGTCACCCCAGTCGTGTCAAAAACCTTCTAAAAACAATAACAATTCCTAAATATAATTGAGAGAAGTTAAAAATCTTGTTGAATGTAGTAGAATTAACTCAGTTGCCCACACAGGGCCATCATACAAAGTTGGGGGCCTTCCAACTTATTCTGGACTTCAGCAGAATTTGTATACAGCTTTGGTAGACAAAAACTGTTGTACTTAAGCCAAATTACCATTGGCCAAGTGATAAGCATGCAAAGAGACCACTAGGTAATCTGATCTTTGTATTCTTTAACTTGAGTGAAAAAAGAAACCCTGCCACTATCTGCTTTCTCCTTTTTCTGAAGTCAGCTACTATCAGGTGTGTCCCCCCCCCAGTTTTGGTTTTTGGTTTTTGTCCCTCCCCCCACCCCCTTTTTTTTCTTTACCCCTTTTATTGTCAGGGAAGGTTTCTTCGGCTTTATTTATAAGAAATGCCTTGGTCAATACAAGGGAAAGGAAGGGATGCCTTTAACATTTTGTTTTCAGTAAACTAACATAATGGGTGGCACTATGAGACATTATCATGTGAACTGAGTTCACTTTTCTCTTTCCCTGCCCCAGACCCCCACATACCTGCCCCAACGTCTAGAGAAATTATGTAGAAAGCATAGTTGCTGGAGGGACTGGAAATCTGATCCACTAGCCATGTCTGTTTCACTGGCAGAGACAGAATTGTACACACAACTCCCACACAAAGACAATATTGCAGCAGACTCACACTATGGCACTCTACAAATATATGTGGAGGATTACAGTTTGAATAGTCCATCGTATTAAACTTAATGACCTGCCCTATACACTTAAGTTTAGCATACAGGAGAAGGATTCTAGCTCTGTCTGTTGCCTGCCATGATAATTTTCTATGTTTAGGATGTATTTTATGTTGAAGAATAGTCACGCACATACTTTTCTCCTGCATTCTGAGGAGTGTCAGTCTGCTAAGCAGTGGTGACACATGGTTCATCTGTGTTTTAAGGCATTGATATATCACGATATATCCAATTCTGAAAGCTTGTAATTCTGTTTACAGTATTTGCGAATAGTACTCCTCAACTTTCAAGATAGAAACCAAGGTATTCACTGCATTTCTTTCTCTCTTCCTCCCCCCGCCCCGGACCATACTAGAAATTAACACTTTTCTCCTCCCAAAAGGAAAGCAGTAGAATGGTGGTATGCCACTTTATTGGTTGATAAATATGAGATGGTCACCCATGTGTTTAACAAAAATGTGTTCTACACACATGAGGTTCTTTCAACAGCCTAAGGATTAAGAGCTACTTGCAGGTGTTTGTATCTAGGTTGTTTTGCCAGCAGATGTGTTGCAGTTGCTCAAAAGCAGCAGTGATTATCCCATCTGTGGGGAGTATGTAGTGCAAGAATAGGTTCTAAATATAAAGGTCAAATAACATCTATCATAGTATTAGGCAATGATGTACCAAATAGGGTCTCATGTTCAAAATCCAAATAAATTATATGCAAAATAGAGGGGTAAATTAAATTTTTGTTTCCCTGTAGCATATCCTTCAGCTGTCCCAATTTGGCAGGAATAGTCCCAGTTCTTTGTTATCCCACTTTTTTCTGCTTCTTTTAAAATGTCCTATTTTGCTTTCCTCTTCCAACTTTCCCACTTGGTCCTCAGATTCCTTCAATTGATGCAAACTGAATTCAGTGTGCAAAAATAGTTTGTACTCAATTAATTCACAAGGGGGTGAGAGAAAGGGGTACAGCATCTTCCCTTTCCCAGTAGTCTCAGGCAAAAGCAAACTACTGCAGTCTCTCCTAGCTTGTGTGTTCCTCTTCATTAATAATCTTCGCAGTTTTGACCACACTTTGATTTTGCTTGGCCACACATGTCATGGTTTTCATCTGTTAAATGTTGAAAGATACAGTAGAGTGCCCTTGATTTTCCAACCTAAATAGCTGAATGCACCCTGGTAACATAGCAGAGGATGCAAATTTGTCAGCTAGCAAAGGAATGCAAAGATGTTAAATTAACAAAGTGGATTGTAGAGGTTGTTGACTTTATGATCTATGAATATACTGTGGAGGAGATTCCCCCGGCCTTTCTTGTTTGATGGTTGTTGAGCAAGCAACAAAATCCAGGATCTGAAGTATATATTACTAGTATTACCTTGTTTTTAGCTACTGTTAAACAATAGTAATCAATAAAGAGCAGTGTCTAAGTGCAATGCCAACAAAAACTATTAATTATCTGTTCATTTCCATACAGTTTTTTAAAAAAACTTGCATGTCCACTTTGAGAAGATTATTATATGCTGGCTTCCTCCGCCTGATTATGCCTGATTCTAATCATCTTTTTTTTAAAAAAAAAAATGCCAAAGATTTTGAAAATCTGCCCACTCCTATAAACACAGACTATGTTTTCCACTTTTTAAAGAATTTACTTCCAGGCAATACACTTTTAAGGATACCTTCCTCCATAACGTCTGGTCAGTGCAGTCACTGACCATACCAGCTTAATGTGATGGAAAATGTAGTCCAATACATCTGGATGTCACTGGGCTGGGGAAAAGTATAGTCAACACATTTGGTATGATTGCATGCAAGGACCATCCCCCTCACACAAAGAACTGCAAGAGCACCTCTTGACATTCAGGACTCCCATGCAACATTGGTTCTGTCCAATCCCTACAGCTTGTTACACCCAGCATTTTCTTGTAATAGACTGAAGGGGAGAAAGGCTACTTAATAACAAATTTGGTTTTCTGAGTTGTCCAAAATTAAAATTTTAATTATTTAATATTTACATTGGCAGCTATTGTGGCAAAGGGGGAATATCTGTGGGATCATTTGAATGGCCTAAAGATGAGAAATGGTGGCGACCTGATACAGACTAATGGCATCTTAAATATGTAATTCTGAAGAAACAGTTTATGTGATGCTACATAAGCCCACTTTGAATGGCCAGACTTTTGCATTTTTCCAGGGATGACTCCAGACATTATGGCGTTTCACACCAAATAGCCAAACTGCAATTCCTCCTTGCCAGTTACTGAAGTGATGTTCCATTCAACAGGACATTCTACTGTTCCATCCTCAATGAACTGAATGCAAGCTCCACAGAAATACTGGTGTGGGTTTATTTATTTTTTTCCAGTGAGGAAACAGAACTCTTAGTAGTTTGTGCCTCTTGAGGAACATCTCTCCACTCCATCCCTCCCTCCTTCATTCCTGCCAGCACCCACAATCAAAAAGGACTGTCTCTATTTACTTCATGCTAGGCCACCTCTATACTTAATTCATTCTTCCACTTTGCTGGAACAGGAATAAAAGCCAACTTCTCAAAATGCAATTGTCATTTAACATAACAGCAATAGCGGTTTCACCAGTGGAATTCATGTCATATTCCAAGAATATTGTTTAAATGTATAGCTCTGAATTGCCGCTTGAATTCTCATTATTGTTCTGTCTTTTACAACACATGGTTATTTTGTTTTGCTTTCTCTAAGTGTGCTTTCCTCCTCTGGTTTTCATAGTGCATGTTCATTTCTACTCACCAACATGTTCCTGGTGTATTTCTTATGCAAACAATTCTTCAGGCAGCAAAAGATGTCTGTTACATCTAAACTTGAATAATAAAGTTTTACCACCAGTTATAAACAAAAAAGAGAGAAAAAGTTTGGAGTCTTTTTTTTTTTACAAGGGAAATGGCAATATTGTTATCATGGGAGGGGGGAAAGAGCTGTTAACATATCCTGGACGCACAAAAAATATGGTATGTGTGGTTACAGAGGAAATTATTTCCCAAGAAAATATGTATTTTTATGTTGAATGTCAGTAAAAACACTGGTCTTACTTAATACTACATCTTTGAATTTCTCTTATATATTTTTCTCTTATATTTTCTCCTATATTTTCCTTCTGTCAAGGAATTTACAAGTAAAATGTACAGGATATTCTCTCCTTCAAGATGAAGAGGTGCCATTTCTCACAGGGTCAAAGTGTCAGGGCTTTCTGACTTGCACAGATGATGACTTGTTTTAATGCCATTCCCCACTTCTCAGGCTTCCTGGATTTTTATTAAGCTTAGGTGTAAGGGGCTTATTTGCTGAGAGGAAAATGGATAACAACAGTATATCATTGAGAGTTACCCCAATTGCATTCCAAAATATCTGGGACAGACTCAGTCATCAAAGGGAAACACGAGCCATTAGTTTTATAAAAGACCTGAGAGTGGAGATGAAAATTATTAGAGTACTAGCCTTTGTTGATATGAGTCAATGAAGCTTTGAACTCTTATTGGGAGCATGTATTTGACGAGTGTTATGATGAAAATCTGCACTTCCAAAACTTTCAAGTGTGCCAGAACAGTATTCAAATCCTATTTGCAATTTGAGACTAATTCTATGCAAACATTTGTATGTGTTTTTTACGCAACAGCATTTTCTGTGCAAGAAATGATATTTCTACAAAGAATTTTTGGCTGGCATACTTTATGACCATTGAATTTGTTGTGTGTTTTCAAGTCATTCCAGACTTATGGCAACTCTTAGGCAACCCTATCAAGGGGCTTTCTTGGCAAAAGAAGGTTTGTCATTGCCTTCCCCTGAGACTGAGAATGTGACTTGCCCAAGGTCATCCAGTGGGGTTTCATGGCTGAGTAGGGAATCGAGCTCTGCTCTCCAGAGTTGTAGTCCAACATCCCACCTGCTATGCCACAGTGGCTATTACATATTATGTAGCATAGCTATGGTGCTACGTAGTGGATTCCAGCCAAAACCTCACCGATAAACACCCACCAGATCCACAGGGGTCTAATTCCTTTGAGAAGCAGCTACCTGATTTTTCCACCTGTGAGGGATCTCCAGCACAACAGATAGAGAAAGGACCTCCATCACAAATCCCCCTTTGCACCAGAGATACGTAGTGCGAGGAAGGATAGGAATGTCAAGCAGCCACTTCTCAATTGACAGGGAACAGACAGTTGATTCCAATGGCTGCTTACTAGAAAGTGGCAGGACTTTCATGGTTCCTACATAGCCCCTAAACTAGAGGCTACATACGGATCATGAATATTTAGTAATTATGAATGTGTTACTGTAGGGTATGTATTCATAACTTCCCATCAGGATTTCAGCTGTTATTGTCTTACACAAAAAAAAGTATGTTTTCTGTGCAGAAAATGCTTCCTCCCCCCCCCCTTTCTATGGAAATTATCCACATGCAAATTTTGCATAGATAAGATCCCTGAGTACAGCAAATAATATTTTGGCATAGAAATGTAATTTTCCACACAAAAATATGCTGTGCAAATTTTGAACAGAATTAATTATGAACTGTGAAGATTCTCACCAGTCTAAGATTCTTCTCAACTGGATTTCTCACCATTCAAAAAGCATGTTTTTCAACAATATTTTTAATATTTTTGAATATTCTTTCCCTCTCTATTAGCTTCATGAAGGTTACAACTTCAAAGACTGTGCCCCAGATAAGTTTTATATAGTCCTTCACAGAAAGCAAATAATCTGGGGTTTTTTTAGCATTTAGTAGGAACTAAATGGTCCATTCCCACAGATAGTCATCTTTCATCAATTACCTTCCTTTGCTATTATTCTTAGTGGCATTTCCATCTTGTTATTGCTCAAGGTGCTTTGATAGAGTTCTGCCACCACCCATTGCCATTTGATCTTCACTGGATCATAGTGAGATAGTTCATGCTAACAGATCATGACTGGCCCAAGGTCACCCATAAAATCTGAATTCAGGTCTCTTCAGACTCTAACGTATCTATCTATCCATTATTTATCTATCCATCCATTACTTCATTTATATCCCTTCTTTCTTCCAAGGTAGGACTCAAACTGGCTTACAAAAAGACAAAGAATTCAATAAAACACATATGGTTTAAAAAATTACAAAATTAAGATTATATAGTATTAAATAATGACAGAATTAAAACCAATTAAAA
>CM034706.1:20790404-20805828 GCA_020142125.1 Phrynosoma platyrhinos
TAGGGTGGCAGAAGCTAGAGCTCATCCCATCACATGGTGCTTGGATCTCTAACTGCCAACCTGCCAACGTTGCAGTTGTGAGAGTCAGACTCTTAACCACTGAACTACTACATCCCAATACAAAATCCCTGAAAAATCCCTGAAATCCCTGAAAAAGGGATTTTCCCTACATCCTTCTTTCCATACTTGGCAGATACATGGTATTTCTCTAATCAGCTTCCAGAGATTCTGCCCACTCCACCTCCATCATAATGCAGACTAAAGTGGGCCTTCGTATCACAACATGTTCAGTCAAGCAGCAGTAAGAATTCCTTGAGTGGATCTGTAGACCCCAGGGCTGTGAGAAACAATTTATTTAACTGGTTAGCGTATATTTAATATTCCTACATCTGACATTCTGCTGTATTTGGGAGGAATTGGCCTGCTATTAAAGTTCAAGACAAGGGGGGAGGGAGAGAAAAGAAACATTGACATTGTAGTCTGACCAGAATCCTGGGGTCACAAGGCATAGTTCTGACACAAGGCATAGTTTTGTCCAACTCCAGGAAACAGGGACGTCTCATCTGGAACCTCCCACAGACCAGAACCCTTCCAGCAGTCATCAGAGGGAACTTTTAATTAAATCCTGTCTCTCAAATAAAAAAGAGAGTGCCACCTACGAAGATGCCACCACCACATTTCCTTGTAGTTTCCTTCAGCGATTCCCCCATTTCATTGCTAACCAGATCCAAGGCAGCTTAACATATTTGCTCTGATGAGATCACACAGCCCATAGTGGTATGGCTGCAAGCCATTTGTTCCATTATACTGCAATTTCCTTTCTTGGGAGATTTTTTTCTTCTTTTCTCATTTGTTTGGAAGACAGGCTCTCAGCCCCCATTTGAAATATTTCAAAGTGATATGAAAGATGTTGCAATTAAAACCAAAAAAAGTAAATGACTTCAGGGACAACCATTCTCAATGCAGCTCACACCAAATGGATCTGAACTTGTTCATCATTTACACTACTGCAAACAGGAGCTCTGGATCATTGAAAAGGCTCCCTGTTAAGTAGCAACTGGAAAAAATGAGTTAAAAGAATCTTGAAAGCAAAAGAAAAAAATATTTTCAAGACATTTGCTTACATGGGCATCCTTTTGGAGTGTGACATATATACACAAAGTGCTCAGTGAATAATTCTCCACAGAACATGTGAGTAAATCACCTCCACTCATACAATTCTATTTCCAAACTGGAATTGCCTTAAAATACTGGTTATTTATAGTCATTGTGCATTACTCCCTGTCCCATTGTAATCCTGTATAAAGATTATATTAGAGCTTCCACAGCTTCCAAACTCACACTAACGTCATGCTAGCAGAGTTGAAGTGAGGGAGGTGTTAGATGGTTTGAATGCTGTTTCTCACACACTGGAAGCAATGGTGAGGGATGAGAAATTATTTATAGAGTTACCATAATTTTCTCCCAGCATTGTTAGTATGGTTAGATCCACATTCCTTGTCTCCTCTGTTGTTATCTCTTCTTCCATTGAGGTACTGATATTGAGGCGGTAAGGACCACAAAACTTGAACTTTGCATATGAGCAGAAAACTGCTTAACTCTCCTCCAAGAGTGGGACTACATCTGTTTCTGTCCATGAGGGGGAGAGACTTTCTCTTCTATGGTCTCAGGCATGCCACAGAGAGAACCATATCTCAAAGTCCACACATCATTGTCAGGAATAGAAAAGGCCTATAAAGAGTAGGGTGCTACTTCTTCACCACTTCTCTTGATGATCCTTTGCATCTAGCATTCAGATGCATATTGGCTTTGAACATGCAGGTTTCATTTAGGTATTGTGAGTAATAGGACTGGTGTTTCAATAGGCAAAGCTAGAATGAAGCAGTAGAAGGGACCTGAGTTGGTCCCTCTATTCAACCCAGGTCCCTTCTACTGCTTCACTCTAGCTTTGCCTATTGAAACACCAGCCCCATCACTCAGGATACCTAAAAGAAACCTACATAATCAAAGCCAGTATGTATCTGGATGCTAGATGCAGAGGATCATCAACAGAAAAGGACTGATGCCTGCCTGCTTGCCTGCCTGCCTGCCTGCCTGCCTGCCTGCCTGCCTGCCTGCCTGCCTGCCTGCCTGCCTGCCATTAGATGGAGTAAACCAACCACCTCAGGGTGCAGATGCTGGAGAGTAGCAGTGGAAGTGAGCTGGCCATTCCTTCTGATCCTCCCCATCCCAGCCATTCCATCCTTCTGGAGGACATAACAGTGTGTGAGAGTTGTTCTTAGCTTCTCCTGCACCAACTAAACTATCCTGCAGGACTTGGCACAGTGTTCCAGCATTGGTGTTGCAAGAGAGAGAGAGAGAGATTGAAAGAGAGAGTAATTGTGAGACCTTTACAGAATAGTGGGTATTTGAACCCATCCTTTTTCATGCAGAATATGTCATTCTAATCGCTATATCATTCAGCAAAGAAAGACTCCCATTTTGATTCCATCAAAAAACTATGCCCCAGCAGCCAAAGATCCCCAGACACTTGAGAAGAAACCACTCTTCAGTCATACTTACTCTGGACCTAAGCCAGCATTTTATCAAAAGTCAGATACTAGACTTCTAAATTTGCTTCTGCCTTCAAAGGAGATGATGGGATCTTATTGGTCCTCTGGGAAGTGAGAAGATGCCGCTCCTATTTGTACTGTTTGTTAATATTGAGAAGTGTGTGTGTGTAGTGCCAGACATACTCTGTTCAGCTCCCTATGCTGACAAAAGAGATGAGAAATTCTAATGGTTAGAAGGGAATCTATTGAAAGCTTCTAGAAATGTTGTTTACCATGGTGCTGGTTTCCTTTGATTTCCCTAAAGAAGATAGCAAATCCTGATGTGAACAACAATGCTTTAACAACCTTGTTGTCAATGAAAGAGTCTCCCACACATCAACATGCCTTTCACACTCTGCGGTTACAATGTCACTGGAAGTGTCTGATTTGCTTCCAAGTGCTATTAAAGGATTGACAACTTAATGGTGAGATTGATACTGTGACAATCTGGTCACGTATCTCCCTGAGGATCCTAACTACTTTCTTCCATGCTGCTGATACAATGTCAGCAGAAGTGGCACAGATAAGAAGTCAGCACCAACCTTCCCCCTTCCGCATAACCAAGAAACTATAAAGATAGGAAACCATGTTTTCACTTTACTGTGTCACTTCCATTGTCCACCCCACAAAAATGGAATGTATTTTGTGAAGGAAATAAAATGAAGTCTCTCCCCCTTAAAGAGTTAGTGTTTTACAAATACTAAACTACTGCTCAGTTCTGTGTGATGCTGCTTCACTCTGACTACTGCTGTTTTGGTCCTGTTTTCCCTTTGCTTATTTCCTTTTTCCAGACTAGTCACAGTGGTGATCCCAACCAATCAGAGATCTCACCATAAATGTACCATATCACAAGGCTATGCAGGGAGCATGTTGCAGTGGTTTGAATGTTGGGTTAGGACTCTGGAGACCATCAAAACCCACTAGGTGACTTTGGGCAAGTCATCTTCTCTTGGCCTCAGAGAAAGGGAAAAGCAAACTCCCTATGACCAAATCTTGCCCCCCCAATGAAAAAAACTTCTGATAGATTTGCCATAAGAACTTGAAGATACACAACAATAACAATGCAGGGTGCAAGATGTCATACATTTTGGTTGGCTCTATGAAATGTATTTTCCGGTTGTGGGTTTTATATTTTTTATAAATTGATGTAACTAGGATGAATGTAAACAAATGCATCCACACAACTTGTAACTCATCAGGTTGTATACTGATTTATCAGATCTGTCAGGCAACAACAGCACAAACCTGTTGTTGTTGTCAGCCCAAGGCTACAAATCTAGGGGAATTGTCAAGTATATAGAGACTGCAACCTATAGTTGGTGGATTGCATTTGGCTTGGTGGTTCAGAACATTTAAGGGCCCATCACAGAGAAACTACTCTAAGAAGTGTGCAATGAACATGTGTATCCCATGTTGGAAGACAATCAGAATTGCTAAAGTTGAAAAGCCATCATGTACTGAAGAAGAGAAAGGAGAAGAGGGCATTGACTGTGCAGTGAAATAACTAAAAACAACCTCCTTTGTACAAATCCATCACCATAGGCAAAAACTTACCAGGTCACAGCACTGAAAATAAATTTGGAGACTAGGCTTTAAAATTTATGAAACCATTACGGTATATTGCCTCAGGTATCACAGTCTGTATGCCTCTGAATACTGTTGCTAAGGAACCCATGCAGAACACTCCTGCATTCCTGTCCTTTTTGTAGACTTTCCATAGGCATCTGATTGGCACCCTGGGAATAGAACTTTAGACTCCATAGGGTTATGGTCTGGCCCAGTAGGGCTCTTTTTCTGTTCTTAGCGTGGTAAGCTAAATTCTTCACATCCTGTCACATTAAACTGCTGTTGTATACTCTCCATATGAGACCTAGGTTGCTTTAGCATACTCTATACAAATTATCAAAATACCATGGGGTGAGTTCTCTACATCATGTGCTGATAGCTTTTCTTAGATTGTGCCACTTCATGCAATTTTTGAGTGCCACCTGTTTTGAGGTGGGAGACCTCAAACTCCCTGTGTATGGAAAAGCAGTTTATCCAAAAGGATTCTCTGTCACCTTCTCTATGAAATGTTTTAAGGAATAGGAAAGTGTTCAGACCAAGAATTTCACTCCATGCTCCCCCTTATCTGACCTACAAACTGGGGCAGTTAATGTAAAACTGAAAAATGTAATCATTTTGCCTGTGCAGCATACAGAAAAGTCCACATTCAAGAAACTATTCAATATGAACCTAACAGAGATGCATAGCTCCATTGCATTTTCAATCCCCCTTGTCCCTGGTGATGTTGCTGAATCCAGAGATGGAGGTCTTCAGCCCATATCAATTTCTCATGGCCATTTAAGATGATAAAGCTACAAGGATCTCATTATCTAATAACCTAGCCCAGAAATGTTTAGATTATCCTCACTTGGGATCATTGCAGCAAAGGCAACTGGCATGATCTCATCAGAGCATTTAGTCAACTTCCAATCAGGTATAAGGGAAATAAAATATACAGATGGTGGAAAATATGATAAGCATTCATTGATTCTTCCCATTCTTTGCAAGAATTCTTATCTCGAAATTGCTCTCTTCTGGAGGTAGCATGATCATCAAATAGGTATGCTATTAAGTCCCCTACTGCCCTCTACTGGACATAGGTCCACCACTCTTCCTCATATTGTTAGTGCAGCTTATTGAAGAAATATGAGGCAGGGGTCTCAATAGCATTGGTACTTACTTGATAAGCCCATACCAAACCCCAAGAATGAAGGAACTCCCAAAGGAAATGGTCACAAAGCAGAATGGACCTCCTAATCCCAAAACACTGCTGTTACAGATTCATCAGGATTCACTACCAGATATCTGACTTTCTCAAGAGTAGAAGTACTATCTGAGAACATTATGAAAAGTAATGTAGAAGCAGTGTACATAAAATTTCCCTGAAATCTAAAATGATCTCTCTTGTATTAATAGTGAGGAATGAGGGGGAATGACTTATCTTCCCTTGTCCTGTCAAGACCTCTTCAGGACTGGAGTCTAAAATTACTCCCAGCTCTTTCCTCCTTAAATCTATATGCCATGCTTTGAACCTGGGAATTCATAAAAAGAATATGAAACCATAAATCTTTCTAATTAGATGAAATACAGAGATAACATTGGGAATTGCTGAGGAATTTCTTTATTTTGCTCTTGTTGGTTTTAGAAGGAACATTCCAAAATTGCTATCTTTCTCCATTAATTCAGTGACAAGAAATCATTAAATGCGACAACATCCAGTAAATGAAAACATTAAATATGGGAAGAAAGTGAAACTGACATTCTCTCACCCAGGCAAGGGATTTGAGTATTTAAGTAATAGGAGTCTGGTGTTGAATCCATGCATGTCAAACAGTTAGAATTTAATTTCTACTTTTTCCCTACACAGGTTCCTCCTCTACATGGTAAGCAGGTAAATCATATTCCTTTACAGGCAGGAGATAGTGGTACCTATTCAATTTGGCTGATGCAGGTGGTATAGAATTTTACCCATTTCATTTTTTGAGAATAATTTCTCAAAGGCCATGTCAACACTAGACATTTGCATCAGTTTTCTCCTGCCCTCATGTTACCCTGTCCACAAATTGAAAAGTTGGTTTGAGTGCAAAAGCAAAGCAGCTTCATTTATATACCGCTTCATATCGCGCTATGGGATGTCTAAGTGGTTTACAACTGTAAGCTCATTGCCCCCCAACAGTTGGGTACTCATTTTAGCGACCTCGGAAGGATGCAGGCCTGAGTCTAGCCTGAGCCCTGGCTGGTATTGAACTCGCAACCTTGTGGTCTATGAATGAGTGACTGCAGTACAGGCATTTAACCACTGCGTCACCAGGGCGCAAGCTGTCTTCACATGGGAAAGCCTGATCTCAGCCATCTGCTTTAATCTGGTTGAAAATAACTCACATTTGCTCTGGGTCTTTCAGGAAAATCCAGGACACTCTGGAACTATGCTGGACAATTATTTGCACACATGTCCCTTTATAGTCTATACCTACTACCCATGGCCACTGTAAGACCTGAGATCACTGTAAGACCTGAGATGTAAGACCTCTGAGATCACAGGGAGGCACCCAACCATGTGATTGATGCTGGGCACTTTGTTTTCAACCTCAGAGAGAATGACTGATGTTCAACCAACATGTGGTGCAGTGAGTGGCACAGCAGGATGCATTTGTAGACAGCCACCCAATGTTTCTCATAAGTATCCAGATAATGGGGTATTTCAGGGCAGCTTTGGGGTTAGAATACTCTGAGAGCAGCTGGTGTGGACTCACTCCTAGTTTGTAAAATTTCTTCATAAATATAGCAGGACTAATTTGAATTTTTAAAACTTTGAATGTGGGAGAATGTAATACTGACTGCTTCAGCACCACTAAATAGAAGAACCTGGACATTGTTCTTCCACAGCTTCTGGTGTGGAGCAGGATTGTAGTAAATAAGATCTCTGTAATTATCAGATGAGATGTTCAGGAAGATGCTCAGAACCTCTGCTGTAATGGTCTACATGGTAGTTTGGAGCTGCCATAAGTGATTTTATCACTTTTCTTCTCACTGCAAAAATAGGGTTTGAAATCTGTTCAGTTTTCAAAAGCTATCTGTGGTTGAGAACTTACCTTGCACAAAGTTTGTGTGCTGTTATTTTATGTAGAAATCAGCATTATCTATGTAGGAAACAGTATTTTCTGCACACAAAATAATATTTCTGCATGGAAATATTTATTTCTGTGTAGAAACTGTTGTGTCCTGTAGGGGAAAAATTGAATAGGCACCACTGTGTGTGAGTTTGGGGTAAAATAAGTCCCAAATTGTGAAGACACCCACCAGGATTTTTCTCATCTGGGTTTCTTGAGTCTCCAGAAAGACATTTTTCCAGCATTTTAAGCATGTTTTTGAATAATCATTCCACCACTTCCTTTAGAAATCCATCAGTGCATTCATAGAAATGTGGATGATGGATCAGTGAATAGCATTTCCTACAACAATAAATTTATAATAATAATATAATAATAATATTTATTTACTTATATCCCACCCCTCTGCAGAGCAATCAGGGTGGCTTACAACATTAAAATTTCCATACAGATATATTAAACAGAACATAAAATCCCAAATCCCATCCGTCCTTTAAGAAGGATTCTTCTTATTCTAGGCCCGATGGTGCTGGGCCTAGCATCTCTCCCCCAGATGACATCAGATGGTAATGGAGGGAGGGCTAGATGGTAAATTTAAGAAAACATACATATTTAAATGCATATTTTAAAAAGAATTACTGACTGGTGCAGATTGTGGGTAAACATATTGAAAATTACAATTAAAAACCTTCTAATATTTCACTTTAGGTTTAAGATGAAAATTGCTTCTGAGCCAGAGCTTATAGATGTTACATGTATTATGGCGAATTCTGGAGTTATCCTCCCACCCAAAGTAACTTTCAGAGCTTAGTTCTAGAGGTGCATATACTGGGTTCCTTATTCGGGTATACATGAGAAAGCACTTTTTATCTATATTGCCTGTAAAACACTGAAATAGTTTCTGTAATCTCAACAGAGTTTTCACATTTGCAAAAACAATTTTTGTACAAATTGCACAGCCTTATTGCACAGACTTGTAACAATTAGAAGCATTGGGAAGATTGTTTGCATCCATTTGATCAATCAGCCAGTCCTTCTGTGCTTGCTTTATTTGGGGGCTTTGCTTCACAAAAGGGAAAAGACATGAATTTTGCAGAGGGACATTTTGCACAAATTATAAAAGCCTCAATGGGGGAAAATGTGCTTGTCTCAATCTTGTCCTGGAGGTGAAAAACTCACAGAGGCTAACCAGTTCTCAGCAGACTGTCTCAGCATGTTGGAAAGACTGTCTAATTGATTATGAGTAATTTAATAAGATCTCTTCATATTCTTGCTCTCTTTTGAACACAATGCAATATTAATTTTGCAATGTGCTGCTGTAAGATAAAGTGATGGAGACCAGTTTAAATACTTTCCATGTAGTTTTGAGCATTTATCTGTCAGCTGCTATTAGCTGAGATTCTAAATGATGTCCACTAATTATGAACCAATATACCAGTTACTGGGAAGCAATAGCAAAAGAGGCATGACCTTTAAGACCTGTCTGTAAATAGGACCTAAAGCTTATTGGTTAGTCCTACTCAAACTCAATTGAATTGGCCACGTGTTGAGTGGTATGTTTGACAATTCAGTGGGTCTATTCAATCGGAAGACTGGGACTTGGAAGAAGTTACAAAGGAACCAGACAAGATCCTGAAGTGCAAAGATATATCAAAATTAGGATTGTCCATGTCACTGTATTTACCATTCTATGCATGGCTGCAAAACCTGGACAGTGAAGAAAGCTCAATAAAGGGAAAATGGGAAGAAAATAAATTCATTTAAGATGGGCTGCTGGAGAAGAATTCTGAGAATTCTGTGGACTCCTAAAAAGACTAATGGATGGGTCCAAGAGCAGATCAGGCCTGAACTCTCTCTGGGAAGTAAAGATGACTAAGCTGAGGTTGTCGTATTTTGATCATATCATGAGAAGGACTCACTAGAAAAGACTATAATGCTTAGTAAAGTGGAGGACAGAAAGACAGCATTTCAGATGGATAGGCTCAATCAGGGAAGCCACAGCCATGAGTCTGCAGGAGCTGAGCAGGGCACCTGAAGATAGATTGACTTGGAGGTCTCTCAAATGTAGGGTCATCACAGGTTAAAGGCAACTCGAAAGCAGTTAACAACAATAACATTCTAGCTGGGACTAACAATAGCATTCAGGATTATGTGCATATGATCATTTTATTCCTCCTTTCACCAAATTAAAATTGAAAAAATTGAAAAAATTCTTAATAGGATGGAAAGCATTTGAATGTGTTTTTTTTTTAATGAACATGGGAGAAACAAGTATACACAAATCTATTCATCTAGGGCCTAGATGATTTTAAATTCTCCTTAGTGTTTCACTCTAAATAAAATAATAAAATTTTAATAATAATAATAATAAATTTTATTTATATCCAGCCCCTCTGCCAGGCAATCAGGTTGGTGTACAACATTTCAAAACATGAGAACAAATAAAAGCAATTCAAATCCCATCCCTCCTTCCCACATGCACCCAGCCCCCAAAAACCAATCAAACTAAACAGATTAAATAACAATAATTAAACAATGAAACAATAATTTTAAACCCACCCGTGTTCTCCCCAGTTCCGTGCTGTGCACAGCTGCTCCCAGCCACCCCAGGTGATGGCAAGGGGCAAGAGAGTCCTTCAGGGGCCTGAGTCCTCCAAGAGCGCCGGAGCACCTCTGGCACCGCGTATAGGCAGTATTTCTCTTCCAAAATTTCTGGTGTAATCCTCACCTCCATCAAATGCCAGTCGCCCGGCTCCTGAGTCCTCCGGAGTCCTCCTTCCAAGGCCACCCGCTGTTGCTGGTGGTCAGGGCTTGGGAGGTTTTGAAGGCTCAGCTCCCTTGGGGCCAGGTGTTCCAAGGCAGGAGGGGGCGGGGGAAGGCTCTCACTGCCCGGCTCCTGTCTTCCGGAGTCCTCCTTCCAAGGCCGCCTGCTGTAAAACCACAACAACAATGACATCTAGGTTCAAATCCCTGTGTATTCAAACATGTTGCTGAATTAAAGTTTGCACCTTTTCCTTCTGGGAGGTCCTTCATCTTTAACAACTTCAATAAGTAATCAAGTAAAATACCATCCTCTCAGTTCACTAGGGACTCAATATACCAACTGAGCTTGGGGAGAACCATTCAGAGCCTGGGAACATTGTATGGCCATGTGGAGTTATGATCCCTCCAAAAGCACCTTTGCTAAGATGTTCAATTTCAATTAGAATTTATGAAAATTCACAGGTTTCTTCATATATGAGAGATAAAGAACATGAGATTTTAGGGTGTCAAGTGAGGGAAAACAAAGTTGGTGTTATTCCCATCTCTACTGTGGACTTCTTGGAGGCATCTGATTGTTCATCATGGAAAATAAGACATTAGATTAGCTAGAGCTTTGACTTGATATTAAAGAACATGTGCTTAATATATGTTCTGGAAAATACCCATGTTCTTGTAAAAGCTCTTTCAGCTTTATTTCAAAATTCCCCAAATGTTCCACTTGAAAAGAACCCCTGAAATGACTTCAAATTTTGCTTTAGGCAGTGTTTCAGTGGCTTTTCCTTGATACCAAAACAGCTAAATGTGATATCTGCTTAGGGTTTCTTTCCTTCTCCCCAGTTTCTTGAGCCACAGCCCAGATATCTGGAATGACTGAGTAATGCCACCCAAAAATTTTTCCTTGCTCATTCATCTCCGTGAATTTGTAATCATTCATACACACACACACACGGTTGCATGTAAAATATATCTATATCTATATATCTCATGCAACAGTTTGCAGCTCTCCTTCATACCAAAATTGTTATTATTTCCTTGCTCCAGTTCTAACCATGGCTTAACTAATTTGTACTGAAATACATTCTCAGCTGTTAGTCTGGATAACAGTCACAAAACAAAGGAAGGAAGATTGGACTGAATTACAAAACCATAATTCCTGGTTCCAACTGCACAGGTGCGGGGGCCTACAACATTCTTTCAGTGTTCCCAAATATAATCCCAAAGCCATATTGATGACAGGGGCTGGACTAGACAACTTGGGATCTTGGCAGGAAAGAGACTGCAAGTATGCACTATTCAGCTAGTGCAACTGGGGGCACTTTGCCCATGAAGATGATGTGGAGGGGACAGAGTGCCCAATATTGAGGAATGGTGCTTATGGGAGGTTGTATCTTGAAGGCATGCATGTCCTGACACACACACACACACCAAGTTTTTTTGACTTGGCTGCTTCATGTTTTATTTTTACAATGGATAAAATTTGAGGGGGGGAATTAACCATAAATATAGATAAGGGATAAATTTAAAGGATGGGTTTTATTCAGTTCTTCAAAGAATATGCATTTTTTAAAATTAGGTACTGGAAATTGGATTTAACAAAAAGAAATAATAATATAAGAATGCCTCCTGATTATATTAAATGTAGAGAGAGAGTTTGAAATTGTAATAAGTTAGATATATGTATTTGAAAGGTGATTAATGATTTTAATGATTTTAATATTGGCTAATACGTATATGCTACAGTGGTAGAAAATCAGAAGTATTTTTTGTAGTGAGATATATTTGGTAAAAGTGGGTAAATAGACTGCCTGTGACAGTTAGAATAATCCTATGATAATGTTAATTGATAAACACTAATACTAATGAGTTCACATGAGAAAAACTATAACTCTATTATTGGCTTTTTGTAAAAAAATAAATGCTTTAGTAAACTTAAAATGTGATTGGTATTAGATTTTATAGATATAAGGAGAGAAGTTGGAATGTGTGAGAGGTATAAATTAGGCATAAAATTATAACTGGTGAAAAGAAGTCACTTTTATTTCTATTTCTCTCTTTGTTTTTTTTTTTTTTGTCTATTCTTTCTTTTTTATTTTTCTTTGTATTTTTTTCTTTGTTTTCCCCTTCTCTATAATGTAATAATATTTCTCTATTTAATGTATTTGGAAAATTAAATAAATAAATAAATTAAATTATGGAAAACCTTAATGAAAAGCAAAACAAGAAAGAAAGAAAGAAAGAGCCATCTGGAACATTTCTAGGTGGCTTTTTCTGCACTGAACAGGCTACTGAAGCCCCTTTACAACACAATAAAACAGTGTCATGTAAATGATTTAAACATTTTGAATAATATTAAAGGAAATCAAGAGTAGACAAGGGAAGACAAGGAGGAAGTTAGAAAGAATGGGAAGTCTGGAAAGAGAATGAAAGATTAAAGTAGAAGGAGAAATAAGAAAGTAGAAGATGGTAAGAGAATGTAGGAGGGTATGCGAAAGTAGGAGAAGGAAGAAAGGTGAATGTAGGAGATGGTTTGGAATGTAGGCAGGTGATAGGAGAAGATGATATGAGAAGAACAAAGAATTATAGAGGGAACGTGGGAAGTTAGAAGATAAGAGTTAAAGAGGTTGAAGGATGGATAAGGAGGGTAAATGAAGGAGAGATAGTAGGAGAGAAGGATTGGAGATAGGGGAAGAAGGGAAGAAGGGAAAATTGAGGGATGTGTGTGGTTTTATGATAAAATAATTAAGATGTATTGCTGGGTCTGAGAAGCTTAATGTGTATATATTGTGTAATTAATGATAGGGATCTAAAAAACAGAAAATAGATAATTGACAAAGTCAGCAATGAGAATGGAATAATTTTGAATGTAGTGAATGTGTTTGAAATGATATGTGTTTTTTAAATTTTAACAATAAAATTTATTTTAAAAAAGAGTAGAGATTAAAAGGAAAGAGAACAGAGAAAGTAGCATTTCAGTGTTGTTGAAAGTCAGATGAAATAACAATCATTGGCATCTTATTAAGAAATTATATAATTATTGTAAACCCACCTATGATCACTTAAATTGAACTGCACCATTTCACAATGTTCATATTCTTGGGAGGGGAGATGTAGCTATGCTATTGGGTCCATTGCAGAAGCAGAGCCAGCAGCATGACTATATGCAATGTATGTCTCTTTGTACAGTGGGACTATTGCAAAACAGAACATCTTGCATGGTGCTCTGTTATGCGTCATTTCAAATCACTAACATGGCGGTGTATTGTGTGAGTGATGTAGCTTCATCATCAAAAAGTTATCATTGTAGCCTCTAATGCAGGATCTTCACCAATTCTCCCTTTCCCCTCTGCTCACCATAAAAATATTCAGGGTTTAGCCACCGAGACTGGTTTGCCTTGAATTGATTATTTATTTGATTTATTTTTTCTTTCAGTTTGTAGTTCATCTTTGGGCTTTTTGGAAGGAAGTACTGTATCTATCTTGGATTAGGAAGCAAATGGTTGAAGAATCCTGCGTAACCAATAAGTGAACATCACCAAGAACTGGCTTGCTCATCTGCTCACCTGGATAATTGATGCTGGCAACATTCAGTCTTTTGCAAGCTTGGAAAAATAAATTTACCTTGTCAAGATGCCTTTACAGCAATGAAACTCTACAGATCTATCTTTTTCAGTCCTGCACATTGTCGTTTATTCAAGACTTTTCACTGTCAAAACACAGGGTCCTACTACTGATTTAATGGAATTGATTTATTGATAGGAGGTGTAATTTCTATGTAAATAATGATGTAACCCTCTAGAGGGTGGGCTACATATACTGTTTCCAGCCACAAAGTTTACATAGTGTTTTGGACACTGCCTTTGTAGCTGGCTTTGTAGCTCACTGAGAAAATGTGTATCCAACTCCAGCATTAACTGGAGTAAGGCCTAAATTTTTGGTCTGTTTTCCTGTTTGGGCCCTGCCACACCGCAGGGAAGAATAAAATCTTACTAACAAGGAAGAGGATTGATGTGAAAGAGGCAGCACAAATACGCTATCTTGTGCTGCAATAAGGCTAGGAACAGTTCACAGCTCTGATTCAGTAGCTTCAAGATACAGAGTTTTAAAGACATCAGGATTTTTCTTTTCCATGGGAACCATGCTGACAATAAAGGGAGTCTGTGCACCTGGTGAGTGTTACACAAAAGAGAAGTGGACACTCCTCAATTTATGTAGACTATCATATTATAAGCAAGAATGAATGAATCTGTCAGTTTCAGTTTTTCATAGGCTAGACACCTGTTGATTACACATTCTGGCATAAATACCATTTGTGACACTGTATGTACTGGGGGGCACTATTGAGAGAGGCATCCACTGCATCCTGAGTAGTGTCCCTTGAACTGTGTGCACAACATCATGGGTGTGTCTGTGTGCTGCACAGTTTTGTCTCCACCAACATTGACTGCTAGCTCAAGTGTGCTTGGACATTTCTAGCTGCCCTTAGTTGCCTTGGGAAGGAGGACTAGTCTTACTCTGATAGTAGACACTGCTTCTTTTCCCTATACCTAGAGACAGCAAGTGCCAGAAGTAGTGGGCTACGGTAGAGAAACTATAGTGCAGGGGTAGGCAACCTTTCCCCTTTAAGGGCCGAGGGACTTCAGCTCCCAGAAGCCTCAGCCATGTTGGCCAATAGTCCCATGTTGACCAATAGCTCCTGGGATTCTGGGAGCTGAAGTCCCTCGGCCCTTAAAGGGAAAAGGTTGCCTACCCCTGCTATAGTGGATCAGTTAGGTCAGTCCAAGTCATACACAGGTAATCAAAGGAATTCACTGAGGATGAATGGAGGCACAGAAGCAAGGTCACAGCCATTCCAGAATCCTTCACAAGAAGCCATCACTCATAATAATCCATGCTAAAAAGGATAGACATAAAACTTATGCAGCTCCAGAGGTCAAGAACTGAAATACATCATAAGCACAAAGAAACACTGAAAGTTAGACTGAGCAAACAGTTGTGAACAAGCAGCCCTCTTATCAGCTGCTTGGAGATTTATAGCCAGTAGGCCTTGAGACCCCAGCTGCTTAATTATTCAGCATTTCCTATTTAAGTTTCTGCAGGAGATTTTACTTCTTTTGATGCTGCTTTTTCTCCTGTCAATCCACCACAAATGATGGGTGTGTCTTTTTGGTGTTCATCAATTTTGTTTGAGATAGGAGCCCATATTGCTTCATGGATCTTGGCTTCAGTTTATCATTTTTAAGAACTTAAATTCAGTTTGTCCCACACTTTGAAAAATTTTAAAATTCATTTTGGCCTGAATTTCTAGGTTATTTCAAAAAGTTTGCCTGACTTTTTTTTCTGTGATTTTTCCCCAATACAAGTAGCTTTCTATGTTATTTTATCTAGGCGGCGGCAGCGGCGGAGAGCCGGAGGATG
>CM034706.1:20823177-20838445 GCA_020142125.1 Phrynosoma platyrhinos
CCTTTTTGCCAGCTCTGAAAGGAGCAGCATTTTGCCGCTCTTTTCTGGACTGGCAAAAGGGAGGATTGGGGCCGAGGCGTGGGGCAGCCTTGGCCCCAATCCTCCACTTCCCAGGGTGGTCCAGGGCTGCCCGTCTGTATCCTCCCTTTGTCTTCTCTGCCAGAGAGCTCTGGTGTCACAGTAAACTACAATTCCCAGGATTCCCTAGACTGAGCCAGGGCAGTTAAAGTGGGCTCAAACTGAATTATTTCTGCAGTGTGTTTTGGACCATATAAACAGAATCTACAGTTTTAGTGGCAAGAAGATATAGGTTGTTTCTAAAGTGCCTCATAACTCATATGCCACCTACTGCTCTTTCAGGCTGGTCAGATAAGAATAATCGTCACTCATGCCCATAACCTGCATCCAGGATGCAACAAGTATTAGGTGCTGGATGAGCAATTTATTTATTTTTAATTAATATAGCAGTCAGTAGTGGAAAGTAATAAAAATGCACAGAGGTATGAGAGGATGGAGGAGACTAATCATTTGACTGCTGTTGTTACAAAGGCTTGCAAACTTGGCCAATCTTCCTTGGTCCTAACTGCGGTTAAATAGGTTTTTCTGTATTTGTACCACCTCTTGACAGAGGGTAGAATTTCTTGGGCATTCAGAAACTCCCCCGGGGATACCAAGGCTTCAGAGTGGGGAAAGAGTGACCTATGGGCTGCACAGGGGTCTAGTGATATTTCCCCAATTGTCCCACAAAAAAATGGCACTTAAAAAATACTACTTCATCTCCTGTATGTTCAAGAGACCAAGGGGGGTGGTTACCCCTTGGAGGGTAGAGGAGCTGAGTTGGTTTAGGCCAAGTATGAGCCTCTTTTCTTAAATCAGAAGTAAAATTCAGTTGCTTTCTCACTGGAAAAAAGGCCTAAAACATGCCAAGGGGTCTTCAAAATGTGACAACATTGTCCTCCTCAGTGATTAATTGTAATGGGGGCTTTGCCAGCCTGTTTAATTTCCAAATAAATGGTTGTGGGAGGGATGCAGTCTAGTAGGGAGTGTCAGTCACCCCTGGACCCGGAATCATTGCTAATCCCTGCTGTAGGTTGGTCAGAAAAAGAAGAAAGTAGGTAACACCCACAAAGGTAAATGCTGACTGCTTTTATTTTTTTTCTGGTTACAATTAGACTTGTGCAGAAAGGAGAAAATAATAATATTGTGTTGTTGTTTTTGAGCTAATGAAGAAGAGTGCCATTCTAAATATAATAACACTTTAAATGTCTAGATTTGGCAGTGAAGCTGAAAACATAGAAAAATTACTATTGGTAATTATGTCATTTTTGTACAATTTGTACTAAGCTGGATATGTATTGCTAATTTAATGCTGTTGCAAATGAGTCAAGTAGCATGGTTTATTGAATGAATATGTTCTATCTCCTTTCTGTTTGGCTTCAAAAGATACAGCTGAGGTTTGCCATATTCCAAAGTTTGCCATATTCCAAGCAAATTTTGATTTTACAAACATGGTGCAAAGATGAAGTCTGAGATAATATGCGGAGACAATATTCAGATGTTGTGTAGCCAGCACCGAGAGATTCTCATTCTACTTGTTTGGAGATTGGTATAAAATAGAAGATTCCTGACCATAAATACAATGAATTGCAGTAAGGAAAAGGGAATCTAGTGTGTGACTGCCTTACCACCCTAATACCTCTCAGAAATGAGGATGACAAACAGGTGTCACTGAATTTTGGATATAAAGATGCTGGGTATAATAAACAGTCTCTTAGAATAGATAATCACAAGCCAGCTCATTTATCCCAACTGCTATTATGCTCCTATGAATGCAGCACTCTACAGCTTTTAGATAAAGCATTTTTAAAGAAACACTTTTAGAAGAAGAAAACTCTCCAAGCAACCCAAATCTCACCTCAGAATATGGATTTGTTTTCTGAACGCAAGCATGATTCAGTTTAAATAGCAATCATGCAATGGTGGAAAGTGACAAAACCCAGCACTTCAGATTCAAAGTTGACATTAGTGTATTTAGCTCATGTTGGGCATGGATTCAATATGTAGAAAGAGACAGGAGATCAGCTAACATTGGACTTTTCTGAGATCCAAAACATGTCTGTGTTGACACTACTATCTTTCAAAATAATGCAGACATGATTTAAGGACGAAGTATGTCAGTCCAAATCGCTGTGTTCCAAGGTTTTTGCCAATTATATCACAGCTCTAATTAGCTGTACTTCATGACATTCTGCTGCAGCAAAGTCCAAAGAAGAGCTTCTGATGTCTGTAATCTGGCCAGAAGATGTGGTTATGGAATAACATTAACAAATGAAGTAGAGGGCACTGGGACCTCTAGGCCTTCTGCAAAGTCAACCTCAGGCTTTCCAAGGGTGTGTTGAGATGGTAGCTGCTGTGGGACACTGTTGTGCAGTAGTCAATAGTTAAACTCTTGATTTTTTGAAATACAATCCCTTCTTAGGGCAAGACCAGGAAAAATAACCATGTCCAAACCTGGTGAGCTAGAAACAAGTGAGAACCTGGCAGATTGAGCTTGACAAGAAACCTGTTCATTCATGAATATTTTTTTCTGACTAGAACTAGCCACAATGGAGTTTAGTCATAACCTTGCTGTGTGTCTTCAAGTAATTTCTGTCTTATCTAGACCCTAAAGTAAATTTATCATGGGGTTTTCTTGGCAAGATTTGTTCAGAGGGGGTTTCCCTTCCTGGTTTTCTGGTTTTCACTGCTGAAGCCTGGGTTTCTGTACCTGACAGGAAAGTTCCCGCAACTTGCAGAAACGTTTTTGTTTGTTTGTATGTTCTTAGCACAGCAAGACAGTGCAACTTTGTCAATTCTTTATCTTGTAAGCTGCCTTGTGTTCCTCCCTGGGAGAAAGGAAGCATTGAAATGAAATGAAATGAAATAAATAATAAACTCTGCACAGTCTTGAAAGGTGTACACCTGGAATACAGCACAACCCTTCAAGGAAAAATTGCTCACCTATGCTAACTAAAACTTCACATTTTTTATAAGCATCTAAATGTTTTAACACTGAAAAAGGGAGAAGAGAGTAGAACATTCCTCGAATGCTATTCCCTGAAGCTGCACAACTGTGAAAACTATAAGCTGCTTTAACTTCCCTGGCTCAGTGCTAGGGAATCATGGGAATTGCATTTTTTTCTGAGACACTGAGCCTTCTCTGCCTGGTGCCACAAAAAACTTCAGTTCCCATGATTCCCTAGCACTGAGCCAGGGCAGTTAAAGTGGACTCAATTTGCACTATTTCTGGCAGTCTGCAAAGGCCCTAAGACTATTTATTCCTCTAATTCACTTCTCTCCTGCTTCCCTCTCCTCCACTGCTCATTTTTTGTGGATTTGCTCCAAGAGTAGTACAGGAAATTTCCAATGCCTTAAATTCTCAGAAATAGCTGCATCCCATGGATGTTCTACTGGTGCATTTATGAATAAGTAAGTGTAAGACTTCAGTTGAGGGATCCAAAGGCATTTTCAAATACAAATCAGATAACTGGTCTGATAACTTATTGTGGGTTACTGGAGTTCTCTTCATCATATGCATGGTGTTAAACTAAGGCTTGAAATGCATTGGCCAAAAGCGTCATGTTTGGGCCAATCTGGGGGTGTGGTGTTCAGATGATACACACCCCTGTATCAGGCCAAAGCCACACTGTAGCTGCCTAAGAGGCCCAAAGCTGGTCACACAAAGAGTGCCAAAAAAGCACTCTTTGCCAGCAACCCATTCAGGACTGTGATGGGGACTGGCCTTGAGACCACGGCAGTCCCACATCGAATGAGGGGGGCAACCAGGGCTGGAGTGGCCTGACGCTGCTCCAAGCTGCTGGTCTACTTGACTCTTAAGTGTGTGTACTTTTAAAACCATTATTTCCATGATGTTTCTTCAAGGTGCTACAAAATTGTTACTGGTTTTTCTGCAGTCTATGCTAGAGTAGAATTAGAGGGCAAGGAACGGAGAAATGACACCAAATGCATAAACAATATTTTTTCCCCTCTTTACACTTGCAGCATGGTGTAGTGGTGTGAGCATTGGATTATAGCTCTGGAGACCAGTGTTTGAATCTCTCCTCAGCCATGGGAAACCCCTGTATGACCTTGGGCAAATCACACTCTCTCAGTCTCAGAGAAAGGCAAAGCAAAAATCCCTTTGAAATAATCTTGCAAAGAAAACCCTGTGATAGGTTCACCTTAGGACTGCTATAACTCAGAAATGACTTCAAGGCATGCAAACAACAACAACACTGTCCTAGTAATGTGTAGTAAAAGAAAACATGTGCTATGTCATCACATTGAGATTCTTCATCATTTCTTCATTGATCATCTTGTATTTTGAAGAGCTTGGAAACTCAAAAATGTAGCAACAAATCACATGCTAATGCATTGTACATAGTATTAAATGGGAACAAGGAGATAACAGAGCCTGAGTTTTCAGTGGAGCTCATATTCATATTTTAACATGACTCCTTTTCTGGAATGCCAAAAAAATACCATTTATTTATGTTCAGAGGGCAAAGGAGATCCTAAAGTGTTGCAAATGCTTTACCACACTGGTAAAATGGAATAAGTACTGCTTAAACCATCCCATTTTATTTGAAAAGGGATCTCCCAGCACCTTTGAGACTAACTGAAAGAAGTTGTTAGCATGAACTTTTGTAGAGTTGAGCTACTTTTTCAGATGCTTTTTTTTAAAAAGTTTCTTTCATTGATTGCAATGGAAAGGGAAAGTTGCATTACTTCCAGGCCTGGCATACATTTTCCTTCAATGTATTCCTTTCCTTTCTGGGGACATGCTAGGAGAATGGGCGGGTTATCTATCTGTCTTTGGAATATCCTTCTTTTCTGACCACCAGTTTTGGAGCAACAAGGGCCACTGAGATTTTCTATATGGCTTGGGTCTAGGCTGTCTGATGGACACAGGCTTCCTAGAGATCCTGGACTCTAAGGCCTTTGGGGGAGACACCTCCCTCAGTCCTATCACCTCTGCAGGCATATTTTGTGGGAATGCAGGAATGAGTCTGTGACTGTGAGTCCCATTCCCACAACTATTTTCTTATTGTGGCAGCCCAATGGTTTTGTTATCCCACTGCTGCCACCAGATTTTACTTTTCCTAACTATTGTCTTCTGAATGCAGCAGTATGGACTTTATTATTGCACCTCTCACTCCAGGTGTGATACTGTTCCCCTATTGTACCTTTCTTAGGGGATCTAACCCAAACTTTCCTTTTAAAAGTTGGTTGCATGTTTCTGCTATAAAGTTCCAGACAAGACTTTGTTGAAACAATGAATAAAAATTTTATTTGAAAGTTTATTTGTACAAGGTATCGCTTTCATGAGATGGTTAAAATCTGCTAGTTTCACGTAGTTACTGTTACATTAACTTCACAACACTTGGTTTCATACATTTGTTTATGGTTTGTACTTTCCTTTTACTTTAATCATTTTTCTCTCAAGAACAATATTTACTTTTCGCCATGACCCACATGCACAGTCCTACCCTTGGGGTACTATCCTAAACCTATTCCCAAAACAGCCATCAAGGCTAATTATATTCCTTGGGATATCTCAACACATCAACTCCCCCTAGGAGTTCTACTGTTGTACTGAGTCTCTCTCTCACGAACTCTGATTCTAACCCTACACCCCAACTGTACCCTAAACTTTAAGCCCCACCAAAGGATTCTACTTGTCCTTTTATACACTCCCAGCTTGAATCTGATTGGCTGATGCCTGCTTCATCCCTATTGGATGTTGCTAGGGCTAGCCAAATTCTTCCTTTTTTCCACAGAGTCTTTTCCATGGTTGGTCCTATGGTCTGAAAGTTCCTTCCTAGGGAGAATAGACTGGCTTCATCCTTGCTGCCCTTTTGCCATCAAGTGGAGATCTTTGTCTTCTAGTAGGCAATTAGGAACTGAATGCTTCTATAAAGTGTTATCACATTCAGTGTTTTCAGGTTTTTCATGTATGCTTTTTAATAAATTATTTATATGGTTTTAAGCCAATGAAAGGTAAAGATACTCTCTGTTGACAAGGTTGTCAAGTCATGTCTGACCATAGGGGGCAGTCCTCATCTCCGTTACTAAGCTGAAGAGTCAGTGTTGTCAGAGACCAGTCTGCAATCATGTGGCCAGCATGATTGCACAGAATGCTGTTTACCTTCCCACCAAAGTGGTACCTATTTATCTACTTCCATTTGCATTATTTCGAACTGCTAGGTTGTCAGAAGCTGGGACTAGTGACAGGAGCTCACCCCATCATGCAGCACCCGGGCCTCAAACTGCCAATCTGCTGATCTTGCAATCAACAGAGTCAGTGTCTTAACCACTTGAGCCACTGCTCAAGTCAATATTGAGACAATAGACCATTTAATATTATTTTCATCTCAATTTTTGTATGTTTTTAGTCATATGAAATTTTCTTTAGTTCTGTTTTTATTCTGTGAGCTGTCTTGAGGCCTACTCTTGTAAAGTGATTCATGAATACAGCAATTACATCATTCCCCCAAAAAAGCTGGGATTCAGGGCAGCTTGCAATCTAAAAGAACAGTACAATTAAAAACATACAAAATTCATTTAAAAGCATACACTAAAACTTTAAACCATCCTGTAGCTATTGCTGGCCAACTGACTAAATCCACTGACCAAAGGCCGATGCAAATGGCCTGAAAGGGGCAGGACAGAGCCGCCCCTGGAAGCAGCAGATCAGGACTGTGGCAACCACACACCATGGCCCTGATTCTCCTTTTTGCTGCTCCCAAAAGAGCAGCATGACAAAAGGCTGCCCTTAGAGCCAGCAGTGCAGCTCTTTTTGTGCCCTTTTGGTTCAGTGTGTGTGCATACTGCACCGAGGGGGGGGGGGTCCTGACATATGGATGGGAGCATGGTGTCGGGGTGGCTGGTGTGTGGCTGGCCTGCCCCAACTCCACCCCCAGATTGGACCTTTGTGCCAGTCTGCATCGGTACTAAATCAAGTGGCTACTTTAAATTAATCAGTTGCTGTATCACTAATCCCATTGAGTCAGTGGGGCTAACAATAGAATTTAGGATTTAAACTGAAATGAAGCCAAAAAAAATCTTTATTTTAGAGTTTCTTTTAAATAGAAGCTTTTTTTTTTTTAAGAAAAGTCACATATCTGGCACAACACATATTACATGTGTAAGTAATAATGGATTCAATGGAAAAATGTACATTCATTCCCATTAAAGAAATTAATGTTAAGAGTAAGTTGAGCCCTAAGGGGCTGTACTTCAGGAAAATGCCACCAACTGTTCTGATGATTTGAGAGCATGGCTTTCTTTTTCAAAAACAAAAATACCTCTTTCTTTTCAAGTTTGGCCATACATGGCAAAGATATAGAGCCAAAATAGGGCTTTTGGTACAAAATTAAATTGGGATGAGGGTTTTATTGCCCCTTTTACAACCACAGCATATTGGAAAATGGTCTCCTAACAAAATACCAGAAACTGAAAATAGGTGTTTTGTTCCAGCTTTCCTTCTGGGAAGACATTCTTTACATATGCTAATTGATGTTAAGTTATATTATTTTCCAATAAGGAATACCACTGATTAGATGTAAGCAACAGCTATGTTGGAGATCTTTCATTATGTTTAGAGGCACATGAGAAACTGGTTCAACATTTTCATTAAAGCCCACGATTTCCAGCAGTTTATAAGTGTGCCATAAACATTCTCGGCAATGTGATGCTCCACATCTTAGACATGCCTTTTTTTACAGTTAGGAAGAAGCTGTGCTATAGCAACTGAGCTGACAACAAGATAGCATGACAGTTATACCAAAATAGTTGGGTTTTTTTTCTTAATCCATAATTCATTCAATGAGGCAAATGTCTTGTGGTCACACAGCAGAGTTCTGATTCTGGACATTTAAATTTTACTTACTGTTTTGCCATGGGTTTATGTATGTCTTTGGAACAACTCAGGTCAAAAACACATGCAGAAAGAATCCAGTTTGAGACTGCTTTAACTGCCCTGGCTCAATGCTAGGGAATTCTGGGACCTGTAGTTTTGTGAGACATTTAGCCTCCTCTGTCAGAGAGCTTTGGTGCTACAATAGACTACAATTCCCAAGATCCCCTAGCATTGAGCCAGGTCAGTTAAAGTGGTCTCAAATGGATTATTTCTGCAATGTATTCTGGAGCTCAGTTACCCTTTCTGTGGGCCTCGGCAGACAGCTTAAAAAGCCATCCTCGGGGCAAGGAAGGGGAGGGGCAGCCACACGCTTGGCGCCCCTTCCTCCTCCTGAGGTCGTCCTTGGAGCCGCCAGACCTCCGCACGGCCGGCGCTCCGGGGACAACCTCCCCCTGCAGTGTTCGGACACGCTGCTGTGGGAAAGTCAGCGAAAGTGTGCTGCAAGCTTTTGTGGTGCACTTTCGCTGACTTGTGAAAGGAGTGCTATTTTAGCGCTCCTTTCAGGGGAGGCAAAGGTGTGCCGCAGGATCGAGGCGTGGGGATGCCTTGGTCCTGCGGCACACCTTCCCAGGGCGGCCCCATGCCTCCAGTCTGCTTAGGCCCTGTGTCTTCTTTTCTTTTAGATTGTAAGCCACCTTGATAGCCTCGGCTAAAAGTGGGATATAAATAAAAATTTATTATTATTATCATTATTATTATTGTTAATGTTATTATTATTCTTTGCCTTGAAAGTGATAATGACAATGAAACAGACACAAAATGGAGTGCTAGAGGATACCTTATGAATATTTCACAGCACAGTATTAGCCTTCAAACACAGTTAGAGTACAGTGTTTCTCACAGAAATAGCCACCATAAGCAATTGACATCTTCTGAACCTAACAGAGGATTGATTGGTTGAATGAAACCAAGTTGTTTCCATAAATGCTGGGGGTTACTCCCTCCCCAGCCCCACAAGGATACTAAATGGACTACAAGGCTGCCCCTAAAATCAGAATTACGTGCCTGGCAGCAGCCTATTTTTTGGAAAGAAGCTGTGAGAAATTAGAATGAGTATTTTTTTTTAAAAAAATGTTATGAAGCAGCAGCTAACAAACACAGAAGATAACAAATGGCCATCAAAAATGCAAATATTTATTTTATTTTAAGGTTGTGCTGAATGTTCATCTGTTTCAGTTCTCAGACTTAAAGTATGGTAGTACTTTTAGGATTGTAGAAATCTCTCTCTCTCAGCTTCACTCCACTCTACCCTTATTAGGGTGTATATTTGTGTATACATATGTAAGATGTACAATTTTGTTGATGCAAGTAGTTTGTGCAATAATACAGATTACAACTGTATTTCACACAGTGATTGTGGGCCTAAGCAGACCAGGGCGTCCAGGACGCCCTGATCCGGAGTGCGGCGGGGCCATGGCAGTCGCACCGCGGCGCTCCTGCGGCGACCCTAAAAGGAGCGCCAAATTGGCGCTCTTTTTAGAAGTCAGGAAAAGTGCGCCCTAAATGCGTCGGGTGCACTTTCCCTGACTCTTCCGCCGCAGCGCCTGAGGACGCTGCGGCGGGAGGTTGCCCTCGGTGCGCCGGCTGTGCAGAGGGCCGGCAGCTCCGAGGGCAACCTCAGGAAGAGGAAGGGACGCCGCTCGTGTGGCTGCCCCTCCTCTTCCAGGCCTCGGAGATGACTCTATTAGTCGTCTGCCGAGGCCCTGTATTTATTGGGAATGGAAAAATTATTCAACATTATTTGTTTCCATGCTGAAAATACTGTGTCCTTGCACTCGAGAACCTTTCAAGAAAAACAACACAGTATTAAGAATTTTGCAGCATCTTTGATAGAGAGTGTTTGCAGTGGTTAGAAACTCTGATTAAGAAGCAAATATACCAATGGTTTGGATAAACAAATTAAAGGCTTTATTATAGGAACTCTATTTTAAGGTAGAAAAGAGTTTAAAAGGTGCTAATCTATTCTAACTTCACTCTTGGGAAGAGCTGAGGGAACTGGCAGGGGAAAAGAGGTGGAAAAACATCCCTAAGAGTATCAGTTTACATCACAGGTGAGGTGAGGATAAGTAGACAAGAAGACCTACAGGTCATTCAAATTTCTGTTCCTTCTCTAAGGCATTCTTGACTCTTCAATGCTAAGCATTGTTGCATTTATCCTGAGGGTATTCAAGAAAATATTCTGAGGAGAAATACATGTCAATTCTTAACAACAACAACAACAACAACAACAATTCTTTACTAATCTTTCTATATGGAATGAGGTGGGGAACAACACATTAAAATAGAGCAACAAATAAACTTAGGGCCTCGGCAGACGGCTTATTGAGCCGTCTCCGAGGCCAGGAAGAGGAGGAGCAGCCGCACGCATGGCGCTCCTTCCTCTCCCTGAGGTCGTCCTCAGAGCCGCCGGCCCTCCACACGGCCGGCGCTCCGGGGATGACCTCCCGCCGCAGCGACCGGATGCGCTGCGGCGGAAAAGACAGGGAAAGTGCACCCGACGCTTTTAGGGTGCACTTTCCCTGTCTTGAGGAAGGAGCGCTGATTTAGCGCTCCTTCCAGGGACGCCGCAGGAGCACCGCGGTGCGGCTGCCATGGCCCCACGACGCTCCGGACCAGGGCATCCTGGATGCCCTGGTCTGCATCCCCCCACAGTTAAAAAGATGAGCACTAATTAAAAATACATCATCAGTTAAAAGGGCATTACAGCAGTTGAAAAAGCATATATCTTAAAAACAATCATTTCATAATTTAAAAAAAACCCATATTTTTTGTATGACAACTATGGACTTTGTACAACAAATCATGTTCTCTTGAGCAAAAAAAAAAGACTTCTTTCAGAAAACCATTTTTCATGTGTAATTGCTGCATTTGCACCAAAACAATCTTTTACTAAAAAAAAAAAAAAGCCACATGGATTTTTGGGTGTTTGCAAGATAATAATAATAAAATTTATTTTTATCCCACCCTTTGGGAACCCCAATCAGGGCAGCTTACTTTTCCTGTGGAAAAGCAACTGTTTTTTGAGCACGATCCTTTCTGTACAAGAACTTTTTGTGTGCATTAGAACACACACGAAGAACAGAATATGGAGAAAAGCAATGGTTCCCAATTGGCAAGGGGGCCAGGCAAGGCTGCATTCTATCAACCTACATGTTCAACTTGTACACAGAAAATATCACATGAAGAGAAGGCTTAGACTTTGAAAAATGGGGAGTGATGATAGGAGGAAGGAACATCAACAATCAAACATATGCACATGATACCATAATAGCAAGCAAAGCAAAGGAGCTTCATTTATATACTGCTTCATATCACACTATGGGATGTCTAAGCAGTTTACAACTGTAAGCTCATTGCCCCCCAACAGTTGGGTACTCATTTTAGCGACCTTGTAAGGATGCAGGCCTGTGTCTAGCCTCAGCTCTGGCTAGTATTGAACTCGCAACATTGGTGGAAAACATCACAGACTTGCAACTATTGCAGTGGGACCTTGGTATCCACTGGGGTTTGGTTTCAGGACTCCCTGTGGATACCAAAATGAGTGGACGCTCAACTACCATTAAATACAATGGCGTAGTAAACTGGTGACCCTTATGTAAAATGACAAAATCAAGGTTTGCTTTGGGGAATTTATATATATATTTTTAATATTTTCAAGCCATGGATGCTTGAATCAGTGGATAAATCTAGACTAAGAAGAAGAGCCTAGACTAAGAAGAAGAGCCCTCCCCCCATTCCATCCAATGTTATCTGGGGGAGAGACAATAGGCCCAGCACCATTGGGCCTAGATTAAGAAGAAGAGCCCTTACCTTTTAAGGGGAGGGTGGGTTTTGGGATTTTTAGTTTCTGTTTACATTGTATTAACATATCTTTATGTAAATTTTGATGTTGTAAGCCACCCCTATTGCTCTGCAGAGGGGCGGGATATATATTATTATTATTATTATTATTATTATTATTATTATTATTATTATTATTATTATTATTAAGAATCCATGGATATGGAGGACCAGCTGTACTGGACATAAAGAAAACAAAAAGAATAAACTTGGAGGATCTACATCAGGGGTAGGCAAGCTTTCCCCTTTAAGGGCCAAGGGATTTCAGCTCCCAGAATCCCAGGAGCTATTGGCCAACATGGGACTATTGGCCAACACGGCTGAGGCTTCTGGGAGCTGAAGTCCCTTGGCCCTTAAAGGGAAAAGATTGCCTACCCCTGATCTACATAAATGCAACCTGGACAATGAGGAATTTGGAATAGTCAAGAATTTCCTGTACTTTGGATCAAACATTGATCAAAATGGAAACTACAGTCTAGAAAGCAGAAGAAAACTAGAAATGGGAAGGACATCTATGAAAGAACTATGTCATGAACCGAGGTTCTCTGTTGTTCTTTTGATCCAGAGAGAAATATAGCCACCCTAGAATATAGGATTTTCAACAAAGACACGTAGGAAACCAGATCTGGGTTTAGAACATTATGCATGCAACATTTATTATGACATAACAAATAAGGCAATCATTTAAGTATCAAAAGCTCTTACACACACATATCCATATTCTCATACTCATGGTCCTCTCGCCAGACGATTGATCACTTCATCCCTGAAGAGTTGGGATGACACCTTGCCGCAGTCAGATGCCAACAAAGTGAGTTTGGAAAGCTCCCTCTTTTTATACCTTGTTTATCTTTGTCTTGAAGTAAACATGTTTTTTCCTTGGTTACCATGGTTTCATAACAGTCCAGGGCATTGTCCTTTCCTTACATTCTATACAGCTCAGGGTGCGTCCTGTTCTAGCAGAGCTACTCCTGGCCATGTATCATGTCAGTTTCTTATCTTGTGATGTTCTGTGCACCATGGAGCACACCTTGTTTGTACAAATTCCTTCTTGTTTTGCAAATTCCTTCTGCTCCAGCCAAATCACCATTTCTTTAATTTCTCGCTTTCACTGCCCAAGTCCATCCTACAGCAATGCATTGTGCATGGTCCTTTACTCTGGTTTCAACCAGAACCCACTCATTCATTACAACTAGATAAGATCCTAAAGTATAAAGATATACAACAGAACAATAAAGTTATGGGGTGGTATTGTAAAGTTTTAATTATAACCTTTAAAAAATGACAGAAAGTTTGTTTTGATTTGTAGTTGTTAACTAAATCCTGTTAATAGTCACAATCCAGATTTATGCATTTTCCCCAGCATTTTTGACCCTCTGAATACTGTTGTTGAAGAAGTATGCAGATTGCACCTTAAACCATTCTTCCACTTCATGAATGATGTTATCTGTGTTCTTAAATTGGCAACCTCACAACAGATTTTTCATTTTAGGGAAAAGAAAAAGTCACTTGGTGATGATGACACTGACAAAATTTCATTAATATACCATAATAACTTCTGGGTGATAATTATTACTTTACAATATCCCCTTGTACTTCTCCATCTTACACTTTGGTCATTTCTGGTGCAACCTGTAACAAAAATAAAGGACACAATGAGCTGATTTTCTCAACACCATGCCTTAGAGACCAATGATGACACTAACAAAATTTCATCAATATACCATAATAACTTCCAGGTGATAATTATTACTTTACGATACCCCCTTGTAGAATCAATCATCCAAGCCATTGTATTCTCTATCACTGTGTGTGGGTGTGAGAGCTGGACAGTGAAGAAAGCAAATAAATGAAAATCAACTCATTTGAGGTGTGGTTTGAGGTATGGTGGCAAAGGAGAGTGCTAAGGACGCAATAGACAGCCAAAAAGACAAAGAAATGGGTACTTGAAAATATCAAGCCTGATGTTTCCATGGAAGCCAAGATGATAAAATTGAGGCTGTCACACTTTGGCCACATCATGAGAAAGCATGATTTATTAAAAAAGACAGTAATGCTAGGAAAGGTAAAGGGTAGTAGAAAGAAAGGAGGACCCTGTGCCAGATGGATAGACTCAATCAGGGAGGTCACGGGTCTGAATTTGCAAGACCTAAGCAGAGCAGTGTGGCTTGGAAATGCTTCATCCACAGCATTTCCATGAGCCAGGGTTGAGGGCAACAAGATGGCGAGGTGGGGGGGGGGGCACACCCTTCATATGATTTTCATTAAAAACAACAACACATATGCATTTCTATGTAATTTTCCAAAGTACCTTGGGACGTGTGACTACTAGGCAAAAACAGTGCATAATTTTCCCCTCACAATAAGGACAAAATTGTAGAAATTATTTATCATCATGTGAGGACAAAATACTCAAATATTTACAATCCCTATTATTCATGGCTGTGGCCTTTTCCTTATCTGATGGTCAATGCTGATAATTTATGAGTTATTAAGAATGAGTGATTAAGCAGAAATACTTCTGCCTTCTACAGATGAAGTGATCCATATCTGAAGTGATCCATATTTGAAGTGGTAGATACTGAATTCAAATATTTCTTTTGGTTAGTCACTCTAATAAATACAAGTTGCATACTGATATTCCAAACTGCATGTCTATGTCTCTGAATGCTTCAAGTAGTTAACGTCACTGGGACCCAGAAGAGACATATTTGAAATATAGTTTGATGAATTAAATATTATCTCTAGATGTGTGCATACATGCACTACTCTCTCTCTCTCACACAGAGCTTGTAGCCACCCTTGTCAACTTTTATCTTCCATGCTCATGTGACTGCTGTTTCAGTGCCAACTTTTAGTGCTTAGATCTTTATTTTTCATCTTAGAATGATCAGATAAAGTGCAGATATCATAATTACAGGTGGCCAATCTTGGTGATTTAACAAAGAGCAAATCTGCTTTTGGAGTTTGGGTAGTGCTTTCTGAACAAAGTAAACATAAAAATGGACAAGTATTCAGTTTGGTTTTAATTTTGAGACAACAGAGATTATCACATGGAAGAGGTAATTGTCCTCCTCCCATCATTAAATCATCATTCAATCCTGTTAATTGCACAATCGGGGCTGTGTGTGTGTGTTATCACCCACCCACCCCCACACACTTATCCTGTTCTTGTCCCATCTGTAAACAGTAATTTCTGCTGTTCTTACAAGTTAGTTCTTATAGTTAGGGAAATATTCTTATGTTGACCCAATCACACAAAGATGGATTGCAAAGTTTCAGGTTCTCCAAATTGATATTGGGGAGATTTTATCTCACAATTTCAAAAACATATCCCCTTGAGAAACACAGTTTCTGCAGTGTAATGAACTGAAGCCTCAAAAATAGAACTTCAATAGCTTGGCTAGATATTAGGAGGGAAGAGGCTTCTTTTTCTCCTTTTTAAAAAAGGAATCATATCATACAAAA
>CM034706.1:20843127-20853229 GCA_020142125.1 Phrynosoma platyrhinos
TAAGGTAAAAATGGAGATCACTGCAGATATCCATACCATCAAATCTGAATAAGGAATAATGGAGTGGGAAAGAGGTTAAAACAAAATCATATTATTGAAGGAAGGACATAGTAGGACAGTTGCCCAGTGTTTCTTTCTCTTCTAACTCTTCCTTTCCTGTTTGGAAGATCAAGTGGAAGACTCCAAAATGCATCCAAATTTGTGTAATGTTACACATATTGGCTTCAATCCGTTTTTTCCCTTCCAGGAATTTCTCAACAGCTACACACAGAATGTTAACCATGAGGTATAATCTTCTGCTATTTCAGTTTTACCTCCCACCCCTGCCAAATCCCTGGCCACTTCACTGACAGTTGGGCCAAATACCTTCTGCAAATGTGTTTTCAGACTATACTTAGCTTTACTTTCAGCCATGCTGAATGTTATTGGCCTAGTTTTTACTGAGCTGGTAAAACTGAGGTTTTGCTGCTGCACATCACTGGGCTGAAGGTGGGGAGAGGATTGACTCTATTACCACACAAACAACCATGGTCCTTATAAAAAATTAACAACCATTTGAAACACACATACTCACATACACACCCATGTCTCTAAACAGGCTAAACCAGAACTTTTTTCTTGACTTCTTTTTGCTACATGGAGAAACAGTTTTGTATGGAGAAGCATGCAGCCCTATGAACAACCGTATATTTACCACTCAAGTGAGTACTTTTTCTTCCTTTTGTATATTGTTACAGAAGAGCACCATGTGGGAGACTCCCTATATTGTTGAACTGCCACTCTGTTTGGCCCGCATCAGCATAGTCAATGAAGAAGGATATTGGAAATTGAAGGCCAATGTTGTTGTTTTTTTTACTAACCACTGATTGCTATGACTGCATCTGATGCAGATTTTTGTGCATATTATTGATCAATTTGTTTAATCTGAGTTACTATTAGAAAGCCCAATGTGCTATAGTGCTTTGAATATTGAACTATGACTGCTTTTGCACTGCATAAATAATACACTTTGACACCTCTTTAATTGCCATGGCTCACTGCTATGGAATCCTCAGATTTGACAAATCAGAGCTTTTTTAACAGAAAAGGCTAAATATCTCAGACAACTACAAACCCCATAATTCCATAGCATTGAGCCATGGAAGTTAAAGTGCTGTCAAAGTTCATCCTTTCTAAAATGCAGATGCAGCCTAAGACTCTGGAGACTAGGGTTTGAACGTCCACTTACCATAAGAAACCAGCTGGGTGAACTTGGGAGTTTATTACATGGGGAAAAGTGGGGAAAAACAGGGGTCTAAACGGTCATTATCCTGTGAAAGTCTTGTGATTGCAGTGAAGATTTTCACATACATTGTGATTAAAGAGGACTTATCACAGCAATAACCAGCTAATAACCAGCAACAAATCATTTACAGGATTTCCTTGTGAACGATTTGTTGCTGGTTATTACCTTGGTTATTGCCAGGATAAGTCCTCTTTAATCATGATGTCATGTGAAAATCTTCACTGCAACTGAGCAACTTTCATAGGATGACAGTTTAAACCCCTGATTTTCCCTGATTTTCCCTGTGTGATAAAGTTGTTGGTCAAATAATACTGTCAGAATCCATGGGGAAAGCAATGGCCAATCTCCTCTGAATAATTCTTGACACCCCTATGAGTTGCCATAAATCAGAGTCCTCTTGAAGATAAATAACAGCAATGATTTCTAGAATAAATAAATAAATCTGTGGAATGAGCCTAAATGCTATTTATCATTTCCCTGCTTTGCTGTTAGGTTCCCAAAGTAATGGGCTATAGTGGGAAACAAAATATTGGAGTAGATCATGGGTGTGCACAATGCAGCTCACCAGTTGATATGGAATAACAACTCCCATTGGATCTAGCCAGCATAGCTAATGGTAAGTATATGTGTGTGTATGTGTGTGTGTGCATGCACACATAATATGTTACCCAAGATCCTACATCAGAATTGTATAATGTAAATATCCACATGTGGAGTTACACACTGATTGATCTATGCAGCAATGTGCTGAATAGTAGTTGTGCAATTGAATACATACCCACGTGTGTAACCAAAAGCACATATGGATATATGTGTACATGCACAATTGTATCCACAATGGCACCACACATACAACCCCACTTCCAGAATCTTAAACTGAATGCACACATTCTGCATAGAAGAAAAATGTCTACTGAGTAACTTACACATGTACATGATGGCAACATGATTCTGGCCATTGTCATGACTATCAAAGTCAAAGGTAATGTAAAAAGAATATGGGTGTGAACAGGCATATTTGGATCCTTGTTTCTAGAAAATCAACAAACTAAATGTCTTGTCTTTTGGATGAGGTTCCTCCAACAGTTTCTTAAAAATGTTGTAGTTCCTCTAAAAGCTTGTATACTTTTGTATTATATCAATACACAGGTTTTTGCAGCCTTGATGTTTCCATGGTGATAAATTCCTTGTATGGCTAACACTATTCATATACTTTGCTCTTCTCTGCAGAATCCTATTTTCGTTCCTCTCCTAGCCTCCGACTTCCTTTTCCTTTGGCCTCAGTTTGAATGCCAAAGTGAACAAGCACCTCATTCTGATGTGGTTGGAAACAGATTACATATGATTCTTAGCACCAAAGAGTAACAAGAAATAGTGCACACCTGGAAGCCAAGGTAATAAATCCCGATAGCTTAGATAGAAGAAAAGCAGATGTTAGAGTTTCTGTGGTTTTCTGTCAGCAAGGAGAATATTACAGTCTACTGACTGTCTATATTATTTTTGGCTATTTCCCTAGATATGTGATGCTGATCAAAATAGATGTTTCCAAGCAGACCGTACCATATGTTGATAATTCTGATGTTGGTGAATTAGACTTGCCAGATATGACTGCTAGTGTCTAATGATCGATTGAACCTATGGTTCTGTCTAGTAAAAATGAGTCACTCCAGAGAAGGTATTTTCAGTTACATGTTCCATAAGAGAGACAGCAGGCATTTCACTTTAAAGATATTTTCATAACACCAGTGGTGGCTCAACATGAGTCTATTCCAGGAAGAGTTTCTGGAATTGAAACAAATCTCAATACTTTAATATGAATGAAGGCTCGATATTTTCAAGCACAGGCTGTTGATTTTTTTTCTTTCCAACATAGTTACTTTGGTTTCAGACTTTTTAAATATTTAACTTATGTTTGTGGGTTATATTTTAAAGCAGGAAATATTCATTCCCCCATTTCTATTAAAGCTCCTTTTAAATTATAATTTTAATTATAAAGTGTAGCTTTCACAGAATCAGAGATGGAAGCAATCCTAACAGCCATCTTGTCAAACCCCCTGCCAGTTGAAAGCTTAACTTTCAACTATACCTCAGGCTTGCAGGCAAACTAATTAATACAGAATGTATAATAAGATTTATTATATTCCTAAAATATCATAAAAGCACAGAAAAGGGGGACATTCTGAACCATGTGGGCTATCTTTTGGCTTTCAATGATTTTATTGGTGAAGCTAGTTGTGGTCAATTCAGGCATAGCCTGACACAAACACACACCTGGGAATAAAATTTATTGAAATCAATTGGTATTACTTCTAGGTGGGCATCCATAGTATTTTACTACACATTTATAATAACTGAAATTTTGAAAGAATTTAATGTTGGCTTAGTCTTTGGCGTAATTATAATATGAAAATGGCATTTTAAGTTAACATTCATATAGCATGAAAGAGTCAAGTGGCATGTGATTTCTGCAAGTTTCTGCAGACATGAAGAATTCTAACTCTCTCACACTGACATTTTCCTTTAGTCTTCAAATTTCTAGCATTGCCTTTAGCATCTAGAAATACAGTTGAAGCATCCAGAGAAAAGGATACAGTAGAATCCTGAAAAACCCCAACACTAATATTTCATGGCCTTACTAAACTAAATATTATATAAGGAAGCCTTTCCACACACTTTGTATGCAACAGGATTCCCCTTTGGAGATGTGTGTGAAAATTCATTCTTAATTTTGATACATGTGCTGACACGATACAAGTATTCAGAGAAAAGCCAATTTAGTAACCTTGGCTTTGAAAGTAATACATTTGCAGAAATTTCAAGTGGATAGTTTTTCTATAGACTTCTTATTAGACTTTAATAAGAATTTGCATCATTACAGTAGGAAGACTTACACAAAATGAACTTATTTCCTAGTCATTGTTAGATTACAGAACAATTTGGCATATAAAATAGCCTGCATTTTACAATGATCTGCTTTTTTGGAAACATATTTTCTAATTAAAAATGAATTAAATAGTTACTTTTGTCATTGCATTATGGAAACTTTTTTCCTCTGAAAAATCCAATCCACTCCCCACAAATTTTTGTCTCTGTTCTCAAATAAAAATATCTATCTATCTATCTATCTATCTATCTATCTATCTATCTATCTATCCATCCATATAAACTGATATGCAACTTTTGTACAAGTTTGTGTCAGAAAACTGGCAATACCACCAAGCTGCTCTTTCAGATGGCATTAGTATTAAATTTGGTTCCCTCGATTCCAGCAAAACTGCTATATGCTTGCCTATTGTACAAGCGTAAAGGTATATCATGGCCATATTGTTTAATAAAGATAACTATTTTAATGAATTTATATCCTGCCTTTCTCCCACATTGGGATTCAACTATTGCTTGAGATTTATTGAGCTTTTTAAAAAGAAGATGATTTCAGTTCAGGTTTATGCAATAGTTTAACTACAATTAAGTGACTGAAGCAAATGGGGCATATTCATTTCAATTCTATTTGCCTAGAAATAAATGCCATGAATAACAAATAGGTATGAATGGATTCATTGTTTGACACTCATATTTATATCTTTTCATTTCAGATTTAGAGATGGGAGCCTTTTTTTTCCTAATGGTCAGAGTGGTCACTGATCTGATTTCAATGGCTGTTTCTGGCAGCTGCCATTTTAATTTACCCAGAGTGCTCCAGATGCCTCAGCAATCCAAGAGATGGGGTGGTGGTTTGTTTGCAATGCAGTTCAATCTGCACAAATCACCCTATTTATTACTGAACATGATGACTATCTTACGATATCCAAGATGGGAAAGGTCCTTAAAACCCCTGTTTCCTGTAAGGATATAAATGATACTGTCAGAGGCTAAGGCTAAGATTTGCATATTTCCACATTTTGCTTGACTTCTTGCCCATACATCTCATGAGATATTTTTCTCATTCCTTTCAAGTGGTGTTTTGACTGTGGCAATGGATATGCTCTGAGCAAATATGCCATTTCCCTGTATCCTGTTCATTTTGCACCAGGAATGGATTCAATGCTGTACTGAACACAGAAGCACAGTCCTACTCCAGAGTGATTACAATCCAAATAAGCCTCATAGGTTAAAAGGAAAGGACAGAAATGGATAATAGAATAGGGGGAAAGAGCATTCAGGATTAACTGGCAAAAGACAGCACAGAAGGGACAAAAAAATACCAAAGGTTTGTTGTCAGTTCAGTTCTACTGGTATATCAACATACATGAAAATGGTCATCTCACTTTGCCTCCGAATAGCTATACAAATCAGTGCACTGGAACAGCTATATTGTTCAATGGGGAATGATGAGCACTGTAACACAAATTTAGAACCTGGAGTCATCCACTGAAACTGAATGGTGAGAGAGATTCAGGGAAGATGCAAGGGACACAGTGCATAGTTAAATTTCTTATAGCAACTTGTGGCAGTGATTGCTAATCTGGGCAGGTTTCAAATAACATGGGACAAATTCACAGAGAATGGGACTGTCAGTGACCACTAGCCACAGTGGATGCATATATTTATCTATATAGTTACATCTTCTTCTCTAGTACCAGAGGCAGTATGTAGAGACAGTTTCAGTCAATGGGGTGCACATATAGGAAGATACTATCATACCTGTGTCTTGTTTGTGGTCTGTACAAACAGGATACTGGAATATATAGGCCTTTGGTTTAATCCAAGATAGCTTCTCTTATGTTCTTACAGAGAAATAGGAATCAAGGGCTCTTCCTGAGTTGAAAGATAACATGGAACTATAGAAACAAACAAACAGGCTGACTGCATAGCAATGGTGATGGGATTATGATTACGTGGTTGTGCTTCCAATAAATCTTGGGCTGATTGTGTTTTGTGATGTGGTTGTTGCATTCCCATGTCTGGATGGTTTCAGAGGAAGCTTCCATGCCTGAATTGTATCAGGATTGCTGAGGACAATATATGTGCTTGGTATCCAGAAGCAGAGCGTATAGGATTACAACTCTGGGACAAAAACCACAGCTCTGGAACATTTTGATTAAAAGGGAAAATGAAGTCATCTATCCACCCTGCCACTTCTGAGTTTAGCTACAGTGTTCACAGTAACCCCTTTTACTCTGTACAATTATAGTACATTACTACCAGTTGCATTCTATGGAATCCTGGGATTTGTAGTTTGGTGAGATACAAGAGACTTCCAGCAAATAACCCTAAATACTCAAGAAACTACAAATTCCAGGATTCCATAGACTGCAGCCATGGGAATTTAAGTGCATCAAAGTGCTATAATTATTTAGTTTGAAAGAGAACAGAAGTTGGCAAGCAAATAGATTTTTCCAGCAACAGTTGTGAGCTAGCTTTGTTGTACTGTAAAGATGGATTGCTTGTAAATGGACAGCTAAGACCAATTAGCTTTACAAAAGAGCTGCTGGTGGTGGCTAGAACTGGATTCTTAATATGGATCAAGATTGTTAACTAAAATTTTATGCTCAGCATGTGTACATAGCTATGGAGATTGTCATGTGTATGTACACTTCAAAATTTAGCTCTGTACCACTGTTCAGGAGAGGAGGTCCATGCCATGTGATCAAAAAAGAGAAAGGGTCACAAGTTAAAAACTCAGCATTGATAGAAATTAAAATTGCCTTTGAAGAGAATAACTCTATTTTAGCTCCTGAATACATGGAGTTTCAAATAATTAATCTTGTCATCTGGAATGTTTCCATAGAAAATAAATATTTTGGCCATTATCTAAATCATAACTTGATTATCCCAAGATAGTTAAACTATTCCGTTTTCCCGCTTCCTTAAAAAAAAATAATAATATTTCAATGCAAAATCTGAATCTGCTTTTGCAACTGATTATGTTTTCTCTGTTACACAGCTGTAAGCCTGTGAGTATGTAACAAGATGCTACAGCAAGCTGGTACAAAGCAAATGTTTATTTGTACTCATGACATGTTGAGGATCAGTTAGCAATCTATTCATGCTTAGCCACCATCTGCTTATTATATTATTGAAATTCTTAGACTGCTGTTATTATTAACACATATTTTTCAAAAAATGCATCTGAACAGCATCATAATTTTACATGACCAAGCTAACAGAATGAAGACACTTCAAATGTAAACTTACACATTTGGAAGGATAATTTAGCTTAAGAGTTTATTGCATTCTAAATAAAGTGACTTCTCCCTGATGGGATACAGTCTCTTTTGGGGTTAATAGCAGGTATTATCACATGTGAAATTGCCACTGCTGTCACCAGGTGACTGCAACCCGGGTCCCAGCCGCACTCATCTGGCTGCTTTGCAAAAACGGGAGCTTGCCATTTTTGCAAAGCAGACAGCTGAGCACAGCTGGGACCTGGGTTGCAGTTGTTTGGCGACAGTGGCAGCGATTTCACGTGCGATAATACTTGCTATTAACCCCAAAACTGACTGTATCCCTTTGGGGATAAGTCACTTTATTTAGAGTGCAATAAACTCCTATGCGGTGTTGGACAAGAGCTTGGAAGATCCAATTTCTGGTCTCCATTCAGCCATGAAATTCCCCAAGTTACCTTAGCCCCATATGGTTTAGGTCTAGGTTCCTTGAAGGACTGTATTCTCCCACACAAATCTGCCTGTGTTTTGAGATCTTCTGGGGAAGTCACTCTCTGTCTCACCACTCACACAGGTATATTTGGTCGGAACATGGGAGAGGGCCTTCTCTTTGACTGCCCCCATACTGTGGAACTCCTTTCCCAGAGATAACAAATTGCCACCTTTTTAAACTCTCTTTTCACAAGTATGTTAAACCATTTTTATTCCAGCAGATCTTTCAGAATTGCTTTTTTAAAAAAGGGAAACTGGCCTTTTATAATGTTGCACTTTTATTTGTTGATCTTGTTCTTGTTTTAATGGTTTATGTTTTAAATTGGTTTAAATTTTTATGATGGTTTAATTGCTTTTTTAACCTTTGTAAGTCAACAGTAACCTCTTTCAGCCTAAGTGATCTCACAGGGGAGTTGGACAAGAGTCATGTATGCTGCCCCATTTCACTGGAGAAAATAGAAGATGTAAATGTGATAGACAAATACATAATAACAAATTTGGTGTAGGGGAATAGAAGATGACAACAAAAAGGGAAGAATGAGAGGCCTATTCCACAAGAACTGAGAAATCAAGGGAAAGTTCAAACCAAGGACCGGGATGCTCTACGACAATAAAAATAACATAATTCAAAACCAGGAAGGAATAAAAAGATGCTGGATACCATAATAATAACTACAGTTCCCATGATTCCTTAGCACTGAGCCAGGACAGTTAAAGTGGCCTCAATTTGCACTATTTCTGGCAATCTGTAAAGGCCCTTAGACTCTGAACTCATATCTTGTGTCTGTATCCAAATCCCAATAACTATACATTGAGAAATAAATTTCAGGGTGTTTCCCATCTTTTAGATTAAGATTTAGGGTAAATGTTTCTACATTGTTACCTAAAATTCTACATTATTACTATAAGATACTGCTTCCATGTTGTTCTCCACACTACAGTTTGCCATTCTATGTAGACTTGCCAGGTCTCAGTGTACTGGCAAAGTTCACTCAGGGAATTGCACTAATCCTCTGGGTCTCCAAAAGGGAGACAAATCTGAGATCAAGAAGCACTGGGGAGGTAGAAGTTTGATATTTGTATTGTCAGCCATTCCCACTCGCTCAGAAAACTCTTTGGCTAAGCATAAAGGTCTTAGTATTACACTGCACCTGTGCAATCTCAGTAGGCTGAGAAGCCAGGAATGAAGGGTAAGTACTAGGGAAAGAGATGGTGGCTACCATCTCTTTGAGCTATTTGCAAAAAGACAGGGAGTGGAGCACCAGCCTGATTACTCATGAATCTTTTTCAGTTTACAAGCCTTGGCAGAGGTGGAATGAGGTCTGGGAAAGAAATGTTTCCTCAGGTCTAGCAGTGAGTTTCCAAAATCCCAAGCAGCAGCATAGGGCTTAGAAAAAATATCCATGTCTCATATGTACTGTAGATAAGAGCCATGTAGGAGGTGATCCCTGATGGGAATGGTAGCTACTGCTTTGCTGCCCAACCACTAGCTCTGGGTTGTAACCAAATTTTGAACTCATGTACAAAGGATGTAATTCTTCACCAATTCCAGTTTTTTTTATTGTGAGAAGTGTATAGCTAAAATACATTACATTACATTGCAATTATTATTTGCTTGTCCAACTAATTTACCATCAAGCATTATGCATTTGTAATACAAAAGCATTAAAGAAAAAGTAAGAAAAAATTGATACACTTATATTTCTTGACCATTATTATTATCTTCTATAGCATCTTTTAACTTTACCTTTTTTTACTAATTAAACTTCCATTGCTGACATTTTTATTGTGTGCTTATTTCTTGAAAAAATTAATTTCACTTCCACTTATAGTTATACTCATTGCTAACTTCAATATTTCACTTGCTTTCTTAAAATTTCCCAATCTATTAACCTTAATATTGTTATATTTATTGTTATTACCGTTCTATTTCCATCTGTTTTTACAATGTTTAACCACCATGTCCCAGTTCTTCTCCGCCTCTTCTTCTGATTTTCCATGTGACAAATTTGTCAGTCGGTCCATTTCCGCCATATCCTGCAATTTTAATAAACATTCATCTGTAGTTGGTAAGATGTTCATTTTCCATTTTTGCCTCAAAAGCAATCTTCCTGCCGATACCATGTATAGAATTATTTTCCCATATTGTATTTCTATTTTTGAGGGAGCTTACTTATGTGAGAGAATGGCTGAGTATGTGGAAGGTGAATGGGTTCCTGGA
>CM034706.1:20859544-20873340 GCA_020142125.1 Phrynosoma platyrhinos
CTATGGAAAGGGCATAAGGCAGGAAGGTGTGGTTGGCATGCAAAATACAGAGCCTGGGACTATAGCAGCACTGTGGCACTTTTGAAGACCAGTGCAAAAATGAGTATCCCTCAAAAGGTATGTTTGCTTTTCCTACACTAACAGAATTGTAGCATTTTAGCAACCTGACATGATAGCAGCAGCCTTGAGCTGGACTAAGGAGTTGGGTGGTGAGCACTCTCTCCCCCTCCTCCTTTGCTTGGAACACCTGGCCCCAAGGAGCCGTACGGGAGACGATAAAGCCCTCTGCAAGCTCAATCACCGGCATTAGCAGCAGCCTTGAGGTGGACTAAGAAGTCTGGTGGTGAATGTTCTCTCCCCCCCTCCTTTCCTCGGAACATTTGGCCCCAAGGAATTGTGCAAGACCTGTAGGAGGAATCTGCCCAGATTAACATCACCTGGGGCGGCCCACTAGCAGGAGCTGTGGTGGGGAAGCCGGGGAAAACTCAGGCAGGCATAAAATCCTCGCCCAGGAACATCTCTTCCCTGGCAGCGTAGTGATGGTGGCAGCTCATGAGCCACGAGGAGGACAGACAGAGAGTGACAATAAAGAACACCACCATCCACATAGCTCTTAACACTATGCTAGCTGTGCCAAAGTTGCCCAAAACTGAATGGGAACTAAGATCTCACAGAACCCCCAAGTTTCCCCTTTCTAAGGGACCGTCTCTTCCCATACGATCCCCCCCACCCACTTTGGTCTTCTGGGAGGAACCTGCTACAGCCCATAAAAATTAGGCTGTCGCAGACCTCCCAGAGGGCCTTCTCTGTCGCTGCTCCAAGATTATGGAATGGCCTGCCCGAGGAGATCTGTTTTATCAGCACTCTTGACTGCTTTTAAAAGTGAAGACGGATCTCTTCCAGCAGACCTTCCCAGCAGACCTTCCCAGCAGACCTTCCCAGAATAACGCTCCCGCCCTAACAGAGTTGGGTGGCTGCTGCTCCCAGCCACCACTGTTTGTTTTAAGGTTTAAGTTATTGAGTTGTTTTAGTTTGATATTTTAATTATTCTCCTGGTTTAATTTGATTTTTATGGGGTGGGTGGGTTAGGGATTGGGGGGACAGAATTCTTTTGACTGTTGCCTTGTTTTAACTTGTACTCTGCCTCGATTGCTTTGCAGAGGGGTGGGTTAAAAATAAAATTTATTTATTATTATTATTATTAACAACACCTGGAGGAGTAGAGTTCCCATCCCTTTAAGAAATTGTTTTGCACCCCCTTCAACATTGGAATGGTGAGCCTCGATACTGTGACTTTCAAAATATGCAAATACATTTAAATGTAATTAACCTATTGATCAATTGATCAATGAAAACTCAGATGATTAATCAACTCACACTCTTTAATCAGTGAACTCTCCAAGTTATAAGCAAATGTTGCCACATGTTGAAGTGGCATCCTGCCATTATTAGCTTTCATGGAGACAAAGGCATCAATGTGTGTTTAATTATGAAACATTTCCTTCGCCTCTCCACACTTCTGATATTCATTTATTTATACTTTAAAAGAATATGCCACATACCCCTTCATGCACTCAGTGTGGTTTATATGGCATCTTAAAGTGAGCTTGTAATTCTTCAGTAGCAAATCTTAAAATGCTCTCAATGCAGTTTTGAAGGATCTTTGGCCACCTTTTGTTAAGGAAACACAGTTCTAGATTATAGCAGGTCTGCCCAAGAGATTTTCTATCTGAGACAAAGTAAAAAGATGATGGGATGGGCTTCTCCATCATGCTTTGATGATAGCAATGAAACGTAGGGGTCTTCAGGAGGCTGTCTACTGCAGAACTGAGTTCTCCAACTCATGGGGCTGGGGTGAAAGCATGACAGATGAGTCAGATGAAAACATGATGGAAATGGGCATACCAACAAGGGGATCTTCACACTTCTTCCTCATGAGATTGGAACTGCATAAGGGAGAAGGCATGAAAACTGTATAATGAACAAGTTGCTGTATTCCCTTAGCTGCAAATAGTGGAAGAAAGAGCCTGGGAGCATGTACTGAAGTTGCCTCTCTCACGCTACCAAGGACAGAACTAGAAACCAATGGAAGATGGAGGTTACTACAGAACTTAGTGAACAAGACACATCTCCCCATGCAAACTACACTATTTCCAGAGCAAGGGATACTTTCCCAAGACCTGCCATATGTCACCTTGTTCAGCTGGTTGTTCTGGCAATCCTGACAGCACAGGTGCCCACTTTTCTTTAATATAGCTTGGGAAGCCCAAAACCTTGCCAAGAAAACCCTATGACAAGGATACCATAAGGTGGAGTAGAACTGAGGGCACAGAACGACAAAGCAGTGCAATGGCATGAAGTTCAGAGGTGAAGGGTGGCTTGGCTGTTCATTTACTTGGTGTTATTTGCAGTGTGTATGTGTGAATGAGTCAATAAGTGAGTGAGAAAGAGACTGATTTTTATTTCCATAAGAGGGATAATTACATTCCTCTTTTCCTCTTTTCACCATCACTTTTGAACTCTTAACATTCCCTTGTAAGACAATGGAGTGGTGCACTAAGTTGAAGCTCAAGGATTCTCTGAGGTGAGCTGTAGACCTGTACAGTTATTAAAAAAAGTACTGATGAAGAATAAACTGTCCTTGATGCATCTGTTTATGCTGAAATAGTTTGTTTGTTTATTTATTGATGCTGTTGCTTAATAGTGTTATTTCCCCCATTGCTATATGAATTATTCCATGAATGCTTATATCTTACACATAGAATTTTTAGTATTTGCAATATTAGCATTTGCAATTTTTAAGTATTTGTAATATTTTAGGCTTTGCAATAGGAACCTTACCTAATTTGCAATGCTCATCAGACATCATCCGCACACAATATGAGATTCTAGAACCATGGGGTTTGAGTTGTTTCAGAGGTTGAGAGAAGATGGCTGCTTAAGCATCACCAGAAAAGGAGAACACTATAATCCAAAATAAGGACAAAAGAAGTAAGTTTTGCATAACATTTGCAATGTTCTTCTTGTTAACTGCCCTTGAGTCGACCCCAACTCATGGTGACTTTGTGGATGAGATATCTCCAAGTCCCTCTGTCTTCTACCGCTCTGCTTAGGTCCTGCAAATTCAGACACCTCCTTGACTGACTCTGTCCATCTAGTGTGCAGTCTTGCTCTCTTTCTACTATGCTTTTCTAGTGAAACGTGCCTTCTCATGATGTGGTGAAGTACGACAGCTTCAATTTGGTCATCTTGGCTTCCAAGGATATTTCAGGCTTGCTCTTTCAAGGATTCATTTGTTTTGTTTGTGCTTTTGGTTGTCCATGGTATTTTCTCATTTGAGTTGATTTTCTTTCTATTACCTTTCTTCATTGTCTAGCTCTCATATCTGTACATAGTGGTGGGGAATACAATGGCTTGGACAATTCTAACTCAGTTGTATATCTTTACTCTTTTGGACCTTGTTTAGTTATTTCATAGATGCCCTTCCCATTCCTAGTCTTCTTCTGATTTCTTGATTGCAGTTGTCATTCTGATTAATGTTTGACCCTAGGTACAGGAACTCTAACTCTTTTGATTTCCACATTGTCTACATAATTTAAATGCATAGAAGCCACTTTAGAAATAATTACTAGAAATGTCAGAGAAGAATGTCAAAAGGTGTCCAGAGAAGAGATAGCCAGCCCATTTTTGATTTTGCTGCTGTTTTTCCATTCCAAGATAAGCCCCTCAGCAGCACCTCAAAGACTCTGCAGAAGGAACAGTAGTAAAATCATAGTGGATTCACTGCCCCTGCTACAGAAGATCTACCAGCCTGAGCATCTTTTGAATCTGCCCCTCAGCTGATGATGGGCAGTGCCAAGATACTTGCTCTCCTTTCTTATGATCCTTTATCTTTTAAAGTGCAGTTGGAATGTGGAGTCCTTTCAAGAAAAGAAAAGGGATATACGGTAATTCTTCATTAAGGTCCAAAACACACTAAAAAAATAATTTTATTCTGCTTATTTTATTTCAAAGATTTATATTCTGTATTTCTCCCACAATGGGATTCAGGGCAGGTTACTTTCTCTGATACTGAAGGCTAAATGTCTCACAAAACTACAGAATTCCCTAGCACTGAGCCAGGTTAGTTAAAGTGGTCTCAAACTGGATTATTTATACAGTGTGCTTTGGACCAAAGTTTCTTTTTGCAGGAAGCAATGAGTAATTCTAGCACTTTTTTCCTGCTGCTAATTCAGCAAAATTTGGCAAAATGCAAAGATTTTTACCAGTCCAGGATTCTCCCCATCAGGGCTTTGTGACACTAAACCCCACCCCATGTTTTTCTGACAATGTTTTGCTAATATTCCTTCCATCCCTAGTAGAGAACACCTTCCAATAGAGGACAATCTCTGTAAAGTAGGCATATGGCAAACCTTGTTAAATTGTTGATTTTGCCATTACTGTTGCACAAACCTCCAGCCAGCCTTAAACTACTAAAATATGACACCTAAATTATCTTTTATGGCATTGGTGATCACCTTTATACAGCACCACTGAGACAGTTTCATGTAAAGTTGGTGTGAGTCTGTTGCCAAAGCTCTTTAATGCTAGAATGTCCATAAGGGTTTCAAAAAGTCAGTTTTAACCAATGTGCAAAATACCCAAGGTACCTTTGGCCATGGCTACTGTCTATATGTGCCAACTTTACCTGCTCATGGAGAAGCAGCCATGTAGATAAATAGACTGAATTGTACCCAATTGCAGAAGAGTTGGCATTCCAAGAACATAAGAGGTCCCAGCCTAGTGATTCTATATATTCAAGGGCTGTAAAAGTGGTGTTTTTTTTTAGATTTATTGTTTTATTGCTTAGTGCTTGGCAAAAATGGGCAACTGGATGAAAAAGCACAGCTTGTCTCTCCCCACCCCCCCTTTCTTTTAAGGGTCTAAAAGAAAGATATGAGAGCAGCATTGTGCATAGCAACTTTTCCTTTGCATCTTTATAATAATGAGAAGCCATGGCATCCTCTGGAGCTGTTACTTGTTTCAAGTTGCTTAGTTTGAACACTTCTTAAAAATGATTCAGCAGACATCTAGATAGAAGACACAAGAGCAAAGAGTAGCTGTACAGAAGAGTTTTCTGCAGCCATTTTAATAGAGGTTAATTGTTAATTATTCATTATAAGGGTGTCATACACTAGGTCCCAAACTCAGCTACAGGACTTCTTTTACATACCCTTCAACATTTTACAGATGGGGTGCACCCCCAATCCCAATTATGTCTCCTCTGGAGAGCTGCAGTCCATCATTATGGCCACCATTTTGGACAATCAGAAATGGCAAGGACTGGCTTGACTTGTGAGGACTCACCATTAGGGAAGCACCATTCCTAAATATTAGGAAGAGCTTCCTGACAGTAAGAGCTGTTTGACATACACTGCCTTGGAGTGTGGTTCCGTGGAGTGTGGTGGAGTCTCCTCCTTTGGAGGTATTAAAACAGAGCTGAATGGCCATCTGTTGGGAATGTTTTCATTGTATATTCTTTCACAGCAAGAGGTTGGACTGGCTCCTGTGGTCTCTTCCAACTCTATGATTCTATGTTTACCAAGTCCTAATACAATAGTTAATTGTCTTTTTAGAAGAGAATTCCAGGAAGTTATTCTGGCACAGGTACATTCTCTCCCCCTTTTTCCAAAGAAATGGTGTGCTTCAAGATGAAATCCTTTGCCAGGTCTGGGCTTTCTCCCTCAGCTGCCCTCAGCTGGGCCTGGCTGCACCTAAGATGGCAGGAGATGAGACCCACACTTTTCCTTCAGCCAGTGCCACCGTGGTCTGGATCCAGAGCAACTGGTACCAGGCATTGGGGTGAGGAGGGCAACAAGGAAGGAATTGGGATGCCCCCTCAGGCCATTGGGGTGCCCCACCTCTGGCTGATTGTGGCCTGTATTAGGCAGGAATACTCCATGAGTGAGGCCCAGATATTATAAGATTTAAGCTTGCAGAGTCTAAGGAGCAACCCTGGACAGAAACCCTGACTGCACCCTAATAGGATGCAGCCAGGTTGCAAGATGCAGACAGGAATTATTGCACATAATTGGCTGCTGATTCTGTTGGCCGAGTGCAGCCTGGCTGCAGCCCATGTCCCAGGCACACTTTGGAGGCTGCTTTTCAAAGCTGGGAGCTTTCTGACTTTGAAAAGCAGCCTCCGAAGCATTTCTGGGGCTTGGGCTGCAGCCAGGCTCCACTCGCCCAGCAGAATTGGCAGCCAATTATGTGTGATAATTCCCTCCTGCATCCCACAACCTGACTGCATTTTGTTCAGGTGGGTCAGGTTTTTTTTTGTCCATGTGATTGTGAAGAACCCCTCCTGCCACCTTGACTATTTCTCTCTTTTAAAATTTTATGTGACTGGCTTCATAGCCCTCGTCACCTCTCGGCCCAATAACTATTAATAACACACTGGTAGCTCAAAAGTCTCACACAGAGGCCAAAATAGGTTTTTATGAAATCGAAGATGGTTTTATTGTGTTTCAAACATACAGTCACTACTTCTTAATTTTCAAAGTTGTTAATAACATTACTTGGTTACAGTTTCAAGTGTATTGTAGCTAATTCAAATACAATCCTTCAGCTGTTTCTATGATTACTATCTAATCACACAGACACTTAGTGCTAGGGAATCATGGGAATTGTTTTTTTCTGAGACATTGAGCCTTCTCTGTCACAATAAAATACAGCTTCCATGATTCCCTAACCCTAACCCTAAAAGTGGACTCAATTTGCACTATTTCTGGCAGTCTGCAACCCCCCTTAGTTCCCTCAGGAACAATCCACAGCCTCTGGCTTAAGGTACTGCCTCACTGTACCTCTGTATAAGTGATCCAACTGACACTTTCTAAGGTTCGAAGCCTTCTCTTCCACAGTTCCTAACTGCCTAACTCCCTAACTGACTAGGGGCCTTTGCAGACTGCCAGAAATAGTGCAAACTGAGTCCACTTTAAGGGTTAGGGGTAGTGCTAGGGAATCATGGGAATTGTTTTTTTCTGAGACATTGAGCCTTCTCTGTCAGAGAGCTCTGGTGCCACAATAAACTACAGTTCCCATGATTCCCTAACCCCAACCCTTAAAGTAGACTCAATTTGCACTATTTCTAGCAGTTTGCAAAGGCCCTATATCACTCATTGACTGAGCTATTTAGCTCCTTCCAGCTGCTCTCTCATTGGCTGGTTCCAGCTGTCTCAGGATTGGTCAGCTGTCTTCGAGTCTTCACAGCTCCCTGCTGTCTTTCTGTTCATCACAGCAATAAGAGGATATAGTTCATCAACTATATCCTTAGTTGATATAGACAAGGGCTCTGTATGCATTGTAGGAATAATACAGTTTGACACCACTTTAACAGCCATGCCTTAGAATGCCTATGGAATCCTGGGAATTGCAGTTTGTTGTGGTGCAAAGTGTGACGAACCACTCCTGCCACCTTGACTAATTCTCTATTTTAGAATTTTATGTGACTTGCTTCATAGCCCTCATCAGATACTGGTCCCAGAAGCTCCGGTTACACAATATGCTGGCTTTAGAGATGGTTTTAAATTCTTCTGGTACATGTTTAGACAATTAAATCTCAAATGTCCTTTCCCCACATTGATAACAAGATGGCTGTTTTGGTTTGGATTTACTTTCTGTCGACCCTCTCTCTTTCTTTTTTTTCCCCTCAGGGTCACACTCTCTCAACCAAAATTTTTTTCTTTCAAGTTCTGGCATTTTTCTTTGTTGCCAAGGTTCATAAGGTCTTTTCTCACTATTTCTGTCTTTTTGGGCTTGCCAGTTTTTAGAGTCCTTTTTGTCTTTCCTTTCTTCTGAAACCCTTCTTTGGCATTTGACATTCCCCTATCATCTCCTCTAATCAACACCCAACTCATCAACCATTTTAGCAGCTTCTGCTACTGTTTTGGCTTTCTTAGCCTGAACTAGCCATTTATATTCTTGGGATATTATATTATAGAATTGTTCCAAGCTGATTAAGCTTTGGGACTCTTCCTTAGATGTTATCTTATAACCCTCTATCCAACTTTTTAAATAGTAATTTAGCCTACATGCTAGTTGAGAAAAAGTCTCCTCAGGCTGTTTCTTTATCTTTCTAAATTATTTCCTGTGATGTTCTGGAGTCAAGCCAAATCTTTGTTTTATCATTTCTTTAAATAACTCATATTTTTGAGCTTCCTCAGCCCTCATTTCCGCATAAATTTCTGTCAATCCCCCACAAATTTGGGATCTTATATAACTCATTCTGTCTTCTTCTTTTATTCTTAACTCTTTACAAGTCCTTTCAAACTTAATAAAGAAAGAATCAATATTATCTCCTTTGTAATACCTGGGAAACCTCTTCATATCAATTTGAGGTAATCCGTTTACCTTAGCCCCCATCAGAGTTTGAGGTATTCCCTGATCTAAACTTCTCATTCGAAGTTGAAAATCCATTTCAGCCTGTCTTACCCTCAGCCTTTCAAGTTCAAGTTGTTCCTTTTCAATTTCTTTCTCTCTCAAAACCCTTTCATTTTCCAGTCTGCCTAGTTCCATTTTTTCTTTAATTTTCCAAATCTCTAAACTTTCTTGAAATTCAGAAAGGGTAGTGTCCAGACTAGCCACCATTTCTTCACCAACTTCATGTTCTTCCACCATTTCAGCCACAACCGGTACTTTTACTTTCTTGGGAGGCATCTCTATAGTATTTCCCAGCTATTACCCATGACTTTTACCTCAGGAAATACTCTTTAACGGTCACTGCCTCAAGCAAATTTTAAAGCCAATATTTGGTTCTTAAAGTAAAGCAGTGATTCCTTATATTACCCTAGCTTGTACCTCAAGAATCACCGAGAGTTTTCAATGGTTTTTACCCCTAATCTCTTACTGATACCTTAATGCATTTACCTCAGAGACTAGGTAACTCTCCAAATGGTCAGTGCCCAATTAATCTCCTACAATTAACCCTGGAAAAAAACCTCAGAGAATACTTTACTGACTTTGGCTTTTCTAATATGTTTTGACTTTAGGTATTTTCTCCAACCTGGAGTGGCTTTATTCAATACTGCTTTATTTTGTTTCCACACACATGCACACACAGTCCCCTACCAGTACCTCATCAAATTACCTCAGGGACTGGCCAAAATATTCCTCTAATGTGGTCAGTTTCCGAGTAGTCTCTTACCATTTACCTTTTCACCGTTACCCCAGAGACTTCTCCCCTGACACTTGAATCTTTTACTTTAAAATAATTCTCTGAACTTTTCCTCTCCCGTTCAGAATATATCTGGGCTCCTGGTTCCTTGAACTCAGACCCCTTACAAACACCCTTTGGCTTCTTGGACTTTCAAATTCCAAGGCCAAACTACTTGTAGACACTGTATCTCTTCAGATCCCTCTGACTCTGCCACCAAAATAATTATGTGATGAACCACTCCTGCCATCTTGACTAATTCTCTCTTTTAGAATTTTATGTGACTTGCTTCATAGCCCTCATCAGATACTGGTCCCAGAACTATTAATAACACACTGGTAGAGTTTGTTCAGAATTCTCACACAGAGGCCAAAATAGGTTTTTATAAAATATAAGATGGTTTTATTATGTTTCAAACATACAGACAATGTTTCTTGGTTTTCAAACTTGGTAATAATATAACTTGGCTACCGTTTTAAGTGTAGTGTAGCTATTTCAAATACAATCCTTCAGCTGTTTCTATGATTACAACCTAACCACACAGACCCTCTCTGCACTAGAGCTCTGTTGAACCATAAAGAGTTCTTTTCCTTTTTCTTTTGACTCTTATCTTTGTTCCACAACAATCCACAGCCTCTGGCTTAAGGTACTGCCTCACTAAAGCTCTGTCTACAGTCTGCTTAGGCCCTAAGTCAGATCCAACTGACACTCTCAAAGGTTCCGAGCTTCTGTTCCACAGTTCCTAACTCCCTAACTGACTATATCCCTCACCGCCTGAGCTATTTATTTGTTTCCAGCTGCTCTCTCATTGGCTGATTCCAGCTGTCTCAAGATTGTTCAACTGTCTTCTGGTCTTCACAGCTCCCTGCTGCCTTTCTGTTCATCACACAAAGCTCTCTGATAGAGAAGGCTAAATATTTTACAAAACTACAAAACCCAGAATTCCACAGCATTGGGCCATGGTAGTTAAAGCAGTGCAGATACAGCCAAGGACAATCCAAAGACTTGGACAAAGCAGTCTGAGTTCAGAGTAAAGTCAGGATAGGGAAGTCCAAAGGCACAGTCAAAAGTGTTCAGAGTTCATGTATGAAGAAAGTTCATTGGAGGACAAGTCAAAGCAGGGGGTAATGACACTTCACAAATAGATGGTATTTGGGAAACCACACACACACACACACACACACAACTATCTAGCTAGGAAGGATGACAAAAATTGGCGTATGCAACATAATGCATTTCATGAACTTAGACCTCTTTGAATTAGAGTTGGACACTACTACCTCTGGTTTCATGTGTGTGAAGGAGAAGGAATGCAATTTTTAATGCTTCCACAAGTAACATGTTACAGAGAAGGCTTTTGGCTCAATCTGCTTCGTGTTGAACTAGTTTTCTTCTTACAAGCACTTTAAAAATAGACGAATATATGTCTAATCCCAACATAAAGCCTATCATGACTTTTGCCTCCTAACTAAGCTGCATCTGTAGAAAGGGTTAATGACCAAAAGGGAAGGGAATGGAAAGGGAAGTTTGTATAAGGACAAGACATGTCCATTACTAATTACATCAAAAATGGGAGAAGAATACAGAGATAAGACGGTTACACTACTTATATCCACAGGGGTGTGTGTATATTTCCATTTTCTAAAGAGATGGAAGGGAACTTCAGATCAAAGATCCAAATGTGAGGAGCTTTCAGTTTGATTCCATCCATGGCTAAGAGGGCTTCTTTTCAAATAGGACAGGGGCAGTGAAGAATAGTTTTCCTGTTTTACTTGGTTTGCTTTTCTAGATAGTTAGAAAAGGAACTAATCTACCCCCAAATACCATGCATCAAAAGTTTTTATTTTGAGTATGTGTAAAATTGTAAAGGAAAAATAAGTGCATGAGAAAGAACGTGTTATATAGCATACATTGCAGCCCTCATGGACCAATAATTCAAGCACCGTCATTTCAATTCCATTAAAAAACAAAACAAACACTAATAGGCAGATTTTGTTAAGCATTTAGAACTTTGGTCACAAAGCAGCTGCTGAGCCCTGAACTTCCTGGAATTGGGAACAGCTGATCCCAATAAATAAGTAACTTCTCAGTTAACACTTCTGGTACCTGACCTACTTTTGAGAAGAAATTTTCCCAGAGGTGTCACATAACAATCAATCCCCCAAATCATCCAAACTATGAGGTATCTTCAATATTACTCCATTGCTTACAGCCCCCTCCTTTCATGAGAGTTTTCTCAGAGAGTGTTGATAAGCACAAACCCATGCGTCTTCCAGTATAGATAAGAATGGGTCCCAGGTGTATAGTTCTGATATAACCAACTTTAGCAGATAAGAGGATGACATATTACAAGCAACAAAAGATGATCATAAATATTTGCCCGAGTTGTAGACCGCTCTGTTACCAAAGGTTTCCAAATTCTAATAGTTAATGATATTTTAATAGGCTTGTGTTGTGTTGTTACCATGGAATTTCTTTGAAGAAAAAGGTACAAAATGCACCCCAACAAACCTTTTTTCAGGTATTTTGTCACCACTGCAATCACTCTTTGTTATATATTTGTATCATTTTTAAAATTAGTTTTCTTCTTTCATAATGCATGATCCCAGTCAATCAGGGATCATAGATCATAATAGGAGTGGATGTCAGGACATCATTTTGCCCATCAGACTTAGCTTTGTGATAACAGATGAAGCTGATTAGTGGGAGGATACTGAATGTGTATTGGGGAGGAATGTCCATGATTGCCATGCTGTGAAGATTTCCACTCTTGTGCATATAAAGAGTAACTAGTCTTTCTTAATCTTCTAAATTCTGCCTCATATTTTGCCTTTGTTAATTGTTAAATTGTTTTTTAAATCCACAGGTAATGCTTTTGTCTTGTTGTTTTGTACCTTCAAGTCCTTTCCAAGTTATAGCAACTCCAAGGCAAACCTAGAATAGTATTTTCTCAGCAACATTTGTTCAGAGGCAGGTTGCTATTGCCTTCCTCTAAGGCTGAGAGAATGTGACTTGCCCAAAGTTATCCAATGAGTCTCCATGGCTGAGCAGGGATTCAAATCCTGATCTGCCACAATCCTAGTCCAGCACTGAAACCACTATACTGTATTGGCTCATTACATATTACATGAGCAAAAAGATGGCCAGAGGATAATTGTGGGCTCCCACTCCCCAATTTTTTTAAATGTAGTGCAGAGAAATGCAGAACTCTATTTCTTTTCACATTATTTGACTTGTGTCATCCAATGCATAACCTAGCATTTTTTGTGCTGAATTGTGTCATATAAAACAGCAGAATCCTCCAAGGAAGGACATAGCACTTTTTTGTGTCCAGGACCCTTTTCTTCATCTAAAACTTCCCCTGACAAGAAGTCAGAGATTGTGTTGGTGGATGCAACAGGTCCACAATGTGAGAAAAATGTAGTGAGCATGGCTCCTGTCACTAGATAAATGGGTTTTAGAATCTTTCTTAGCATCATGGCCAAACATTAAAAGCTATGCAATGGCATAGAAAGGGTTATCGTACTTAGTAGGCCATACTCAGAAGTATTACTTTAGCCTGGTAGTTCAAGGTCGGGAATGAACATTACCAATCTGCTTATACAGTTGTCAAAGCTCTTAAGATAGGAGATGGATCATAACTGAGCACTTCAATTACCTCCATTTGGTTGAATTAGGTTATTTAAAGGCCCAATTTCACCATTTGCTGCAATGAGATGTTGATATTCATCAGTAAAAGTTCTACAGTGCTTTCTCTGCTGTAGAGCACTTGCTGTATCACTTACCACCAAAAAAGCTTATCTTCTAGTAGTGATGTTTGACAGATTTTAGTACCAAGTAATGTCTTGGGGAGAACTAGATATGCAGCTAGTTCTTGGTCAGAATGGGGGAAAAACAATCCATGGCCTTGTGCTGCTCTGTGATGTATGACCCTTGGGGGGCCCACACTCTCTAGCTATTTTGTTTAAGCACCAGCATTCTTCCCCAATTTCTAAAGTAATCTATTATGACAAGTAAAAATTATTCTTAATGGACTTAAAACATGCACAAGCGGAAATCACTTCTGGATTGATTCCGGAAGGATTACAAAGCTGATGTCTTTTTAGTTTGTTTTATTTTTGCTTATCTTCCTGTTGTGTCCACTGATTATGTTGTTGTTCAATGTATATTTATTTGATTCCATGCTGGATAGTCATAATTTGCTTAATCAATTAAAGAATGTTTTTAAAAATGGAAAAAAAGCTACTTTTTCAAAGTAGTTATATGTAAAAGGAATTTGGGAGTGGATGGTTTAATAGTTTCTTTGAACAAATCTTGCCAAGAAAACCCCCATGAAAGCATTGCTTTAGGGTTGCCTAAATCAGAACTTGAGGGCAAACAACAACACAGGTTTGATACTTTGGTTGATAACATTGATGTATTTGCATTTTGGTGTAATTGAGTCTAAGAGCTCACAGTAATCATGTAATCTTAGAGTTGGAAGGGGCTGCAAGAGCTATGCAGGAATAAAATACTATAGCACTCCTTAAAGATGCCCATCTATACTCCATTGAAAGACCTCTATTCACCACTAAGAAAGAGTTCATAGAATCACAGAGTTGGAAGA
>CM034706.1:20881108-20899385 GCA_020142125.1 Phrynosoma platyrhinos
CTTCTTTTGCATACTGATCCAGAGAAATATGACTATGTCTTAGAACTCATAATTTATTTTCATATTTCCAAAGAATTTCTAGCAGAAGGCAAAAGTACATGAGTATGACACTGAGTCTATGAGACCTTACAAGTATTAATATGAAGAGTTTTAGATATCAGCCATGTCCTTCTCCTCTTTTGAAATATATAAAAAAATACCTCGCTTAATATATTTTCATATTTTTAAACATTACATTCATGTCATTGTTACATGCATCTCTCTGACTTATAAATTCATTTAAACTAATAAGAAATATCCAATACTGTTCATATTTACTCAGAAATAATCCCCAGTGTGTTCCATGGGCCTTATTTGAACCATTAATTAAAAGCAAAAGACCTACAAATAAAGTTACAATTCTGAAAATAATTGAAAATCACATGTTTGGAGGTACTCCAGCATCATTTAATTCAGCTATATAAAGCCAGTTTGCTGCCATAAAATGCCACAGATGCGGATTCTCTCATATAAATGCAATTAAATGAAACTGAACTAAGAAACATTTCATTTTTAAAGAACATTTACATCTGTCTACAATGCAAGCTTTGGGTTCCTAAAAACATGAATTCTGATATGAGAACTTGTGTGACTTTTGAATATTTCAACTCATTCCTGAAGTCTGCTCCCCTCAGTTCCACTTGAGAATAATTTAGCTCATTGAATCTCTAAACAGCAACAGTAACAACAAGAACAAGACTCTTTACCTGCAATGAAATTTATCAATTAATGCCCTTTTAAAAAGTGTCTCAGAGGCATTGAATAGGCTATCCACATTTCTGTTATATAGCAATTATTGAATAAATAGAGTGTGTGGTGGCCAGATTTTAAATTACCTACTCTGATGGTATCATTAGTGGTAACCAGGGTGGAACTAGATGGAGAGAGTTAATTATTATGGCTTCATTTCATGCTTGTAACGCATTTTTTTAAGTTTCTAATATATCTGTTAGGAGATTAATACTTTTTAATTTCATCTTTAAGTAACCCAAGGAGCTTGTAAACCAGTAGTCCCATTTTATATTATGTTTTATTTTTATTTTTTGAAATATTAGTTAGAATTAACATGTGATTGTGATAATTTCCTATTATGTTCTGAGTTCCTTGCATCAATATGACTAGTACTCTCTCTATTTTAACTGTTTTTTAATTTGTTACTAGAATTTTAGTGATGTTATTGTTTAATACTGTTTTAAGGGGGAGGTAGGATATGTTGTTATTGTAACGGTTTTATGTTATAAACCATCTGGATTGGGCAACCATTGGGTGGTATAGAAATAAATTTTATTATTATTATTATTAGTAAAAATAAAATAAAATAAAAATTAACAACTATGGGCCTTTGCAGACTGCCAGAAATAGTGCAAATTGAGTCCACTTTAACTGCCCTCACTCAGTGCTAAGGAATCATGGTAACTGTAGTTTATTGTGGCACCAGAGCTCTCTAACAGAGAAGGCTCAATGTCTCAGAAAAAAATACAATTCCCATGATTCCCTAGCACTGAGCCAGGGCAGTTAAAGTGGACTCAATTTGCACTATTTCTAGCAGTCTGCAAAGGCCCTATATTAACCATGTGAAGGACACTATGTGAAGTACACTAGTGGCATCATGCAAAAATTACAGTGCATCTACAACCTCCCAGGGAACACCATCTTATCCACTATGGATATGGAATTGCTATATGCCAACATTCCACACAAGGATGAACAACAAACTTTCAGGAACATCATTTCGGACAGGACCACAACAGACCTAGCCACCAAGGTTTGCCACTTTGTTCTCTCACACAACTATTTCACTTTTTCTAATGACATTCAAGTTAATGGTATTGCCATAGGCACACACATGGCACCACAATATGGCAACATCTTTGGGGGTGATTTGGAAGAATGATTCCTCAACTCCTGCACTGAAACACACCTCTTTACCTGAGATATGTTTATGATATCTTCATAATTTGGACTCATAGAAATGACTCACTCAAGATGTTCCATCTCAGTTTTAATAATTTCCACTCTAATCATCAATCTCAGCCTAGAACTATCAACAGAACAAGTTTACTTTCTGGATACTACTATAAATACACCTAACAGACATCTGAACACCCCACTATATTGCAAACCCACTGACCTCTACATGTACTTAGATATCTCCAGTTTCTACCCTGAACATATTACCAAATCCATAGTTTACAGCCATGACTGCCAATACAATCACACCTATTCACACCTGCAAGACAGGGATGCCAAACTCATGGAATTGCATGAAGCATCCTTCAAGCTACCCACTATATAAAGGAAAAACAAAACAAAACACTTTAACTATAAGTGAACCTACAGCCTGGATGGGAAGAACAAGATCTTGCCTCATACCCAGGTGCCAACTCTGCCCACACATCTAGTCAGGAAATGTCATCACAGGACCTAACCATATCATCCACAATATTAGAAGTTATTCCATTTGCTCATCCTCTAATGTAATATATGCTATTCTCTGTCAACAATGTCCCTCACCACACTACATAGGACCCTACAGCATTCTACATTGGGCAAGCAGATCAGATTCTTGGAAAAATTTGGATAAATTATAGGGTGTAAAATCAACAAAGAAAAGTCATTAGTCCTTACAAAAAAATATCAAAAGTTGAAGATCAGGAATTAAAAGAAAGTTTTGGAATTAAGATACAGAATACTGTGATATATTTAAGAATAAATATCTCAAATCAGAACATAGATTTATTTGAGAGAAATTACATAAAAATGTGGGGGGGAATTAAAGGAGATTTGATTAGGTGGAATAAATCAAATATATCATTATTGGATAGAATTGCAGCTATAACAATGTGTGTCCTTCCCAAAATATTATTTCTTTTCAGATGATCCTGGTTACAACAATTGAGAAAACATTCAGATTGTGGCCTAAAGATCTGTCTGCATTTATCTGGAAGGGCAAAAAAACAACAATTTGTTTCAAAATTTGTTTTAAAATTTTACAACATACAAAAGAAAGGGGAAGTTTAGGTGTACCTAACTTGAAATTATATCATGAAGCATGCTGTTTGACTTGGCTAAGAGAATGTGCAAAATTAGAAAATAATAGATTGCTTGAATTAGAAGGAGAAGGCCTAAGATTTGGACAGCACGGTTACCTGGGATATGAAAAAGAGAAAGTTAATAAAGATTTTAACAACCACTGTGTTAGATAAGCAATATTCAATACATGGAAAAAACACAGGGCTAGAATTTTAAGTAACATTCTCCAGTGGATTTCACCCCAATAGGCCTTCCAAAGGAGAGAAATGGCACAAAATGAGAATTGGCTTACATATAAAATGTTATTTAAAAAAAACAAAATGGAAAAATTCAGTTGAAATCTCAAGAAGAACTAAAGGAAGAGGGCCACAAAATAAATTGGTTTCCATATAGGCAAATTTGCAAAATATATACAATGGATAGTAAGATATCTGGATTTGAAAATAAGGAATCTGAAATCAGCAAAATTCTGAGTGGAGATTCAAAAGAACTAATAGGGAGGATTTACAATACTTTATTAAAAATGGAAATGGAGGAGGAAGTAGTAAAGGAAGGGATGATAAATTGGGCAAGAAATGTGGGATATCAATTGGAACTGAGTAGATGGGAAAATCCATGGAAAAAAGTATCAAAATATGCAATGTCACAGAACATAAAGGAAAATTACTACAAAATGTATTTCTGATGGTATCTGATGCCAATGAAGATTTCAAAAATGTATAAAAACAAAACAATTTGTGTTGGAAATGCAAAGAAGAAAGTGGAATATTCTATCATTGCTGGTGGCCATGCAAAACAAGAAATATTGGGTAATGGTGAACAATACACTAAATAATGTGTTGAAGATTAATGTACAGTTGAAACCGGAATTTTACTTGCTAAATATGGCATAAAGAGAATTAGGGAAAAAAGTATGGAATAACTCTTTTTTATATGACCACCATGTCATAGATAGCCCTAGCACAAAAATGGAAATTGGAATTTATTCCAGAGAAAAAAGAAAGGTTGCTAAAACTCTATGATGCAATTGAAATGGATAAATTAACACAACTGTTGAAAGAGAATCCACTAGAGAGAGTAAAAGAGGAATGGTCTTTGGTTTATGAATATTAGTAAGTCTATGTATGTATGTTTGTATTTTTTTAAAGAATTTATGTTTGTGTTTTCATATGCTTGTGTTTTAATATTTTCAATAAAAATAGTTTTTTAAAAACCAGTTGGTTGAATGGTTTCCTGGCACACTACACATATTATAACACTCCAACTAATGGGGGCTCTATTAAAACATCTCCTTTGTAGTCCCTAGCTAGCATCACACTACATTCCAATAACTCCCTCCACCATTCATAAAGTTATTCACTCACCTTGGCTTTAAGCAACATTTTTCTTCCTGCCTTTGTCTCCCAACAACCACTGTTAAAACTAAAATTGTTACCTCATCACCATACCCACACATTTTGCATTTCTATTGCTAGTCACACATGGATTTCTAATTGCTATTCACAGATGCACACATCTGCAGCACATTTTAAATTACCAACAGAACAAATCTAGTTATTTCACTCCTTGAAATAAACTTAAGTTGATGAAATCTTATGCTACAACCTTCTTTTTTTTGTCTCAAAAGCACAATATCCATTTTAAATAAATCATGAGTTACAACTCTTGTAGGTTTTGTTGTTGCTTTAGTATTATCACTGTGCTGAATCCCTTACAGCCCCAAGATCTTTGAGTTGCAGTGCTTTAATTAATATCTAATTAGATCCCATATCCTTTCAGTGGAACCACTGCACACACACACGGAGGAAACACCACTGAGTAAGAAATATGTAGAGGCATACTTGAAGGGAAATTATCTCTAGAGAATGTGCAAAATAAATAAAAAGTGCACAACATCTGTTCTACACATCTAACGGGTTGAAACTCTGTTAATGAAATTATACTGGATCAGTTTCAATCTGCGAGTACCAATGATGTGGACAAGCTACTTGGTAGTGTGAGGAAGATGACTTGCCCTCTCGATCCTTGTCCATCATGGCTGGCTGTCCAGGGTGGAGATGCACTGAGGCGGCTCCTTAGGGACTATGTTATGTTCCAGCTTGTTTAAAGGAAGCTGCAGTCAAGGCGCTTCTGAAAAAGCCTTCCCTGGATCCCCTGAATATAGGCTGATCTCCTTGTTACCTTTTCTAAGCAAAGTGATCAAGAGGATGGTTGCTCTTCAACTCCAAGCTGTCTTGGAGGAAACCGATTATCTTGACCCATTTCAAACTGGCTTTAGGACAGGACTTGGAGTTTAGACTGCCATGGTTGCCTTGGCTGATGACATTCGTCTGAGCATCGATAGGGGTAGTGTGACCCTGTTGGTGCTCTTAGACCTCTCAGCAGCTTTTGATACAGTAAATCATAACATCCTCTTGGATCGTCTGGGAATTGGAGGCACTGCACTGCAGTGGTCCCATTCCTTCCTCTTGGGCAGATTCAGAGGGTGTTGCTCGGGGACAGTTGCTCCACTAGGAGGAAAATGTGGTGTCCCACAAGGTGCCATCCTGTCCCTGATGTTGTTTAATATATACATGAAGCCACTGGGAGAGATCATGGGGTGGGGTGTTATCAGTACACTGATGACACCCAGATATATTTCTCCATGACTTGGTCGTTGGCTATGACTTCAGATGGCATCTCTGCTCTCAATGATTGTCTTAAGGCAGTAATGGACTGGATGAGGAAAAACAGATTGAGACTGAATCCAGACAAAATGGAGGTACTGACAGTGATTGCCCTGAAACTAGGTATTGGGATACAACCTACAGTCCTGGATGGGGTCACACTCTCCACTAAGGACTGTGTTCACAGTCTGGGGGTGCTCCTGGATCCATCACTTCAGATGACTAATCAAGGGAATGCGATGGTCAGGAGTGCTTGCTATCAGCTTCGGCTGATACGCCAGCTGTACCCTTTCCTGGAAGTAAGGGACCTTGAAACTGTGGTGCATGCACTGTTAACTTCATGTCTTAACTTCTGTAATGTGCTCTACATGGGGCTACCCTCTTGCCTATTCCAGAAACTTCAACTAGTACAGAATATGGCAGCCAGGTTGGTCTCCAGTACATCTAGGAGAGACCATATTACACTGGTCCTAAAATCACTGCACTGGCTGCCAATCAGTTTCTAGGCTCAATATAAGGTGTTGGTCATTACCTTTAAAGCCCTACATGGCTTGGGTCCAATCTATTTTCAGGACTTCCTCCTTCCATATAACCCACCCCACACACTCCAGTCCCCTGGGAGGAACTTGCTTCAGCGTATTAAAACTAGCCTGTATGCAACATCCCAGAGGGCTTTTTCAATTGCCACACCCAGATTATGGAACGGCTTGCTGGATGAGATCTGTGAGATTACCATCTTAAACAGCTTTTAAAAAGATGTGAAGACAGATCAGTTCCAGCAGGCCTTTCCTGATTAGTCTTCCTGGCCTAAAGAGCGAGCTTACTCCTTCCCTTAGTCTTTGCCATATTGTACTGCTGTCTGCCTTGCCATTATGGATTTTTTAGTTGTATAACTGTTTTTGTTTGTTGTAACATTGTTTGTTGTTTATTGTTGTTGTTTTAATTCTTGTTGTTTAATCCTGTTTTAAGGGGTGGGTGGGTTTTTGGGGATTGTACATTGTGATGTTTTATTGCTGTAAGCTGTATTGATTGCATCTGCAGATATAAATACTTATTATTATTATTATTATTATTATTATTATTATTATTATTTATAAAGATAAGGAAATATTCTTTCCAGAACCCTGAAAAGTATTGCCAACTATTAGGAACTTTATTGAGCCAGTCTTCTGGCTTCTAACATTTCATCAGTAATTGTCTATGAAAACACTGAACATGTTGTCATTCCTTTAAAAAACAGAAACTTGCTTTATTTTAAATGAAAGTTAGTTACGCATGTAGTTGAAATCTTCATTCATGACCATATTCTACCCTTTTATTACACTTCTGTAAAATTGGGGGCATGTGTGCATGCACACTCTCACACGCACATCTTTTATTAAGGTTTTCACATGGCCTGAGCAAATTACCTTTAAATTATGTGGATGGATCTCCCATACAATTCATGGGAGCACAACAGAACAGTATCCCCCATGGGCTTTCAGTGCTCCAAACATTGTGTTGATCTGGGGTATTGTAGGAAAAACCAGCATCATTTTCACATTCACTTCCCCCCACTATGGACTTGGTTCATATATTAGTTCTAGAATATTATGATGAAAACAAAATGACTGCCATACCAAGGGATGCTCACAAAGTTCAGTTGTCCCAGAGGCTGGGGCAAGAGCATGTGGTCCCTGATGAGGTACAGGATTTGAGCAATGGTTTGAAGATGCTGAAGGGTGGAGCTGGAATACTCCTTGAACATCCCTAGTTAGGGTGTAATAATTTGTGTATATCTTTCCTTTTTTTTGTCCAGCTCATTACACTGAATAATAAGTAGATACTTTTGTGCAATGGTTCAGACTTATGAGCAGAGGTGTACTGGAAACATGAAGTGAAAATTGGAGTACTGAAAAATTAAGTACTTTATGAACCACATTTATAAAAACAAGCCACCTACAGGCTCAAAACAAAGAAGACGAGGAAATCATTTGTGTGAAGATAGTTTTAAGTGTTTTCTTGAAATTATCAGCCTCAATGAGTCGAATTTCACATGACAAAAGTTTCTTTGAAACGTTGTCAGTGAAAGGACATTTTGTAGGCATTTAGTGGCTCTGTTTTCACAGAATGAGGTTACCTTTCTCTTTCAGCATGTTTTGGATATCACATTAAACAATGATAAATATGTTAAAGAGAACAATAGCATTTTTAACACTCCAGCTACATCTTTATAATCCCCTCCTCTCTCCCGTCTTTATAATATTTTTTGCCCCACTCCACTGCTCTATACTACTGTTATAAAACACTATTTTAAATTTTAGTGAATAGTTAGGCAATCATCTTAATTAAAGTAATATAGTGATAATTATTGGGTTGATCTCTATCTTCTATTTTATAAACAAAGATAACAAGACTTGTATACCAGCATGACCTGTAAAATTAACAAGACTGAAATGTTTCATAAAAATTGGAATCCACCACTCAATATTATTTTGCAAAACTGTGGCTGGAATTCAATCTTCTCCAGAGGCCTTGCTTTTAACAAGTGGGTTTAGTAATTTTGTAATCTCATTTTCAGAAACTGGAGGCCAAGGATATTTGAGATCAAGGTCAACACTTGCATAACAGTCTAGTACATTAAATGATTTTATAGGGAAAGGAAAAATGGATTTCCCATGCAGTGGATTTGGCTTTCCCCACTGTTAAGCTAGAAATGAGAGGTTTCTCTGCAGCATATCTTTCATTGTAGCTAAGGTTTATTTGTGATTTAGGACAATTAAATTCCTGATGATTAATGGGATATTTGTGGAGGGAAGACAAGCATACCACTGAGATCCCAGAGAGATGCACTGCACCTCTCTGTGCCTACATATTTATTCAATTTATATTTCACCTTTCTCTTTATTGGGATCCATGACAGTTCACAGTTATTACAACTAAAAACACCATCTATAATATAATTGAAAGATATACAAATCCACATGCTTGAGCACAGTCACTGAACTTTATAGGTTATTTATCGGCAGCAAGACAAAGACTACAGTAAAACTTTGTATCTGGAGTCTTTTCACACTACCATTATAGCACTTTAATTCCACCTTTACTGCGACATCCTACCAAATTTTGAGATTTGCAGTATAAGAAGGGGTACTTGGAATTTCTAGCCAGAGAACTGTAGTGCCTCACCAAACTACAAATCCCAGGATTCTGTAGGAAGTTGCTATAATGGTTAAAGGTGTAGCATTAAAGGGTCTTGGTCCATCAAATGCTTTTGATGGCACCCAGACAAACACTGAATGCCTGTATTCTTGCTTTAGAATACACATTTAAGATCTGATTTTGTCTAAACTTGATATTACACTTAGCTTGACATACTCAATGTTTTGTGCATTATTGTGTTTGGCAACCTTGCTCTTGGTGGATTTGGCATGGTACCCAGAGTGACACAAATTTGTATGACTGTAGAAATTAAATCGGATTTTTGCTTCATATAAACCATGTTTTATATATCATTACCCTGGGTTACACTAGGCATATTTCCTTTCAGGTAATAATGCTAAAACACAATAGGATACATTATCATTTTAAATCAATGGATGTATTGCAAATAATTTAAAAGCATATAGGGTGGACTTGGCCCAAACTTGTGAGGTAACATTTTTGGGACTATAAATCCAGAAGTGTCCAGCCAGTATGCTGTTGCTGGTCTTGCTTGATGGAGTATTCTGGGAGCTGAAGTCCAAACAGGAAACTGTTTGTTGAACCAAATGATGGAACCCCCTGCAGTGGGGACTGATGGGTCTATTCTATGTAAGTATTGGGCCCTTGCTACATAGTGGTCCTCCCCCCAAAATTGATGGGAGTTCAATAGCTGAACTGAACTGTGGCCATCAGTCAAGTAGCTCTACCACATATAGTATTTAAGCCAATGGCAAACTAATAAAGTGTCTTGTGGGCCATATTTGAGAAGTCTCATTTTATTCTTTCTTTCTTTCTTTCTTTCTTTTTGCATTTCAGGAAAGTAATCATGAGAAGAGATGACTCATTAGACTAGACAACCATGCTTGCTAAGATGGAAGGCATTAGGAAAATAGGAGGGCCACATTGATAGATTCATACTTAGCTTGATGGCAGGACATGTGAAAGGGATTTAGGAGTCTCAGTGGACCACGGGCTGAATATAAGTCAGCAATGTGATGTGGCATCTAAAAAAACCAATGCAATTCTAGGCTGCATCAATAGGAGTACAGTGTCTAGATCAGAGGTAGGCAACCTTTCCCCTTTAAGGGCCAAGGGACTTCAGCTCCCAGAAGCCTCAGCCATGTTGGCCAATAATAATAATAATAATAATTTTTATTTATAACCCGCCCTTCTGCGCTGCAATCGGGGCAGAGTAAACGGTATTAAAATAGAACAAAGTTAAAAACATTCCATCATCCCATAGTCCCACCCTCCCATCCCCTTAAAACAGAATTAAACAGATGACCAATTAAAATACAATATTAAAAACATTAAACAGATGACCAATTAAAATACAATATTAAAAACATTGGGATACTGGGAGCTGAAGTCCCTTGGCTGTTAAAGGGGAAACGTTGCCTACCCCTGGTCTAGATCAAGGGAAATAATAGTTCCACTCTGATCTGCTTTTTGGTGACAACAAGAATACTTGGATATCTCTCATGCATAGTGTGGCCATAAATCAAAATCAACCTGATGGCAATTAACAACCAAAATATATCCACTTCTGTAAAATACTGAGATCATATATGTTACTGACATTAAATGCTTACTGGTCTTCTGAATATATCCTTCAATTTTGCATTTCTAATGTCTAGATTCTGCCTGTATGTTTAAATCCATGGATAAAGAATCCATGGATACAGAGGGCTGACTGTGGCACCAGAGCTCTCTGATGGGCTAAATGTCTCCCAAAACTACAGTTCCCAGCATTCCCTAGCATTGAACCAGGGCAGATAAAGCAATTTCAAACTGGACTATTTCTGAAGTGTCTTTTGCACTGTAGATGACCAGGTAACCCAGAACTAGGTGGGAGAAGTATTATTTTCCAGCAACCAAACTTTCTGCAAAAAGCATCTGCCATCATCCCTATCAGGGCTGTGAAATTTATCTCTGGTTTCCTCACCATGAAAAGATCCCCATACAGCAGCAGATGTCTCAAAGGTTACCTTTTCATTTTATAACTGCCAGATCCACCCAATTTAGCATGGCCAGTTACTTTTTTAATACAGAGTTTCCAGAGTCACTGAGCCGCTGTGTCTCCTGCCCAGGCTGGTTAGGGTATCCCAGAATCATACTCTAAAAAGTAGATTTTCTAATGATGAAAAGCAATTATTTTTTGTTGTAAATATTTTGGGTTCTAAAGGTAGCTGGCATGATGAACTAATTGCAAAGCCTTGTGCAGTTCTTTAATTTCCTCTTGTCTAGGGCTTGCATTGCTTTTAATTGAAGTGAGTCTATGTTTGTTACCAGGATATTTGTCATATTCAAACACTGAAATAACAATGTCACCCATCAAAACAAGTGTTTTATAGCCAGTTATACTCTTTCTATTTGGAAGTGAAGTGCATCTATCAAACTAGAATATATCAATTGCAATAGGATTGGAAGAATACCTGATTTTGATTGAGGGCAGAGCTTGGGAGGGTTACTTTTTTGTACTGCAGCTCCCAAAACTGTCATCCAGCATGACCATTGGCTGTGCTGGATGGAGGATTCTGGAAAGTGTAGTAAAACAAACAAAAACAAATACACATGTCCAAGTTCCAATTGAGGCTATGTTGTTAAGCCCCATTCTATAGATTGTTTTAGTTTTAAGGTAGGAAGGGTTTGCAAACTTAATTAGCTTAGATGAAAGTTATGATTTTAGCTTGTAAATATGTATCCTGTAAATATGTATCATGTATATGCATCATGATTTTTATTCATTACCTTAATGTCACCATGATGAGTGTCTTGTTTGTGTGTGAATGCTACCACGTACAGTGATAACTGGTGATATGGAATGATGTGTGGATTTTTGCTGACTTAATAACCAGTCATTTCCAGGCTAGATAATATTCAAAGGAAACAGTCACCATGTCAGACTGTTGTGTTAACATTAATATTGTAATGGCTTTAACATAAGGTTGCAGAACCTGCAACCCACCAATCTGCACGCAGCTGTGTAATCCCATCATTCCACTAAGTGTCTCCTCAAAGCGACAGTTGCTGTAAAGTTCAATGCTTCTACTGGGACAGTGTATCTCATCTTTTTAAATTTTGCAGTGCCATTTCACATTGGCATCTCTGACCTTTAAACTCATCCTTATTTTGCAATGCTTGATGTCTTTGCAAAGTTAAAATGTTTAAAGAGGGAGGAACACTTTTCTGGGGTTGTTTTCATGTGTGAGCCCTTTAGCTCATAGCTCTTTGCTTGCAAGTAGAGTTTAAAAAATTCCAACAACACTTAGGACAGAGCTATTTTGGCCATGAAAATTCAGGGAGATCCATTGCTATAGATAAGATTCCAGTATACATATTTTATTGATTATATTCATAAACAGACCTTTGAGCAAAAGTGCAATTTCTCCCAATAATTCTCCTTAAGTTATCCTCTGAGCTACTAATTTTCTTTTTTTTAATTAAAAATAAAAAAAAACCTTGTCATTTAAGCCCAGGTCTGAACCCAAAAACTCTGTTTTAGGTTTGCTGCTTCTTTCTTTCTTTTCTTTTAAAAGGAAGATGGCTTGCCTTTTTGTGGAGATGTATTTTCTCACCTGCAGTGAAAGCTGCAGACTTCAGTCATGTGGTGAAGAGAAAGGTGCTATTTTTGTCAGAGTAGCATATGGGTGATGAGGTCTGAAGATTGACTAGTTCAGTAAGTATGTGCAACATCTTAGTGGATTTCTGTGGCAAGGATGACTGAAATATCTTTGAATGCAACTTTAGATTGATTAGACAGCAAGGTCTGCTCCCACTCTAGTGCTGATGGTCTCACCTTGACACAAATTTCTGTCTTTTTGTATATTTATTCATAAATACAGGGTTGTACCATGACATCCATTTATCCAATACCAGAATCCTTTATAAGGGTATGGGTGTGGAAGTCCTCTCTCATTCCCACCCCACATACCCATTATACCCCAAAAACCTGCTCCAGTACACTTAGCTACAAAGGAGAGGCACTAGGGAGTTTATCACATGGGCAAAAAAAACAGGATATTAGCACCATGCTCACACAATATCTCATGAATATCGTGCAGTAACATAATGTTTTTCATTATTATTGTGCAACTATCCTGTAAATAAAGCAGCAAAATTGCACCACATTTTATTCACTGGATTTTCCTGAAAATTAAAATCGGCATGATTTTCCTGCTTTATTCATGAGATATTCACACAATAATAATGACATCTTGCAATTTCATGTGAAAAGCTTCACATTATTGTGCAATCTTAATGGGATATTAAGGAGAGCATAGCACTAATATCCCATTTATTTTGCTCTTGTGATAAACTAAGAAACACTGGTAGTTAATTGTGAAGATGTTTAATGTGGCATTAGAAAGAGTGTATTGAAGGGCATCTGGCTCTATCAATATACATGGGCACTCTTTGCCAGGGTCCTGATGCACAACAGGAACTATCCAATTCAAATTGCCTCAGATGTAAGTCCACTTACACAGACATAAGTCTCCAACAGGAATCTGACCAATTTCTGTGCAAAAATAAATGTGGTTTTTTTTTCCTGCGCAGAAAACATGTTTCTATACAGGAAAAACTGCATCTATTTGCGTAAAGATGAGCACTTCCTAAAGTGGAAAGTAATTGTATTGCAGAATTAGTCTGTTTATCTTTTGTTCAATCAATCAATCAATCAATTGCCCTTATTGCAGTTAACAAACCATAGGCAGAATAAGAGCAAAAGTCAAAAGATAAAAACAACACATAAGAATACATTATTACTGAAAGTCCTATATGATATAAAAGTTACAAACCTACACAAAAGATAACTGAATTCCTTATGAAATAAAAACAGATTTGAAACATTTTCAAGCCTGTCATTTTTACATATAATACCAGCTTATCTTTTGTTAAATGTTCAAGTTGGTGAAGCAAACAAAGCCTCTAGAATGAACTGAATTTCTTTCTTTCTTTGGCTCTCTTTTCCTAATGTTATTTGATTGTATCTGCTGCTGTGTTTGATTCTCTTGCTCATGAATGCTCCAAAAGACTCTTTCTCATTTGCCTTCTTAATACTCAACTAAGGAAGGAAAACAATCCTGTCTTTGTGTCCCATAGTAAATTTGGCACTGGACATGCCGTGTGTGTTAAACACAACTCTCCGAGAAGCCAGTGATTAGTGGATATCAATGCTCACTTGGCAGTAGAAAGCCAAGATAAAAACTGGAGACCTTCACACCAGCAATCTGAATTTTCAATAGAAAAGAAAATATTTTCCATTCTTTTTTTTCTTTCTTAATCTGGAGCGAGTGGCAAGGCTTCAGTCAGAGCAGCTGTGCTGAAAAATCAGATTTTTATCAGTCTTGGTGCCTTGGTAGGAAAAACACAGCACAGAGCCTGAAGCTGAAGACAGCAAGAGAGGCAAGTCAAAAACAATATCCCTCAAGCACATATGATGCTTAAAGTGTACAGGCCCTGCTTCTAGGAAAGTTGAGGCAGAAAAATGGGGGCTTTGAAGAACATTCATTTTTGGAGGTATACATCACCCTAGCAATATTCGGTTCAAAATGTCATGTGGTATGCTTGTAACAAGCATCTGTTATAGTCCTTTGGAGCATGTTTTCCCAGTTGACAATTTGTGCCTGTCTATATGTTTAAATTTCAAGTGGTATATTAGGTAAATAGGACACCATACGCCATTAGTCACCAATATGTAAAATCATATCAACGTATCAGCATTTCACATCTTGTGAATTTATTCACAGCACGTGCAGGACTTCAATACTCTGACAAGTTTTTCTAAACTGGATAATTCATGTCTTTCTTTGATTTCATTTCTTTTGCTATTTTGTTCTTTTCCCTTTTGGAGTGATCTCCACCTGTGTAGAGACTGTAATGAATGAAAACACATTAAATTCTGCTTCATATCAGTGACAGTAGCAATAGAACGGTGACATATCTTATCTTATTTATGGTATGTATTTTGTATGAGCCCCTATCACAGCGGTAAGGGTGGCTTTTTGCTACTCCAAAAAGGAGTGGCATTTGTCAGCTCTTTTTGGAGTGGCAAAGTGCCTGATCAGAGTTGCAGTGTGCAGTTGCTGTGGTCCTGATCCAGTGCTTCCAGGGGCGGCACAAAGCCACCCCTTAGGGGCCATCTGTATAGCTTAGTATCAAAGGTGCTACAAGATCTCTCTACGTACTAATTAAATAAAAAGTTAGATTAAATACAATTACATTAAAAAACAGTAATTTACAGCAATTTAGAAAGCAATTGAAACATAACAATGGTGATAATAATACAGTACATCCTACTTAAAATATATTTTGCAATGACCAATAGTCAAAGAGCTTAAACACCAAAATGGATTTTGGTTGCCTGTGGAAAGAGGTGAGGAAGCTGGTCTCATGAGGAAGAGAATTCCACAGGCTGGGAGCAACCACCATGTCCTCACCAAATCATCATCATCATCATCATCATCCCGCCCCTCTGCGGACACAACCAGGGCAGCTTACAGCATTAAAAATACAGTAAAAAATACAATACAAATACCATAAACCCACCCACCCCTTAAAATAGTATTAAACAATAAAACAATTTAAAACATACTTAAGATAAGTCACACTAACACAGAGCAGTAGCAATGACTGCATCAAAAATTGGGAGAGATAATGGGCTGACTTTTGAGGCTGGGATATCTATTCAGAAAAGACCTGCTGGAAGAGATCCATCTTAACAGCCTTTTTAAAGCGGTTTAAGGTGGTGATATGATGGATCTTGTCCAGCAGGCCATTCCATGATCTGGGAGCAGTTGCTGAAAAGGCCCTCTGGGAGGTTGCAGCCAGCCTAGTTTTTATAGGCTGCAGCAAATTCTTCCCAGAGGACCTGAGTGCACAGGGTGGATTATATAGGAGGAGGTGGTTCCAAAGATAGGTTGGACCCAAGCCATTTAGGGCTTTAAAGGTGATAACCAACACCTTGTACTGGGACTGGAAACTAATGGGCAGCCAGTGAAGTGATTTCAAAAATGGCATTATATGGTCTCTTCTCGAAATTTCCGAGACCAACCTGGCTGTTATATTCTGTGCTAATTGGAGTTTCTGGGCCAAGCATGAGGGTAGCCCCATGTAGAGCACATTACAGAAGTCAAGACATAAAGTTACCAGTGCATGCACTACAGCAGGGACCGGCAACCTACTTTCCAGGAGCCGGTTAAGGCTCAGGTCCCTGGACTTACTGACCCAGGCCGAAGGTTGCCGCTGCCGCTGCACGCTGCCGATGTCACCGCGCGCTGCCACTGCAGTGCGTTTTTGCTGCTGTGCTCCTGTGCATGCGCAAATGCATTGCGGCCGCCATTTTGATTTTCAAAATGGCGGCCGCGACATGCGCAGCGGCAGCTGTGGCCACATGCGCTGCGGCAGCGGTGGGTGCGGCGGCAGTGGCAGCGTGCGTGGGGGGTTCGCGCACATCGGCGGAGGGTGCATGTGCATGTGTGAGTGCACGTGCTGCCATTCCCCCCCCTTGGTCCAGCCGAGACCTGGGCTATGGGAGACTGGCCCAGGTCTCAAAAAGGTTGCCTACCCCTGCACTACAGTTTCAAGGTCCCTAACTTCCAGGAAAGGGCACAGCTGGCATGTCAGCCAAATCTGATAACAGGCACTCCTAACTGTCGCATTTACCTGATTTGTTATCTGAAGTGATGGATCCAGGAGTACCCCCCGACTGCTAACACAGTCCTTAGAGGAGTGTGACCCCATCCAGGACTGGAGGTTGTATCCCAATACCTGGTTTTGGGGCCGCTACTGTAAGTTCCTCAATTTTATCTGGATTCAGTCTCAATTTGTTTTTCCTCATCCAGTCCATTACTGCCTTAAGACAGTTACTGAGAGGATAGATGCCATCTGAAGTCAAAGCTGAAAACCGAGACATGGATAAATATATCTGGGTGTCATTAGCATACTGATAACACGCCACCCCATGTCTCCGGATGATCTATCCCAGCGGCTATATTGAATAGCATCGGGGACAGGATGGTGCCTTGTGGGATGCCACAATTAAGCTCTTTCCTTGTAGAGCAACTAACCTTGAGCAACACCCTCTGGAATCTGCCCAAGAGGAAGGAACTGAACCACTGCAATCCAGTGCCCCCAGTTCCTAACCTACAAATAATAATAATAATAATAATAATAATAATAAATTTTATTTTTATACTGCCCATTGGTAGTCCAATCCAGGCAGTTTACAGCATAAAAATTAGCATACAACATAAAACAACATTTTCCCTCCCCCTTAAAACCTTATTAAACCACATTATAATTAAAACCATTTAGCAATATAAAAGCAAAATTTAAAATTAATACAATGCAATCATAATAACCCCTGTGACTTTCTTCCAAGAAAACAGGGGTTCTAGAGGTTCTGCTGAGGTGGGGGGGGCATGAGGCTGGGATATTTAGTCCGGAAAGGCCTGCCGGAAGAGATCCATCCTGACAACCTTTTTGAAGCTGTCCAAAGATGTGAATTGATGGATCTCATCTGGCAGGCTGTTCCAGAGCCTGGGGGCGACAATAGAGAAAGCCCTCTGGGAGGTAGCTGAGAGCCTCAATTTTTGAGGCTCCAGCAAGTTCCTCCCAGAGGACCAGAGTGCACGGGGAGGATTATATGGGAGGAGGTGGTCTCTGATATAGCTTGGACCCAAGCCATTTAGGGCTTTAAAGGTAATAACCAACACTTTGTACTGGGTCCGGAAACCAATAGACAGCCAGTGGAGGGACCTCAAAACCAGAGTGATGTGATCCCTCCTAAATGTTCCAGATACAAGCCTGGCTGCCATATTTTGAACCAACTATAGTTTCTGAACCAAGCACAAGGGTAGCACCATGTACAGCATATTACAGATGTCCAGGTGTGAGGTTACCAGCACGTGCACAACTGTCTTGAGATTCCTTACTTCCAGAAAAGGGCGCAGCTGACATATCAGCCGAAGCTGATAACAGGCGCTTCTGACTGTCGCATTTACCTGATTTGTCATCAGGAGCGATGAGTCAAGGAGCACCCCCAGACTGCGAACACAGTCACTGGAGGAGAGTGCGACCCCATCCAGGACTGGAGGTTGCAACCCAATTCTTGGTTTCAGAGCTGATATCGTGATCACCTCTGTCTTGTCTGGATTCAGTTTCAATCTGTTTTTCCTCATCCAGCCCATTACCACCTGAAGACATTCATTGAGATAAGAGATGCCCTTGGAATTCGAGGCTGACGAATGAGCCATGGAGAAATAGATTTGGGTGTCATCATCGTACTGATAACAACCAGCACTATAACTCCGTATAATCTAACCCAACGGCTTCATATAGATGTTAAATAACAT
>CM034706.1:20901726-20915925 GCA_020142125.1 Phrynosoma platyrhinos
CCCATGGCTGCTCGTCTGCTTAGCCCCTAACTTTTTCAAGCTGCCCATGTTTCATAGGGCAGAGAATTCCATTATACTGGTGCAGGGACTGACAAAAGAATATCCAAGTACTTTCTTTGCTTCTGTTGAGTAAATATTTACTTCTATCAGGGTAGCCAAACATCTCCTGTTCAGTTGTTTTATGGAATTGTAGTGACAGAAAAGGGAAAGATGCCATAAAACTTGCCACATCATTGCTCCTTTACTTGTTATCAATTGCTTCACTTGATTTTCTTTCGGGATACAGTCATGTACTTCTTTTAGTTTTGCCTCTAGGGGCATAACAGTGAAACATTCAAATTTCATCTTTGTTTGAAATATCATGATTAACACTTGTTAAAGAATATTTACCCAGGCTGTCATTCAATAATTTATTGTTAAGTAACTGAAGATGCTTTGCATTTTCTTGCAGTTTGTATAGGCAAATTTTCCTGATTTATTCCCGCCACCTTTCCTAACCCTCTTGCTTTTTGAGAGCCAAGAGAAAGTGAATAATTGCTTGAGTATTCATGTGTAGCTCAGCAATATACTCAGCCATGGAAAGTAAAGAAATATCCATAAATGTAAGCTGTCTGCAGCTGTCAATAGATCTGAGCCATCAATTCACAGACAGCTGAGAATGTGGAATGTATGGTGGCATTTATTAGTAAGATTTAAGCTGCCTTGAGTCTCAGTCTTTGGGAAAAGCCCAGGTATAGATATAAGATGGAGATGAAGCAAAAAGAAGAAAGAGGAGGAGGAGAAGACCACTACCAGCAAGGCTCTATGCCTAAGTAGACCTCTGATCAAGCAATTCAGATTCATAAAGTTGGACACATCCACTTGTCTGAACATTAAGAAGTTTCAAAGATGCCATGATTTTCCGAGTTTGATTGCCCTTCAAAGGAGGTCACTGGAAAACTTTGGCACTGGGTAATATTTATGTGTGTAATTGTTGAGCCTAATCTGAGGCTTAGTTTAGACTTTTCAACAGAAAGCCAAAGTCCAGGTAGACAGCTAGCAGCACAAAAGCTGGTAGCTTTTCAGAATCCCAGGGCCCTTTCACATCACACAATTATAGCATTATGATTCCAGTTTAACAGCCATGGCTATATCCTGTGGAATCCTGGGTTTTGTAATATGGAGAGGTAGTAGAGGTGTCTGATTGAGTATTCTCAATATCTATCCTTAAAATGCAAATCCCAGGATTTCATGGAATGGAGCAATAGTTAAAGTGGAGTCATAGTGCTATATGTGTAGTGTTAAAAGGTCCTCAAATTAAGCTGTCTGTATCTGTCTGTCTCCAATGCTGACCCACCAGTCTTCACGCACATGGGGGAATTCACACAAAGATATATATTTCTCATAATTACAAATGATTCCTAAAAATGTACCACACTTATTCTTGCTCACTCTTTGTAGTTATTCATGTTACTTCTTGGAAATGTTTTCTTTGTTCTTATGACACATGGTCTGTAATATTTTTACACTGTCTTTAATTTTTTCCAGTTTTCTAAAAGAAGGAGTGGTTAGGGGCATTAATATTCATGTACAAGGGCCCATTAGTGCACCACCATTGACAATGTCTGTTTCTTCCCTGCACCCAGACATTGCCTGTCCTATCTTTATCTACATATTCCACTGGTTTGTGCCTCCTGAGGGGTATGTCCCTTTCACAATGGTGGAGTGGCCACTTCCTTGGTATTTACTTCTTGATCCTTTGTGTGAAGGAAGTGGGCTAGTTTTAATTTTCTTTTTGATTTCTGGCCTCTTTAGGATTTTCTCTCCTAGAGTTTCCCAAGAATCAGGTAAGCCATTTTTCAATCATTTTTCTTTCTTTTTTTAAAAAAATATTTGATTCAAATACATAGTTTCAAATGAATAAAATAATACGTATATAAAAGGAAAAAGAAACAAAACAAAAGTGCAGAAAATACAACCACCAACATAAAATACAAAGCATATACACACAATAAACCTTACATATATGGCTTCTCCCCAACTGAAAATCTTTAACTCAAATTATATTAAACTTCCTAAAAACCATATCCCAGTTATACTTCTACTATAAATACATTAATGTTATCTATCTTTTATCTTATAAAACCCAAAACTGATAAATCCCCCATTGTTGTCTCAAAAAGTTGATAAACATATCCCAATCTTTCTTAAAGTGAACAAAATAATTAATCAATATTTTGCATTTTCTGATTACAATAAATTCATAAATCTTCACTAGCCAACCTTCTTGTGTTGGAAAAATGTTTTCTTTCCATCTCTGAGGTCATAAGATTCTTGCTGCCATAGTAATATATTATAGAATTCTTCTATATTTGCTTTTGATCTGTTCTTATATCATTCAAATAAGTAAAAATTAGATTTCTTCTGGAACTTTATATTTAAAATTTGCAACAGCATTTGATGGATCCAAATCCAAAATTTCTGAGCATTAGTGCATGACCACCAAATTTGATAAAATGTCCCAAGCTTTTGATTACACTTCCAGCATTTTTAGTATTATTTTATACATGTTAAAAGTCTTTCCAGTGTTAAATACCACATATCCATCATTTGATAGAAATTTTCTTTCAGATAATAATTCACAGTAAATTTTAACACTTTGTCCAAGGCTTTCCCCTTAATTACAAATATATTTGAGTACCAACAATTTGTGATCATTTTATTAAACATTTTCATGTGTTCATCTTCCATTTCTATTCTTAATAACATTTTGTATCTCTTTGCTATTAAATGATTGTCATCTGGACAAAGTTAAGTTTTTCCAATTCCATCAGGTCAAAATCATACAGGGTTTTTTTTGGGTCCATTTTAAATCTCTCAAGAAATTATCTATATGAGGACCAGTGAAATATCCATTGTTCAGTTTCCTATTCCTCTCTAGATTTCATTCTAAGTTGCCCTTTATCCAGTATTACCAACTCTTTATAGTCGCCCATTTTTGTTCAAAAAGTCTCTCTCTTAAATAGTGGTTCATGTAATGAACACCAAAGAAGTTATTTAGAATGAAATCAAGTTTTATATCCCACATTGTCAACAATGATTGCCTCACATATTGATTTTTAAATGCAGAATCCGTTTTAGCTTTATCATACAAGAGAAAAGCATGCCAACCGAATCTCAATTAAAACTTTCCATTTGCAACAACCTTTCATTTTATCATTCTAATCCAATATTTCAGTAATATAAAACAACAAGAATGATAATATGACTTTAGATCTGGCAAGTCTAAATCTCCAATTTGTTTAGCATCTTGCAATATTTTGAATTTCATTTTTTTTTACCTTGCCAGATAAAAACTGAACTATCTTTCTGCCATTGTTTAAATAGAATATCATTTGTCAAAATCAGCAAAGTTTGAAATAAAAACATTTTAAGCAATACATTAATTTTAATCACTGAAATTCTACCCAGCAATTATAGTTTCAATTTTGTCCAGTTCTGTAGGTCATTTATAATAATTATATTGAAATGAATAAGAATTTCCAATCAAAATATTTATTCTCAAATATTTTACTTTTTCTGTCTATGTTATACTCAGATTTCTCTGAAAACTGTATTGGGGGGTTGCAGACTGCCAGAAATAGTGAGTCCACTTTTAGGGTTAGGGTTAGGGTTAGGGTTAGGGTTAGGGTTAGGGTTAGGGAATCATGGGAACTGTATTTTACTGTGGCACCAGAGCTCTCTGACAGAGAAGGCTCAATGTCTCAGAAAAAAAACAATTCCCATGATTCCCTAGCACTAACCCTAACCCTAAAAGTGGACTCAATTTGCACTATTTCTGGCAGTCTGCAACCCCCCTTTGTTCCAACATTATCATATTCTTAGTCAAAATAAATGTTTTATCTTGATTTATTTTAAATCCAGATTACCATTTTCCTTCAAAGTTTAACATTTCAGTACTCTCTACTGAGTACTCTATAAAGAACACAAGATAATCAACAAAGGCCTTTAACTTATATTCTTGGTATTTAACCATGCTTTTTGATTGCATGCCCAGTTACCATCACTATATATTTGGCAGTTTTCAAACTGAACTATTTAAAAGCCAGTGTGCAAAGAAATCTTGTAGCACCTTTGAGAGACTGTGCGAAAGAGGTTGCAGCATAAGCTTTCATAGACTTGGTCTACCTTTTCTCCTTATAATTATTCTCTTTGGCCACAAAATGTCACTGCAACTCAGCTTCTGTTCTCTCTTCTCTCTATCCACCATTACTGAAATCTATTCCAGGAAGGTCAAATGTCCCAGGTTCATTTCCTGTCTCATAGAATCATAGAATTATAGAGTTGGAAGAGTCCACAAGGGCCATCCAGTCCAACCCCCTGCCAGAGTGCTGGTTGTCCTTCACCTTTCTGAGTTCCAGATAGACAAAACTCCTTCTGACACAACTCTTTATTGTCCAGTTTTCATAGTTACCAACACTTTAATAATGTTAAAGTTATTATACATATTCTTATAAAATGTTCTTATAAAGCGTTTTTATAAACCTTCCTTATGAACATTTTCTGCTGATTTTAAGAAATGTCTTTTTATAGCATTTATCACTTAATTCTTCTTGTCATTTCAGTTTTATTTTTAAAAAGAGTCAATAGTAACATCCCTAGTTCTTCCCTGATACCATCTTAGTGCAATGCTTAAACAACTTTACTATGGTGGTAGTGTTTTATTCATGAGAACCTGCATGGTGTAATGGTTTGAGCATTGGACTATGACTCTGGAGACCAGGGTTTGAATCCTTGCTCAGCCATAGAAACTTACTGAGTGATCTTGGGCAAGTCATACTCTTTCATTCTCAGTGGAGAGAAAAAACAAACCCTCTCTGAACAAATCTTGCTAAGAAAATCCTGCGATAAATTCACCATACAGTTGCCATAAATTAGAAATGACTTGAGGGCACACTGCAAACAACAAAACATTTCATTCATACTTCTGCAAGTACATACCTTGGGGATGTCTCTAAATTTGGTGTATAGCTGATGTTCTTTTGCCTACATAAAGATCACAATTTGGGGAGTGAACACACTATCTAGGGTTAGATTTACATATACATATACCGTAGGTAAAGGTAAAGGTATTCCCCATTGACAAGGTTGTCAAGTCATGTCCAACCATAGGGGGCAGTGCTCATCTCCATTACTAAGCCGAAGAACCAGTGTTGTCAAAGACTACTCTGTGATCATGTGGCCAGAATAATTGCACAGAGCATTGTTTACCTTCCCACTGAACTGGTACCTATTCATCTACTTGCATTTGCATGCTTTTGAACTGCTAGGTTGGCAGAAGCAGGAACTAGTGACAGGAGCTCACCCCATCATGCAGCACTTAAGCCTCAAACTGCCAACCTGCTGATCTTGCAATCAACAAAGTTAGCATCTTAACCACTTGAACGACTGCATCCCTTACACATACATATACATGGTTGTTAACTTCCCTGTGAGGAATAATGCTAAAGTGTTTATGAATGTTTGAGCGACTGTATTTTTTTTAAAAAGGTTGTGTGTATTTATATGTGTTATATACCTAATTTTTAATATTTAAAAGAGCTACATGTGGAGGGCAAATGCAGAGGTGCAGAATGAAAAATGCACTCTCCCCCAACTGTCTAATATATATATATATATGAAAACCTTTCCTTGTTGTTTGTCCCTTGCTTGGTTTTAAAAAACATTATTAAGCCATTGAGTAGGCACTGGATGTTCTTAGAGCCAACTAATATGCTATTAAAATATATCTGCAAAGAATGGGGATATTCAGTGTCCCTTAATGTGATTTCCTTGTGAGAGAGGTTAAGCGTTCTCATGCACCCCAGAGCATAAAGATCAAAGTAAATATGCAAATAAGCTTACTGATCCCCATGCTTTCAAATGATGTCTCGGAAAATAAAATAGGGATGTAACACAAACTGCTGACCAAGGGGGAAGGAGAAGATCCTGTTACACTTTCTGACTTCTAATCCTCATGCTGCAGCCTGTCTTGATGATTATTTCTCATGTAGTTTTGGGCATAGAAACAAAAACCAGAGGCAATCTTTTATACTCAGTGACAGCCCATTAGGAGATACTGCTGAGAACTGGTGTATAGCCTGCTTCTCCTCATTTGTTTTTCTTTTACATTGACTTGCTGTTGAGTCTATATTAATGAAGGTACAGTATGAGCCAAATGCTCAGCAAGCCATGTTGAAAATAGCTTATCTGAGAGTGGAACCCAGCCCATTGCTCAAATGGTGCACCATGTTAGAAATATCTTCAGTACCTCCTTCCTCTGTTTGGTAAGAATGTCACAAGTACATTGTTTTACTTGCTCAACATAATATGGGTGTGAAGAGATTAGACAAAAATGTAGCTCTAAGAAAGTCTGAAAGGATGCACGAGAGTCTAGAAAAGTCCAGAACATACAAGTTATAAAAGATTTCTGAGTTTGAGTGCTTCTTGCAGTTTCCAGTAGGCTTTTCTTCCAGCAGCTTTGGGAAGAATTGTCCCAAATTGACTGGCTCTGCACTGACTACAATAGTGACCACACACACCAAGGTGATAATGGTGTGATGCCACATCATTGTTTACACAGGCCTGCAGGGCCAATACTGCATTGACCCTGTTGGCCCACCCTCATCTTGTGTTGCCATTGCTGCAGACTCACCAGCTGAGCAGCTCCCTGTAAAAGCCTGCCCAATGTACCACCACTTCTGATGAAGACAGTAATAGGTGCCAGGACTCCTTGTTGATCACATGTCTGAAAGCCAATTTCTGTCCTCAGCAGAAGTGGCAGCTCACCAGGCAGGCTTTACAGGAGCTCCTGCCCAAGAGGAAGTGGCAGTGGCAGTTCCAAGAAACAGGCCATCCTCTTTGCCAGTACTGCTCAGCATGGAGAAGGGGGATGGCAAGGCTTTTGGCATGTGGAAAATGGATCTGGCCAAATCGGACCAGATCCACTTGTCCACATTCCAAAAGAACCTGAGGCATATCAGGCTTTCCCCTGACTTTGCTTAGTTTGGAGTAAAGTTGGAAACAACAACAACAACAACAACAACAACAACAACAAATTTCTTACCAGCTTCTCCCCAAATAAACAACATCAGTTAAAAACACATAATTTAATAGAGAAACAGGTCATGCCAGACAACTCTGATCTCTTTTTTGGCAGAATTACCAGCTTGGTAGATGAAGAGAATGCTATGGATATAGCATATCTTGATTTCAGTAAGGCCTTTGACAAGATTCCCCATGACATTCTGGCAAACAAGCTAGTAAATGTGGGTTAGACAAGGTAACTGTTACATGGATTTGTAATTGGTTGACCAGATGAACCAAAAGGGAGCTCAGCAATGGCTCCTCTTCATCCTGGAGAGAAGTGACCAGTGGGGTACCACAGGGTTCTGTCCTGGGCCCAGTGTTCTTCAACATCTTTATCAATGATTTGGATGAAGGACGAGGGGGCATGTTTCTCAAATTTGCAGATGACACCAAATTAGGAGGATTAGCTAATACCCCTGAGGACAGGATCAAAATTCAAAATGACCTTAATAGATTAGAAATCTGGGCCAATGTTAACAAAATGAATTTCAACACAAAGAAATGTAAGGTACTGCATTAGGGCGTAAAAATGAAATGCATAGATATAGGATGTGGGACACTTGGCTTAACGTGACTACATGTGAAAGGAATCTAGGAGTCCTAGTAGACCATAAGTTGAACATGAGTCAACAGTGTCATGCGGCAGCTAAAAAAGCCAATGCAATTTTAGGCTGATCAATAGAAGTATAGTGTCTAGATCAAGGTAAGTAATAGTGCCACTATATTATGTTATGACTCTTCTCTGGCTACCTGGACCGAGTTGTCTTTGTTTGTCTAGATGTTGTTTCCATGAGGAAAATTTCACACACACACATCTCTACATTTCACCTTTGACTGTATAACCCATCCATATTCCAACAGATCTGTCATACACCCATATATCATGCAAAGATTCGCTGACCTCAGCTTCCCCCCCAAGGAGTGTGTGCAGTAGACAGGTGCCACTGTCAGATTGTGCCACCCTTGGGACAAAGGAACTGGTTTGTCAACTGAAAAGACATTCCGTAGTCCTCCACAAAACTTGTCCCACACAGATCAGGGAAGAGGTACACACAAGGGAGGTTTGTATGGACAGACTTGATACATGAAGCTTGTGGTCATGCAAGGGGCATGGTCAACAAGGCACATGGACAAACATTACTCCAGGAGCCCCCCCCCCCCCAATCATGCCAGGAAATGGTGTGCAGACATGCACAGAAGAGGTCACAAAAGGCTCTTTCATGCAAATTGCTATGCATGCTGACATCAAGCATACATGCAACAGAATGCATTTATTGTCATAACAGAGGACAGTTGCTAGGGTGCATGCATAGGGTTACAATTACTGTTGGGGTTAGGGTTCTAATGTTCAAGCGCACCTGCACCAGTGCATCCACACCTGGAAGCATAGAGCACTTTAAATTAAAGCTTGCATCATAGGGTGCATGCTCTGGTTCACCAACTCAGTTTCTGCTGCACGTGCAACAGTGCATTTATACAGCCATTTTCTGGTGCATCAGTGTTGCTGCATACATACACACATGTGAAGGTGTGCATCTTCACAAAGTAGTGGAAAAAAGTGGCTCCTGTTTGGAGCGGCTTTTCTCAGCATACAACGTCTAGAGGGTGCTTTCCTGGAGATTTTTAGGTATGCGTCATCTAAAGGCCACACCTACAAGCCACCCTCAAAGCACCCCTTTTTGCCCGTCTGCATAGCTCCATCATATCCCTGTTTAATTATTTGAAGGGGTGTCATATTGAGGAGGGAGCAGGTTTGTTTTCGGCTGCTCCAGAGAACAGGACCCGGAGCAATGGATGCAAACTACAGGAAAAGAGATTCCACCTCAACATTAGGAGGCACTTCCTGATAGTAAGGGCTGTTCGACAGTAGAACACTCCTTTGGAGTGTGGTGGAATCTTCTTCTTTGGAGGACTTTAAGCAGAGGCTGGATGGCCATCTGTCAAGTTTGCTTTGATTGATAGTTCCTACAATGCAGGGGGTTGGACTGGATGGCTTTTGTAGTCTCTTCCAACTCTATGATTCTATGATTCTATGACAATTTAAAAGGACAAATAAATCTACAGATTAAAATAATCCACATTTAAAATTCATCATTTAAAATACACAATATAAAAATCATGTGGTTAAGCGTTTAATGCTCATTTAAATTCAGGCAGTTTATTTAACTGTTGAATCTTCAACTGGATTAAGAACTCAAAACCACAGTATCTCCCTGGAGGTAACCATATGTCATGACGACTAGCAGCTCTGGCTTTAGGGTGAGTTCACCATTCATCCCCAGTGTAGACAAGTCCTTATTCTTTGCAAAATTCATACATAGTATTTTGTTCAGAAATATGTTCTGTTCAGAAGATGCTGTTTTCTGTTTCAAAAAAGGCATGTGTGAATTTTGTACAGAGCAAGCTCTCAGCTACACCAATTTTTGCACCAAATAATATTTCTGTACAGCAAAGGCATGCATGAATTTTGTACAAAATAAGACCTTAACTGTCAATAGTCTTCAAAACCTGTGCAGTTCTTGAAGACTCTTAAAGATTTTTCTTGTACATAAATTCATACATGAGTTTTTGACATGGCAAGAAAATTGCTAAAATTACTCATTGCTTCCTTTGAGAATGAAAACAGTGAAGAATTACATCACCATAGGTGACTTAATATATATTTATAATTTAAAAACAACTTAGGGGCTTTGCAGATGGGTGGCCGTGGGCCACCCTGAGAAATGGAGGATTGGGGCTCAGGCTGTCCCACCCTTCGGCCCCAATCCACCCTTCTGCTGGCCCTGGAAGGAGCGTTAAAATAGTGCTCCTTCCTGAAGCACCAGAAAGGGTGCCAGAAGAGGCGGCACGCGCCTCTTCCACGTCTCTTCCAACACAGCATGTCCAGATGCTGTGCCAGAAGGACATCATCAGAGTGCTCGCGGTGTGCAACGGCAGGCGCTCTGATGATGTCCTTAGGAAGGGGTTGGAGTGGCCAGTGACTGGATGCCCCTCCCCTTCCCTGGCTCCAAGACGGCGCTTTGTGCCATCTGCAGAGCCCCTTAATCATTGGCAAAACTATTCTCTGGAAGTCTAGGGATATTCAACTGTATTTAATCATTTGGTCCAACTCAACAATGTTTTCAGTCCCCAGCTTATTTATTGTGATCCCTCCCCACATAATTTATAATAAACTTATATTGAGTCATTGCATAAAAACATTCTTCCTTCATTCTCAAACAATTTGAGTCAGAGCAATTATTTTTACATTTAAAATAATGAGTGTCACACAATGCATATGAGTAGGTTTTAATGGCAATCTTAATAGTGGAGCAAAGAAAATAAGGACAGCAGTATAAAGCCTTCATTATCTTTAGAAGATGAATTCATGCCGCTAATAATGTCACCTATTTCAATATGGGAGATTTGTGACAGTTCTGAAAATAGGGAAAGCTTTGTTCACTTTCATTTTAGCCATGTGGCACTTCATTTTGTAAAGAAATCTAGGTCAGTATAGCTGAGCAGAATAAACCATGGGTCCTGTTCACAACAACTTTAGCAGGGAGGTTAGACTGAGAGAACATTGATTGATCAAGGTCACCTAGTAGTTATATGCATGAATCAAACCTGGCTCTTCCTGTTTTAAGTCCAACAGTCTTTATGAACTCTTGTAATGTGTAGGTCCCTTTACCCTGATAATAATAATAATAATAATAATAATAATAATAATAATAATAATAATAATACAATTTATTTGTACCCCACCCCTCTGAGTACAATCGAGGTGGCTCAGTTCAATACCTCCCAGATTTCTACTTCTTGTAGCATACTCCACACTCTGGAAGAATTAAAATGGTGGGTATGTATCTGTTTTACACTTGAAAACAATTGTGCAAATTCAGGAAGCAACTGAGAAACAACCAAAATATTTGGATTCCTCCCCCATCATAATTTTTATTAATGTTAGTATTTACATATACATAAATTAATCCAATATCCATAAGTATATCCATATTAAATTATATTTCTAAATAACAATAACAAAACATGCCTCTCAGCCATCCCATTTACATACTCCTCACTAGAATAACTCCTTCTCCCTGAGATGGCATCCACACTACAGAAATAATCCTGTTTGACACCACTTTAATGCTCAATGCTATGGAATTCTAGGAACTTTGTGAGAATTCTCTGACTGAGCTCTGATTCCACAACAAACTACAATTCCAAGAATTTCATAGCATTGAGACATGGTAGTTAAAGTGGTGTCAAAATGGATTAAATTTGCATTGTGGATGGCCTCTTAATACATTCTTTCTTTTACTCTCCCTTTTATACTCCACTCCTTTATCTTGCATCTTCTTTTCCTTTCCCTTTTTATTCACATCCTCTTATACACTTTCTCTAACACTCTCGCATAACTCATATTCAAGTTTTTTACTCTAAGTCTCAAATCAAGTCTCAAGTCTCTACTTCAAGTCTCAAGTCCTTGCAAGATACTTTGCTGACCAAGACCAGAAATAATGAGAGAAGAAAGTGGGTTGAAAAATAAACCATTTATTAATTTGACCTATTTTTAAATTTCTTAAGAGAACTGCAACTAAGGTGGGAGAGTAGTCTAGCATGGGAGTAGCTGCTGTGATGAACAGAAAGACAGTAGGGAGCCATGAAGACTAGAAGACAGCTGACCAATCCTGAGACAGATGGAACCAGACAATGAGAGAGAAGCTGGAAAGGGATAAATACTCAGGCAGTGAGTGAGATAGTCAGTTAGGGAGTTAGGCAGTTAGGAATTGTGGAACAGAAGGCTCGGAGCCTTCAAGAGTGTCAGTCGGATCTGACTTAGGGGTACAGTGAGGCAGTACCTTAAGCCCAAGGCTGTGAATTGTTCCTGAGGGAAATAAGTTGAACAAAGATAAGAGTCAAAAGAAAAAAAACTCTGTGGTTCAACAGAGCTCTAGTGTAGAGACTGTCTGGATGGTTAGATTGTAATCATAGAAACAGCTGAAGGCTTGTATTCGAAATAGCTACAATACACTTGAAACTATAACTAGGTAATATTATTAACAAGTTTGAAAATCAAGAAGCATGCCTGTATGTTTGAAACACAATAAAATCATCTTCTGTTTTATAAAAAACTATTTTGGCCTCTGTTTGAGAGTTTTGAACAAACGCTACCAGTGTGTTATTAATAATTCTTGGACCGGTACGTGATGAGGGCTATGAAGCCAGTCACAGTGTAAGAGAAAGAAATAGTCAAGGTGGCAGGAGTGGTCTGTCACAGCTGCCACCAGAGGTCTCTTTCCCAGATCAACTCTGCAGCTTCTCCTGGGTGATCACACCTGAATGAGAACCCAAAGGCTGGGTTACTTGTTGGCTAGCCCACATCAGGAGCACCAACCAGAAAATCCCTCTCCCAAGCCCTGGGGATTAAAGAGAGGGTTTATCCTTCAGGCCAGCCTCAAGGACAATCTCTTTCTCTACCTCCCAGGTCACAAGACCTAAAGAGGTAGTTCCAGAGACATCTCTTCCACCCAAGCAGTGTCCTAGGTGCTCACCGAACTATAAATCACCCCTGGTCTTGCCAAATGATAACCTATTTAGACACCACCCTAGGCAATTTCCCATTTCTGACTGGGAAAAGTTTGGGGTAGGCAAAAAAGCCCGTGGAAAGGGGAAAACATTCCTACTCGGCCCAGAAGTGACCAACATACTCCATACTGCACCAGCGGTGGGAGGGTGGGTCAATCACTCAAGCCAGGATGAGACGTTTGGAGTGGCAGGCTACAAGTCAACTCTGGCCATGCCCTCAGCTTACTCCCACCATGGCATAACTGCCATGGCAAAACTTATCTCCCTGTTTTGGGAGGGCACCAAACTATATCTCCCTCCCCCCATGCCTCTGGCATGGGGGGAGGATGTAACTTCAGGTCATGTCTCAAGTTGAGTCTCAAGTCTTTGCAAGATACTTTCAATTCAAGTCTCAGGTTGAGTTTCAAGCCTGGGAGCCAATTTTAACAGAGTAGATTGTGGGGTGTGAATGTCTCTCTCTGTGTGTTTCTGATGAAGGTGGGGGATGGAAAAGAGGAATCCAGGTTTTTGAAACAGATCAGTGGCACCAAGAGGAGTCTCTCTGTAGGTGTGTGTGTTTGTGTGTATGTGTGTGTGCATGTGTGTGCATGCAAAAGTGTGTGATTATTTTGTTTGGCTTGAGGAAGAAGCAGGAGAGATATGAGAACAAATGGAAAAATGAGACTAGACGTGGAGGTTGACGTCTACTCGGCAGCCTGTGAGAAATGCTTCCTGTGCTCTGGGGAGTCTTGCCTGCTGGTTAGGAAAAACTTTAAAGGATCCTCCTACCTTAAGCTTATTGCCAAACTTGTTTGCTATGTTCCCCTCTGAGAAATGCTTCCTGCACTCTTGAGGATGAGTTTTGCCTGTGTTAAGAAATGTTTGAAGGCCACCAACTCAGTAGCTAAAAATATGCAAGTCTTGAGTTGAGTTGAGTCATTGCTTCATTTCTGGCATTGTTGAGTCCAAGTCAAGTCACTGAAATAACACGAGTCCAACTTGAGTCTGTGTCAAATGACTCAAATCTACAACACTGTCCCTACACCAGCCTTGCATGAAAAAAACAGAAAATCTGCTTTAGCTCAAATGAGTTGCCCCCTTTAGCCACTACACACTGCTGAGTATAGAGAATTTAGGTTATATTAAGGAAGATTCCCCTGAGGTGGAAGTGAAAAATACAAAACTAACCCTTCAGCTGCTTGTTACTCATTTAACATAAAGTTCAACTATTGTGCTCTGAGCTCTCTTTTTATTTTATATCTTTCTCTACCTAAAGCTGAGGTGTGCATTTCTGGATCATAATAATTATATTTGCATGTGTATGTGGCTTCAAGCATATTCTTTTTTAAAAGTGCTTTCTCCAGGTATATAGCTGTCAAACTGTGATTTATCTTGAACTGCTTGCAACTTTGTAATAATCATCCTAACCTTGAAAACAATAGGTCTTTGTAGTTTTCCCCATCTCTTAATTTCCCTATCATTTATATGATCAAACAAACCCACTGTGAAGGAAAATGTATTGACTGTAACATTACTGTTTCT
>CM034706.1:20922964-20941445 GCA_020142125.1 Phrynosoma platyrhinos
TCTTATATGCCAGAAAATACGGTAATAATTTTCACATGGTATTTTCTTACTAATCTTCCATTATGATTTTAATGATTGGCCAACACATATCTAGCATAGTCCTGTGATGTCCTGTATGTTGTTTTAGGTGGCTGCTGGGCAGATTTTCCAAAACTGCTATAAATAGTCTGGTGCAAGCTTGCTTCAGTGCCAGATTGTCCATTCTGAATGCTGGACATTTGCATGATCATGTTGTTAAATAAACTGCAGTCTTCCCTTCATTATTGTCTCCAATCTTGAACTGAAACAGGGAGGAACAAATTTCTCCATCACATGTTCATGAAAGGGTGAATATGTTCCAGTTTTGGTCTAAATTTTTAAGAAGTTATCCAAGGAGCTCTAAGGATTTTGAACCTATTTGGATGATTCAAAGACATAGGCATGATCAATACACAAAGGGTTCTTGTAGCACCTTTGAGGATAACAGAAAGAAAAAAAAAACCTGATAGCATGAGCTTTCTTAGACTTGAGCCTACTTCCTCAGATGCATGAGGTTTCAAAGGTTCTATAAGATCTCTTTGCATATTTTGGGGATGGGATCAATAGCTTTTAGTTGCTTCAAGTCTGCACTAAAATCTGGAGCAGATTTGCCACTCATTGATATGGGACCCACTGGCTTCCACTGGACCTCTATTGACCCAGATTAATCACATTTTCTGATATGAATCTGGCCTACTTATTTGCATGGTGAATTGAACACATTAGTCATTGCTGCACAAAATAGCTGACAGTGGGCCCTTGGAATCCACTGGGTTTATTTCTAGGACCCTCCATAGGTACCAAAATCTGTGGATGCTCAAGCCCCATTATATACATTGATGTAGTAAAATGGTGTTTCTTATATAAAATAGCAAAAACAAGGTTTGGTTTTTAGATGTGGGAATGGGGTATTTTCAAGCCATGGATAATTGATTGTGTGGATACAGAATCTATGAATAGAGAGAGCTGACTATATGTTCATTGCCTTAGTAGCAAAACAGAAAATGTATACCATTATATTTGGATATTTTGAAAGGCACTTTTGCTGTTCCAAGTAATGACATCTATTCCAGTAGTTCCTAAAGACAAGTCACACCAGATGTTATGAAAAAATTACCTTACAATTCTTCATGATAGCACACCTTTCCAATTAACAGTCTCATTAGACAGAATGAAATATACTCAATGGATACTCAATGCCCTCATTATCCATATTGGGAATAATCTTTCTTGTGAATACTACTGCTGGTGAGTTCCAGTGGTATCTGGAGAGAGTGATGTTTCATACTAATTCGTATATACTGAACAAAAGAATATGTCTTTGTGTTGGTCTAAAAATAAATCAGTTATGTCTTATTGGGTCACTACTACTTTATTTTGCCTTGTACCTCAAAAAGAAAAGTGAGAAGCAGGCTTTCTCTGAAAAGGCCTTATTAAGATTAGAAAGAAAAATACTAAAAGAGAGAGTTAAAAGAAAGAATAAACATGGATATGAAAGTAATGAGCATGTGGTACAGTTCTATTCATGCCTACTCAGAAGTAAGTCACCTGACCTCAGTACAATTTACTCCCAGGTATGTGTGTATATGATTACAATGGAATGTTATCTTCTAAAACACCTTATAAAACATGAACAGAAAAGCGATTTTCTTTGTTTCTTAATAAGAATATACAAAAATGCTGTAATTTACATTACAGTCACCCCTCTGTTTTCTTGGACTTGAAGTCCACATACCTCACCTGTTTGTGGGTGGCAAATGGGGGGGGGATGGGGAGTGTGCCTGTGGTGCATGCCTGCAGGCACCTGCAGGCACATGCCACCATTTAAGCCTATGGGGCTTGAATATTTGCATTTTTTCATTTTCACAGGGTGGAGGGAGTGGGGGTCCAGAACGGATCCCCCACAAAATGGAGGGGTGACTGTATTTGAAATGTAGCTTGAAGTCTGAAAATAATCCAAACCTTTCTCAGATGAGAGATGTTAGAAATGATTGAGAACCACTCACCTGTCATGTAGAAAAGGGGGACAAATAGCATGGCTCACAGTCAAACAAGATGTTGTGGGGAATATGTATTCTCTATGACTAACCTGTTTTTCTTCTCATAGTGTGATCTCCTCAGCAATCATTCTTGAAAATTAAACCTGTGTTTACCTTTCAGTGGGGAAGCATAAAACTAAGTACACAAAAACATGCATATGTAAGGAAAACCACATGTTATGAATAGGGCATCTTCCTGTGATCCAAAATTTGGAGGTGAAAATTAGTTGCAGCAAATTAAAGAGGACACAAAAGAAAAACATTCTGAATGTACCCCCAAATCTTAGAAATAGCCCTGACTTCAGTTGTATGTTCATAAAATAGGATAGACTGGTTTCCCTCTATTTCCAATAGTTTTGTTTATAGCTATTGGCAGAGGCAAAAACCTTCATTTGCTCCTGTCTATAATGTGTGTTTCATCAGAAAGGAACTGACACTATGATGACATACTGGACACAAACAGACTGTGTAGCTCCACCACATTATTGCAAAGAACTGATTGATGTTCTTTTATTTCTTAATTTAGTGACCTTTCTGTCTCTCCAAAATATACACTTGCTACTGGAGCAAGAGATACCATATCCTTCAGGGTTTTTCAATCAATCTTCTCTTTCCTCATTAAATCAAGTGCCTATTCAGCTCACTGCTGTGAAAATGATTTCAATGTCTCAATTTGTTAAAATCCCCTGCGCTCTGGCTGTGTCAAGAAAACACAGTGTCGAAAGGAAACTAGTGATAGCTACTGTTGCCATTCTTAATTTAAAAGAAATAAGGTGTGAAGGTTATGCATTATATAGTAGATTAAACACAGTTTGGTAGCACATTTACCTTGCATATTACACTGTTTTTCCATGAATTAGTATGTGCATTCAGAGAGAATTAAAATTACACTTTTTAATCAGCTGCTGAAATGGATCAGGTTGCTCGTAAATGTTTGTTCAGACCAGGGGTAGGCAACCTTTCTCCTTTAAGGGCCAAGGGACTTCAGCTCCCAGAAGCCTCAGCCATGTTGGCCAATAGTCCCATATTGGCCAATAGCTCCTGGGATTGTGGGAGCTGAAGTCCCTCGGCCCTTAAAGGGGAAAGGTTGCCTACCCCTGGTTCAGACTGATTTTTATTTAAGAAACAATAGAATAGGGGTGAGGAATGTGTACTTAGCTATCTGGAATTGTTACCTTAAATCAGATGTTTGTTGTTAACTGCCTTTGCATCGGTCTCAATCCATGGAGACCTATGGATGAGACATATCCAGCCCCCCCATCCTCTACTGTTCTGCCCAGCTTCTGTGGTCTCTTTAATAAAGTCCATCCATCTAGCACATGGCCTTCCTCTTTTTCTACTTCCCTCCACCTTTCCTAACATTATTGTCCTTTTCAACGATTCATGCCTTCTCATGATGGCGCTTCCAGGGCAACCTCCCGCCGCAGCGACCACATGCGCTGCTGCAGAAAAGACAGTGAAAGTGCACCCTACGTGTTTAGGGCGCACTTTCTCTGTCTTGAGGAAGGAGCGCTGATTTAGCGCTCCTTCCAGGGACGCCGCAGGAGCGCCGCGGTGCGGCTGCCATGGCCCCGCGGCGCTCTGGATCAGGGCATCCTGGACGCCCTGGTCTGCATCCCCCCTAAGTTCTCTTTGGTCATTATTTTTGTTTTCTTTATGTTCAACAGTGTGCCTTTGCACTTTCTTCTTTGATCTTCTTTGGTAGTTGTTCCAGACACTTGGAGGCAATTGGGGATGGAGAAAAGGGGGATTGGGACTCATGGCCCATGAACTTCATTTTCCCCAACCTTGCCCTGGAATGTTGTTTCCACATTTTGTTCCTTGTTTTTATGGGGGGAAGCAGACTGGTGGCACGGGGCCGCCCTGGGAAGGTGTGCCGTGGAACCGAGGCATCCCCACACCTTGATCCTGCGGCGCACCTTCCCTGTCCCTGAAAGGAGTGCTAAAATAGCACTCCTTTCACAAGTCAGTGAAAGTGTGCCGCAAAAGCTTGTGGCACACTTTCACTGACTTTTCTGCCGCAGCGTGTCCGGACGCTGTGGCGGGAGGTTGCCCTCAGAGCGCTGGCCGTGCGGAGGGCCGGCAGCTCTGAGGGCAACCTCAGGAGGAGGAAGGGGCGCTGAGTGTGCGGCTGCCCCTCCTCTTCCCTGCCTCCAGGATGGCTTTTTAAGCTGTCTGCCGAGGCCCTATATGTTCTTTAATGACAGGTTTATATGCATCCAAATACATATGTGAGGAATCCAAAGAGTTTGTGTGTCCACACAGTGTAGAAAAAGACTCAAGACATTGTGATATGTAGTTGAGCTGTGTTTCCTGTATTGATGATTTTCTGATGACTTTCCTATTTCGCATTGCAGTTGTAGGGACAACTGCACTTTATGGGGGAAGAGGTGCACATAGTGAAGTCATAGCTATATGGAGCCTGATAGCCATAGATTTCCATGTGTATGTTTCTCATTTTGGTCATGTGAGTTCCTGAAATCAATTCCTGGAAGAAGAGGATAAAATTGAACAGTGGCAAGTAAACAGAGTTATTGCTTAAAAGTACGCAACTTGAAAAGTGAACATGTAAACAGGTCCCAGATTCATTTTCTGGCATCTCCAGGGAAAAATTCTTTCTGAAACCCCAGAGACTTAGGGCCTCGGCAGACGGAGGCCCTGGAGACGCCGCGGGTCGGAGCGCTGGCGGAGCTCAGCCTCTGCACCGCGGCGCTCCTGTGGCGAATCTAAAAGGAGCTCCAAATTGGTGCTCCTTTTAGATTTCAGGGAAAGTGTGCCCTAAAAGCAGCGGGCGCACTTTGCCTGACTCAAACGTCGCGGCGCGTCCGGTCGCCGTGACGTGAGGTCATCCCCGGAGCACTGGCCGTGCGAAGGGCCGGCGACTCCGAGGGCGACCTCAGGAAGAGGAAGGGGCGCCGCTCGTGCGGCTGCCCCTCCTCTTCTGGGCCCGGAAGACGGCTCAATTAGCCATCTGCCGAGGCCCTTAGGTTAGTCAGTACTGACCTTGATAAACCAATAATCTGTCTCTATAGAAAGAAGGCCTATACATTATTAAAGAAAGCAAAGTTATGGTATTATTCAAATTGTGATGTATAGATAATGTTGCAATAGATATCTGACCTCATGTTAAGTAGACATCATTTGGTTAAAGACAGGCAAGAAGTATCATAAATACTAAAAATACTTATAAATACTAAAAACCCCAACTGTATGTTTTTCCATTGCACAGTTTAAAACACTATTAGACAGGGTAGCTGTTGTGTGGGAGTTCCAGGGAAGGACTATTAATCATATTCCTGCCAGAGAAAGCATTTAAAACCTATCTCCAGCAGCCCTGCAATATACAAGACAATGAAAGTAAAATTGCCTACAGTATAAATCTTCAGCTCTGTTGGTATCATTAAAATATATACATCTGTTTATATAACTCTGAAAACTTTTGGGTTAAACTGATTAGTAGCTCCCTGGTTCCTCAAACCATCCTCAGGTGGCAGGGAATAAGACACATTTCTTTGTTTTCAGCTTTCTTCATGATCTCAGCTTGCTTCCAAATAGTAGAAAATGTAGGCTCATAAAGCCTTATTAGAGCATTTTCTGGCTATTTAGTTTAGGACTAAGGGCGTGGGGGAGAGAAATAGACAAAAAGAGTCAAACTCTCCATCTGGGGGTGTGAAAGTTTAGGAAATGCCTGAGATCTAATGCATTTCCTGACACATTTCCCAAGGGTGGAAGTTCTGCACTGAGATGATCAGGCATGGTCCATTCACATGGAGACCTTGAACGTGAACAGCCTTGGGTAATTTGGCCACTATTGCAAACAAGCTTCATATCAGAACTCTGGAAACAGATGTAAATAGCCCTTTAGCTTTATCCTCAGTGTTGCTTTATTACAAATCCTAAATCTTGGCCAAGCATAGAACTCAGTTGTGGATAATGGATTTCTGAAAACATTGGTGGCGGGGATATTTTACATTTTTCTGGCAGGCTTTTGTCAGGAAGAGAGGGAAACTTGTTCTCTTTCAGATATTGTTGTACTGTGACTCCCATCTGCATATATCAGCATAGCAAATGGGGAAGAATGATGAGAGTTGCACTCCAACAACATCCAGAGGGCCACATACTCCCCATCCCTCTGCAAAGTGGTAAGAATGTCCCAGAGAGCTACACACAAGATGAAACTTCGGGGGGTTGCAGACTGTCAAAAATAGTGTGAATTCAGTCCACTTTTAGGGTTAGGGTTAGTGCTAGGGAATCATGGGAATTGTTATTTTTCTGAGACATTGAACCTTCTTTGTCAGAGGAACTCTAGTGCCACAATAAAATTCAGTTCCCATGATTCCCTAACCTTAACCCTAACCCTAAAAGTGGACTGAATTCACACTATTTTTGACAGTCTGCAACCCCTTTCAACTGACTTTTGAGATACTGTTCAAAAATAGCATGCTATGTTCTCCCTTAACCTTTGAATATAATTTCCTTCTCCAAATGTGATATCAAGTCATGAGATTCTCTATTACCCAGCAATGGCAGGCAGATTTACCATCTTACCACGAATTACAGTTAATGGAACTGGTGGAAAAATATTAGATGCATAGTAATATTACATTACAGGATAGTGGAACTGCATATTATGTGTGCTATTTGTGAAGAAATGTGATATCACAAGACAAGATATCACAATGAGATTGTCCCATTTCAGTTAAGGTAAAGCATACCTTTCTGAGATTGGTGCATCATTATGTAATATGAAGTATATCTGATCATTGAGATTCTTCCTTCTTAAAAAATGAATGGAAGGACAGCAGGCACTGGTAGCATGTCTTGCATCATATGGCACATTATTCATAACAATTATCAACCCACATTTAAAAGTCTGAATCAAACATTTTGGGCAATCTGTTCAAACCTCTAGCAGAATTATCTACTCTGCTGGCTTATTTGGCAGAAACAGGAAGAGGGAAGGGGTGACAACAGAGAAGGGAAAGAAGCTCTTTTTACTCTTGATCTTGGCTTCACCCCAGTCTACTGTGGTCCACAAAAAATTATTATGCCCCTGAAATATATGGCAACAGATGTCCCTCAACATGCATACTGCATTTTCACCCCCCCCCCCCCGTGGAATCCAAGCCCTAATATTAGCTATACTTAGCTTCCTATTTGGCATATTATTTTACTTGGGTCTAATATGCACTGCAAAAATAAAGCAGTTTAACACCGCTTTAACTGCCATGGCTAAATGCTATGGAATTGTGGGATTTTAGCTTTGTGATATATGTATCCTTCTCTGTCAGAGAGCTCTGGTGCCACAACAAACTCCAGGTCCCAGAATTCCATAGGCTGGATCCATTGTAGTTAAAGCAATGTCAAACTGCATTATTTCTTCAGTGCAGCTTCAGCCTTAGATATGGAATTTAGAGCTTTTGCTTCTCTTAATTTAAATAAAATAGCTAGGATCATAATTAGGTAATCAACATTTCTACTGATGTGTAAACATATGAAGCTGCAATACTATACAAGTCTTGTGTTAGCGTGTTTCTGCAGCGTGTGGAGACCACGTAGACATGTAGCACCAGGATCATGACCTTCTCAGATGAAGCCAGTAGCTTGCCTGCTGGAGAAGCACCTATCCCCTTCCAGATAGAATCATAGAATCATAGAGTTGGAAGAGACCACAAGGGCCATCCAGTCCAAACCCCTGCCATGCAGGATAGAGCAAAGAGACCCCACAGACAGATGTCTCTCAAATGAGGCTTTAATCTTGATTTCTCTATGTACAAAGCTATGTACAGTAATCTTCCAACACAGCTCACATCAGTCCATACACCAACATACATCAACCCACATGTGTGTCCTGAGGCTTCTGCCTTATACAACCATGCCTCCACATGGCACTCTGGCCCTGCCTCTTCCTCTTGGACACCTGTCACTCACCTGAGTGACTTTGCAGTTTTGCAGCAGTGCTGGGTGCTGTACAGTACCAGGTGACCATCCCCATGATGTCACATCCTGTGACACAGCATGAGTGTGAATGACTCAGCAGTGATCAAATGCTGTGTCATCATGACTGCTGCTATTCCCCACATTGTACATTTTACTTCTGGGACTTCATCTTAACATCTTGGAGACAGCTACTAGACAATTTTTTCAAGATGTATTATTCTGCTTTTGATCACAACAGTATGATTAGCAATAGCAGTTGTATCTGTGGTAATAGGACCAGATGTCTCTGTAATTAGCAATTAGAATTACCTGCAAAATGGCTCTGAAATCATGCTGTGAAAAAATGCTTTTAGGAGATGGGAAACCCAGTCTTTCTTAGGGCCTCAGCAGAAGGCTAATTGAGCCGTCTCCGATGCAGGGAAGAGGAGGAGCAGTCGCACGCTCGGCGTCCCTTTCTCTTCCTGAGGTTGTCCTCAGAGCTGCTGGCCCTCCGCATGGCCGGTGCTCCGAAGGCAACCTCCCGCCGCAGCATCCGCACACGCTGCGGCAGATAAGTCAGCGAAAGTGCGCCTCACACTTTTGGGGCGCACTTTCGCTGACTTCTGAAAGGAGCGCTGATTTAGCACTCCTTTCAGGGGTGCTGACGGTGCGCCGTGGTGAGGATGCCTCGGTTCCGCAGCGCACCGTCCCACGATGTCCCAGAGCCTCTCGTCTGCTTCCCCCCTAGATTTCCAAATGTATAGTGTTATTTTCTTGATAGCAAGAGTTATAATGAGTGGGATTTTTTGTTTGTTTTAATAAGACCTTTTCAAAATACACTTTTACAGAAAGAACTTCAAGTTCAAAAAAAGATCAGATGTGGTGAAATCAAAACTGACAGATTTGTCCAAACAGTCTGACTCTGAATCCTTGAATAATCTAACATGTTTATGGTACTGAATTAAGTCAGTCAGTTCTTTCCAAAATGTCCCTCATCTTTAATAGCACATGGTGGGCAAGTCCAACACAAGCATCACCATAAAAGTGACAACTGCATATAACTGAATTTGGCAGTGCAGATGGATGAGCATTTCATTTGAGCAGTGTGCACCAAAATTTTCAAATTTCTTCATGCATTGTGCAGAAAAATGCTTAAAGAAAGATTTTTAGAAAGATTTTTAGATTTTTAGAAAGCTGCGATTCAATTGCAAAAATATAGAACAGGGGTAGGCAACCTTTCCCCTTTAAGGGCTGAGGGGCTTCAGCTCCCAGAAGCCTCAGCCATGTTGGCCAATAGTCCCATGTTGGCCAATAGCTCCTGGGATTCTGGGAGCTGAAGAACCTCAGCCCTTAAAGGGGAAAGGTTGCCTACCCCTGATATAGAACATAAGGTGGAGGGGAATATAAAATGAGGCAGAGCACCCAGGGGATAAGCAAAATAACCTCAATCCTAAATGGTGAGAAAATAACTTGCAAAGATGTTCTTTTGAAAAGGATAGTTGGTAACTGATATCAATTTGACTTCAGCATAGGAACAATAGGTGCCCCTATGTATGAGAGAAAGAGGGATGTGGTGGCTCAAATGTTTAAGATGCTGACTCTGCTGATTGCAAGAATAGCAAGTTGGCAGTTCAAGGCTCAGATGCTGCATGATAGATTGAGCTCACATCACCATTGAACCAGCAGTTCGAAAACATGCAAATCCAGGTCAAAAGCGCACTTCTTGAGCTTGACATAGAGCTGGTGCTCCCAGAGCCTTTAGAGAATGGTGTGGATGTGGGCATCATGAGCCGCCTGGCTGGGGGAGTAAATAAAAAAATCATCTAAATAAATGATGACAAAGCAGTCCAGATAGTCCCTGAAAACATTGTTTACAAAATGTTGAAAGATGGTTGGGGCATTAAAAAGTCCAAAGGGCATTACACTATACTCATAATGCCCATACGTATCTGGAACATTGTCTTCCACTTGTCTCCTGTCCGGATACTCACCAGGTTGTATGCCCGCCGCATGTCCAGCTTGGTGAAGACCTTGGGTGTGGCAGAGCTGCTCCATCAACTCTGAGATCAAAGGCAACAGATACCAATTCCAGATGGTGATCTGGTTGAGTCCCCTGGAGGAAGCAGGTTCAAGAGACTCTCCCAGGCAGTGAATCTGCTCTGCACCTGGGGGGCCTATTTCGCTGCAGTGTGTGCCAGCATCCCTTGGTGGGACATTCCCTGAAGGCCACAGTACAGGCAGAGGCCCTCTCTCCTCCTGCATTCCTTCTTGGGATCAGTGAGCTGAGGCCAAGCTACAGTCACCTTCTGGAACCCTTGACCTCTCCAGAAAGTCCTACAAAGTCAGAGTTGTGGCTGTGGCTCCCTGCTTCAGTCTACCTACCTGCAATGTGGTCTACCACTTTTTCTGTTTCCTCCCACTTTATCAAGTATTAACATTGTTTCCATTATTCCAGTACAAGGTGTTGGTTGTTACCTTTAAAGCCCTAAATGGCTTGGGTCCAAGCTATCTCAGGGAACGCCTCCTTCCATATAATCCTCCCCACGCTGGGAGGAATTTGCTGCAGCCTCAAAAATCTAGGCTTGCAGCAACCTCCCAGAGGGCCTTTTCTGTTGTCGCCCCTAAACTCTGGAATGACCTGCCAGACGAGATCCGTCAGTTGACATCATTACACAGCTTTAAAAAAGCTGTTAAGACGGATCTCTTCCGGCAGGCCTTTCCAGATTAAACACCCCGGCCTTGGGTTCCTCGACTCCTGCATTCCTCTCATGGCCCCATCGGTAGCTGATGGATGAGGAACGCAGTAGAGGTTGATGAGGATATTGTAATCTGTTTTAATGTTGTTATTCATTTTTACAGTTATGTTCATTTTTTATCCTATTGCTATTTTAACTATGAATCATTTAATACTGTTTTAAGGGGGTGGGTTGGTTTCTTTTTTGAAATATGTTATATGGGTTTTATTGTAAGCCGCTTGGATTGTTTGCCAATAAGCAGGATATAAATTATTATTATTATTATTATTATTATTATTATTATTATTATTTCATGTTGTCTCATGATATGGCCAAAGTACAACAGTTTAATTCTTGGCATCTAGGAAGAGTTCAGGCTTGATTTGATCGAAGACCCATGCACTTGTCTTTTAGCAGTCCATGGCATCTATAGAACTTTTCTCTAGCCCCACATTTCAAATGAGTTGATTTTCTTTCTGACAGCTTTTTTTTTTTACTATAGAGTTACATGCATACAAACATACATAGAAATAGATGGTCCTGACTTTGGCATAGATGATCCTGACTTTGGTATTCAATGATATATTTTACCCTAAAGGATCTAATCTAGTTCTTTCATAGCAACACTTCTAAGTCCTAATCTTCTTCTGGTTTCTTGACTGCAGTCTCCACTTTGATTTATGGCTGCATCAAGGTATACAAAGTATACGATTATTTCAGTGTCTTCATCATCTATTTTAAAGTTATGTGAAGCAGAGACTTTTCTGGAAAAAAGGACCCAAACGTAATCTAAAAGTATCAGATCTTTTGTTATCATCTCGGTAATATTACAACCTGGGAGGTATTGTTATGTTAGAATATGTGGGACAGAGAAGTAAACAACAATCATTCTTAATTTTTGCCAATTTTTGTTAATGGATTTTTCCTCTTCTTCTTGCAGATTGGACGCTTCAGGAGGGCATTTCCTGCCATGGTTTTAAAATGACCAGTATAGATTACCTCTTTGAGTGGCTTGATTAGGGTTCTGGGTTAGTCATTAGAACATAATTAAAGTTCCTATAGTCCTATACTCCATAAGAATTTTAATTGCATTAGATGACATTAGCTTGCACATTACATCTGGTACTTTCTGCTCCAGCATGCTTATAAGTCGTTTGCTTAAAGAACCTTCTGGAAAAGCATGGTTATTTGATACAACGTACTAGGGTTGATGAGGTACCAGTAATAATGCTCAGGTACCAGTAACAATGAACTTCTCAGGAACACAGATATCCCACGCTTCTTAGATTAAATATGGAAAATTGCACTTAGCACCTCTATTATTTCACCCAGTGTCTGAAATTCTTCATGACAGTGCTTCTGCAACTATCAGATGTGGGGGACTGGCATTTCCCCCACTAATGTGCTGGGGACTGATGCTGCATTTATGTCCATTGGAAATTCTCCAGTAACCAGCAGCAGATGGCTCAGGGACTGGGAATGGTCTGGAAATTTCCACTTTGAGTAACCCTGCTGTATAGCACAGTGTGTCATAAATGTTTGCATGTAGAACTGCACTATAGTTGACCATTTTAACACCCTTGGCCTTATTTGTTGAACCATTGACGCCCTCCCCACAGCCAGCCCATGAATGGTAGTGGTGGGGATCAAAGAGAGCTCTTATTATGTCCTCATAGTCATATGCACAATGATTACACAATTTGTTGTGATCCGCTATGGCCCTCTGGAGGTCTCAGCAGATGATGTAATCATTCTGCATCTGGCTATAAGGACATAGCCAGGTGATTCTCCAATCTGCTTCCATTCTCAAACAGTCATAAATGGACATGAGGAAACCTACAGTGACCAAACAGGTTGGGAAAGGAAATATCAACCTCTGTGATGACAACAAAGACAAAATACATGCACAGGCATGGGGTAGATTTGCACCTGCATATGCTACAAGCAGGATGGTAGCCTCTATAACATAAACTAGGAAATCCCTTTGGCTAATAATGGAGTAATCCAGTGGGGTGCAGTAGTTTGAGTGTTGAATTATAACTCTGGAGACCTGGATTCAAATCCCTGCTGGGACATGGAAACCTACTGGGTGATCTTGGGGAAGCGACACACTTTCAGCCTCAGAGTAAGGCAATGACAAACCCTGTTTGAACAAATCTTGCCAAGAAAACCCCATGAAAGTTTTGCTTTAGGGTCACCAGAATTCACTGTAAGCAGAATGGAAACAAGTTCTGTTTCACATGAGGACCTCTTGTCTGCCTATTCCTCCCCTAAATCTGTCAAAAGCAGGGTTTTAGGTATATAAACAATCATGTCTATATGCCAACCCATCTCTTTAGAAATATTATTTTAAATAACAAGTGGAGAATATGTAGTCCTCCAGATGTGGTTGGACTGTAAAGCCAACAGAATAGACATTGCAAGGGAATGTGGGAGTTGCAGTCTGACAACATGAGAACTGCACATTCTCAATCCTTGTTCCAAACTGATAATAGATAGAAAGACAGACAGGCAGGCAGACAGACAGACAGACAGACAAGGGAATCTGTATCAGCATTCATTTCTTGCAAGGCCTAAAATTTCATCTAAGAGGAATGCCCCCACTAATCATCTTTTCTTTCGATATAAAACAACGTTCCTTCTAGATGAAACTTCAACCCCCTCCAAGAAAGCAGTGCCAGTCCAAGGATAATTCTTCAGAGGATGTATTTGTATTGATACATGGCCCAGACTCTCTGTGACTCAGGCATTTGTTTACCAGGTATCTCACTGGCAGCAGGGTTTTGGGTTCTCTGGAGAATAACCTCTAGAGTTTAAAGAAGAGGAGAGAAAGTGTAATCTGCTTGCATTAATCCTTTCCCTCTCTGCTTCTGTTGTGGAGCATATTTATGCAAATTTTCCAGAGGGATCTAGGTGTAAACTAGCCCATATTTGTATGCTTTATATTTTAAACAAGCCTATTAAATCCAGGTGAGATATCTGTGAAAGCATCAGGGGCTGAGATCAGAATTGCTAGTCACACTTCTCTGATGGTTCTTCTCTACAGGAGGTCTTGAATTCAGCACTTAAAAATAAATGCTCTAATGAGAGAAGCACATTTGATTAAAGGATAGCAATGTGCATAAATTTACTTAATTAGCTTATTTATCTTTTGAAATTGCTTAAGTGGTTGAGAGGAAGCATGACCAATTCCTAACTGAAGTTGTAACTGGATTACAAGGGAAGAGAGTTCACAGCACTTCAAAGTTATTATGTATTTGTTTATTTATTCAGTGTTATCAGAATGCATGGCATTTCACAGTATGTCATAAGCCAAAAAGATGGGTCTTAACCCCAAGGAGCTTACAAGCTAATCTGCAACAGTGAAGATATCGACAAAGGGAGGTGGGAAGAAGGAGAGAGGTGAAGAATGATAAGGGGAGAATGTGAATGATGTGGTTTACATGGCTTCGTTTTAGCTAGAGATGAAGACTTGAGGGATTATCCCACAAAGGTAAAAAAAGCTGAAGACAGAAAACAGAGTGGTGGTATCACATGGGTGTTCTGGTATGCTGGGAGGCAGAACAGGCAATGAAAGACAAGATGCAGAAAGAGAAGGAGATTTTGGAGTAGTTGCTGGTGGTAAGCCTGAAACAACAGAAGTTGCAAGTACAATGGGAAACAAGGCCAGGGGGCTAGAAAAGTGCAAAACAAGTGCTATAGGAGCTATAAATACAAGGAACCTATCCAGAAATAGAATTCAGCATTTGGGTGTTTGCTCTTGTTGGTTGTATAAAGTGATCCATAGGACAGGGGAGCCCAGATAATTTCTGCTCTTTTCTAACTAGAAAATAAATTAATGAATTAATGTGCTCTAATGAATGAATGTGTGCTACAGGTAGTCTTCTTGGCTAGTCTTCCTGGGCGTGATTCCCACTTACAAATGAATTGGCTTGTTATCTGAATCGATGGATCAGTTTGACAGCAGACCATGTTTCACACTACATTTGCCCCATTGCATTTTTTTGCTGTAAAATAACCCACTTGTGGTTCACAATGATGAATGAATTTATTCAAAATGGGCCCACTTCAGCCAGCGGAAGGGCAAATGTAAATTTATTCCAGTCTGCATCTGGTTCACACTTGCATGTGTGGAATTAATTTTTTAAAAAAAGATGTGAAAAAAAAATCAGCGTCAGAAAGACGTGGATTAAATGGATCTAGTGCATGCCCCCCTCCAAACCACTTCAAGTGCAATTCAGTTCAAATATGAACCAGGGTCATTTAAACTGCTTCAAGTCAGTTTGCAAACTGGTTTAAAATGTAGTGGGCTGCAGAGCTGAAGGGAAGCACACACTGCTCTCTGTCATTATTTAGGAGGCCCAGGGACCGCTAAAGTCTATACTCCCTGCCTCCTATGGAGGACATTATGGCAAACTGTTACAATCTGTAAAACAACCCTGCCAAGATGTACGTATGTATCTCTGTAAATGGAAATCCACTGACTCCCTAGCCTAGAAGATCAAAGTTTAGCTGGAAAGCATCTCCAGTCCAATCCTATAACCAGAATTCCTGCTAATTCCATTATCTACTATCATCAAGTTTGATAAGCTTCTTTTATGACCCTCTCCCATGCTTGTATGTCTGGGAGAGAGAAAAGTGCTTTGAAGTCATGCCGAAACAGAAAGAGAAACACACTCTTCTCTCCATTTGCCTACTAGGTTTGTTTGTAATGAGATAAGACTTTGTTCTCTTCTACTGAAATCACAGTATAAGTTGTTCCACTCCTTGGAACTGAAATTACTCTTTTAGACTTCCAGAATCTGGAATTTTGTGCAGAGAATCTTGTTAGTTCATTCTCTTTCTCAAAGTACTTGTTCTTGTACAGAGGGCCTTGGGCAGGTCATCATCTTTGTCCTTTCACTCTTTGAGCCAGAAGGCTCCCTAGATTTTCAAAAGTCCAACAGGACCAAGGAGAGGTAACTTATGGCATCTCTTAAATCTCTCTTTGGGGAAGTACTTTCCCTGCACATTTCAGATCCTCAAAACTGCCGCTGCTTTTTCTGGTGTGTGTATGAGTACTATGGAAGTATTATATTGTCTTTATTTTTATATCTCTTTCTTTCTCTCATGTCTCCTTTCTCTTAGCAACCCTTACAGCTTCAAACTGTAGAATTCAGAGACATAGCCATTTTAGTCTGGAATATCAGTATGCAAAAGGGTCTTGTAGCACCTTTGAGTTTAACTGTGTGAAAGAAGTTGTAGCATAAGCTTTTGTAGACTTGGGGCCTCTTCAGATGGCCCTTTGGGCTGTCCTGGAGGCAGGTATGGGGAGAGGCAGCCCCAAAGATGTCATCACGGCATGCTCTGTTACGCAGTGTCTTGATGCGCTGTGCTGGAAAGGGTGCAGAAGAGCTGCATGGTGGCTCTTCGGGCATCCTTTTTACCAGCTCTGAAAGAATCAGCTGCTTCTTTCAGGGCCAGGAAAAGGTTGGATTGGGGCCGAGGCATGGGGCAAGCTCAGTCCCAATCCTCTGCTTCTCAGGGTGGCCTAGGGTTGCCCATCTGCATCCCCCCTTGGTCTACCTCTGATCACTCATTGGAGGAAGGTGATCAAGTCTAGGAAAGTTTATGTCATAACTTCATTCACAAAGTTAGTCTCAAAGTTCTACAAAATCCCTTTGCATAGCTACAAATTATATAATTCCAAACCCCCACAGTCTTGCAAATGTGCTCATTTTGAGTTAATATCTCCCCATCCTTAAGCAACTGTGTTATATTTTGCATGTACTTTTTAATATTTGCTATTCCCTAATGCAACTGTTGGGTATTCCTTGATTGCTATATGTTCAATACAAAGTTCCTTTTAGAAAATTCTGTGTGAATGTGGGGGTTTTGAGTCCAATCTGCCACAAATGCACTATTTTCAAAGTCACAAGATCACCAGTAGGCAGGTGTACTAAGAGCATGCATGAATTCATTCTGTGTTTGGTAATGAAAGAAAATATCAGACTTCCTACACCTATCCATCAAAGGGTTTGCTTGCCCTCTTCCTGCCAGAAGAACACTGACTTCCTTTTTAAAATTCCAGCACTGTAATGTAAGCAGTATGTGGTAAATAAAAGACTCCATTAGAAAAGAAGCTACCATGCAAATACTCCCAGAAGATGGAGATCTTACCTTTTATACTGCATTATACTGAATCCTTTAAAAAACAAAACAAAAAAATGGGGACTGATGTATGCTCTGCTTCCCCAGAATATTTTACTGCTGGTTTGAAACTTCAGATTTATAGCACTGCTCAGAATTGCTAGTTTTAAGGAATGTGGTAGTACTTTCAACAAAAGTGCTTTGCAGCTACACTAAGAGATCCTACCATTAGGCAGAGTAAAGCAACAACCTCAGGAATCAGATTTTGGGTGTCATGGAAGCACAGAAAATTTGTTAGTTGCTGAATTTGTTATTATTGTATTTTTACCATCCGGGGTTGCAAAGGTACTTAATGCCATTTTCTATGCCATGCATGCAATTAAGATGGATGGCTTTGGGAACCATGAACCTGTTGCATTGTCTCCTGTGGCAGAATCTCTTGGGCTAACTCTGGTTAGTGGGATGCTTCTGTGCAAGGGGAATCTGGAAAGATTGGTGGAAGAAGCTGCAGTTCTATTTGCCTCAGAACATATTGTTGTTCTCTTAAGGTGTAGCCACTCTGTCCAATTATTGTACTTTGATACCACTTTAACTGCTGCAGCTCACCCCTCTAGAATCTTGGTAGTTTTGGGTGGGAATTGAAACTCTCTGCTAATTGCAACAGCAGAGTGCAATTGCAAATTCTATGTACCTCACCAAACTACAGATCTCAAGATTTCATAGAATGAGAACATGGCAATTAAAGTGATTTCAAAGTGCTATAATTGCATTGTATGACTTTACACTTAGGGGGGATGCAGACAGGCTTCTGTGGGCCACCCTGGGAAGGATTGGGGCTGAGGCTGCCCCACACCTCAGCCCCAATCCTCCCTTCTGCCAGGCCTGAAAGGAGCACTAAAATGCCAGTCCTTCCAGAACTGGAAGAAGGGGTGCATCAAGAGCCACCACACAGCTCTTTTGCACCTCTTCCAGTGCAGTGCGTGATGACGCTGCACTGGGAGGATGTATTCAGGGCGCACGCAGTGTGTAATGGCACACGCCTTGATGACGTCCTCAGGGAGGGGTTGAGGCAGCCGCCGTGTGGCTGCCCCTCCCCTTCCGTGCCTCCAAGACAGCGCTTTGCACTGTATGGAGAGGCCCTTAGTCAGACATTCAGTGGCCAAACTTATGCACTGCATGCAAATGATCACAATTAAATGGAATAGGAAAGCCTACCAGTATTGCCTTTTCCTAATTTGATTTTTTTAAACTGATTTTTTTTTTTGAGCCTCACAAAGGCAACCCCCTCTCTGAACAAATTTTGCTCAGAAAACCTCATAATAGGTTCACCTTTGTCCTTAAGCTAAGCTTGTGTGCCTTAAATCAGAAATGACTTGAAGGCACACAACGACAACTGAAATATGAAAGTTGTGAATTTTATAAATTTGGGGAAGCTTCTTTCAAAATGAAACCTTTCCTCCACCATTCATTCTGGTTGAACTGAATAGGAAACACCTATTGCCAATGCAATGAAGACCATGTTGTACCTGCATATCAGAGATGAAGATGAGGAACTTGTCAGAATGAATAAATAAAGTGGCATCTGTAATTCATCACAAATACCCTATGGCAGGGGTAGGCAACCTTTCCCCTTTAAGGGCC
>CM034706.1:20952700-20965302 GCA_020142125.1 Phrynosoma platyrhinos
GGCCACACAGCTCGAAAAACCCACAAAAAACTATGGATGCTGGCCATGCAAACTTACGACTTCACATTGCATTTTGATACTTTTTCTTCCTTCTCAATCCAAATGCTCTTCTGTTTTTTTTTTGTTTAAAAAAATCAATAGAAATATTGCACAATTCATTTGTAGCTATCTTGTTTCTGATGTTGTTTGTGACACCAGATATGAGCATAACCAGCCTGCTAGGACTCCTTCCCAGATGTGCTGCAATCCTCAAGTAGCCTCCTTCTGTTTTCCCCTCAATACGCCTTTACATTTATTTATGTATTTATTTATTATTTTAGCACACAAATATACATAAACCTCCTTGACTCCCAGCCTAGATGTCAGACTGTAGTAGATTGCATCAGTTCACAATATCAGATAAATCTGTGTATTCAGAACCTTACTTTGTCACCTTAACATGAAGAACAGTCTAAAAAGTAAAAGGTGAATGCCACAAGGTTTGATGTTGTAAATATCCATCCATCTTTCTGTTGAAAATAGATCTGAATCATCTGGTTAGGTGTGAAAGAAGAAACAATTGTCCAGTGAAAAATTAATTTATTTGGCTGGTTAGAGATATATGGACCACCAGTGGTTAGAATAACAACAACCCACAGGACACAAATGCAACTAGAATCTAATTGGTCAGTCAGAAAGCTTGTTTTTATAGAAATTACTCTTGTTTTCTAGGTTCCAGGGTTTAAATGTCTGTTAGAGACTATTTGTGATCCAAATAGATTGGGGGGGGGGGTTGGCAGTTCTCTCATGCACCACAACCCTTCCCCACTGTGCCCTTTTTCTGGATAAAAAGGATAAATTGATTCTGACAAGTGGTGATTTTCCTTTCCAGTAGATCACAGCACCTACTCCACTCTGCTGTTTACCTTTCAAAAATTACCATTTTTTAAAATCAGAGGCAGACTTAGGATGCTTCCAGTGTTATTTTGTTTTTGCATGTTTGGCAACCTGTGAATCTCCCTCCCACCAGGATGTCAGGTTCAAATTGCCTTTTGGCCTTCCATTGGGAGCAAATAAACTCCTTCTTGGGACAACTTCTGTGGGCACAGGTCCATTGCCAGGCACAGCTCAGTGTTCTGATTATGAACTTTAAAGCCTGATATAGCTTGGATGTAGATTAGGGGTGTAGCTGGGGGTGAGGGAGAGATAAGGACACTGTTTCCCAAATAAAAATTTTGTGTCCCCCCCCCATGAAATATCCTTCAGTCCCCACATTTGTAGCACTACAGTGAATGAATGAATGAATGAATGAATGAATGAATGAATGAATGAAAAGCCTTCAGTCCTATAACTCTTATACTTGCTGTATTCACATTCCCTTCTATCTTTGCCTGCCCTTTTTCTTTAGATTCCTAAATTGTATTTCCCACTGCTCAAATGAAGTTTTAAGTTGTTGCAATCAGGGAAATTTAGTAGAATAATAGAATCATAGAATCACAGAGTTGGAAGAGACCCCAAAGGTCAAACAGTCCAATCCTCTACTTTGCAGGAACAGACAATCAAAGAACCCCTAACAGATGGCCATCCAGCCTCTGTTTAAAAACCTCCAAAGAAGGAGACTCCACCACTTTTTGAGAGAGTATGTTCCACTCTTGAATAGGAAATTCTTCCTAATGGTGAGGTGGAATCTCTTTTCCTAAAGTTTGAATCCATTATTCTGGATCCTGTTCTCTGAGGAAGCAGAAAACAAGCTTGCTCTATCCTCAATATGACACCCCTTCAAATATTTAAACAGGGCTATCATATCACCTCTTAACTGTCTCTTCTCCAGGCTAAACATACCCATCTCCCTAAACAAACCCATCCCTAAAAGGGCATGGTTTCCAGAACTTTCATTATTTTAGTCACCAACTCTGAACATGCTCCAGCTTCTCAACATCCCTTTTGAATTGTGGTGCTCAGAACTGGACACAATATTCCAGGCGAGGTCTGACTAAAGCAGAATTTATTGTTGTTGTTAACTGCCTTTGTGTAGATGGTGACCCTATGGATGAGACATCTCCCCAGGCCCCCCTGTCCTCTACTGCTCTGCCAAGCACCTGAAAACTCATATTTGTGGTCTCTTTGATAAAGTTCATCCATCTAGCAAGTGGCCTTCCTCTCTTTCTACTTCTTTCCATCTTTTCTAACATTATTGTCTTTTCCAACAATTCATGCTTTCTCATGATGTGTCCAAAGTACTACAGCCTAACTCTAACATCTAGGCTTCTAGGGATATCTTTGGCTTGGTCTGTTCTAGGACTCATTTGTTTGTCCTTTTTACTGTCCTCAACACTCTTCTTCAGCACTAAATTATTGCAAATGCGTTGATTTTCCTCCTATCTTCTTTCTTGACTGTCCAGATCTCACATCCATACATGGTAATAGGGAATACGGTGGCTTGTATGATTCAGACTTTTGTGCTGAGTTGTATTACTTTGCATTTTAGGATCTTTTCTAGTTCTTTCATAGCTACCCTCCCCATTTTTAATCTTCTCCTGATTTCCTAGCTGCAGTCCCCATTCTGATCCATGTTTTATCGCAGATATGAGAACTCTTTCTATTTCCTTATTGTCTAGTTTAAATGCGTGTAAATTCTCTGTGGTCATTTTTTTTTAATTTTCTTTATGTTCAACAGTAAACCTGCCTTTGCACTTTCTTTTTTGATCTTCCTTAGTTGTTGTTCCAGGTCTCATCAGCGTATCTCAGATTATTGATATTTCTTCCTCCTATTTTCACTCCTCCCTCTTTCATGTCCAAGCCTGCTTTCCTTACAATATGTTCTGCATATAGGTTGAATAGGTAGGGTGATAGGATGAAGCCTTGTCTGACTCCTTTGCCAATTGGGAACCATTCTGTTTCTCCGTGTTTTGTTCTGACAGTAGCCTCTTGTCCTGAGTACAGATTCCTCATTAGGACTATCAGATGTGTTGGCACTCCCATGTCCTTAAGGGCATTACGTAGCCTTTCATGATATATGCAGTCAAAGCAGAATAGAGTGGCACTATTATTTCCCTTGATCTAGAGACTATACTTCTATTGAGCCTAGAATCACATTAGGCTTTTTACCTGCCATATCACACTGTTGACTTATGTTCAACTTGTGGTCTGCTAGGACTCCTACATCCCTTTCACATGCAGTCTTGTTAAGCCAGGTGTCCCCCATCACTGGGATATCATTGGGAGGGACATCATTATTATGAAGAGTGGGAGTGCTGCTTCCCCTACAGCTACATTGTGATCCAGATTGATAGAAAGCTTGAGTTTTGAGCTTGCCTCAACTTTAGCTTTGGAGGAAGGATTTCTCTTGGTCCCACTCCCTTTACATGAATGTTTGACATGGTCATGAGAGAGGGTGTTCTCAGTGACTGCATCGAAACAGTGGAATTCTCTTCCATGTGAGACTAGGCTAGTTCCTCCTTCACTCTTATTCTGATAGTAGGTAAATAATTTATTAGATAAGATATTGGCCAGTAATTTGCTGCTGTGGAAAGGTCTTTTAATAGAATGTACTGTACTTATGCCCCCTTTTTGTTATGTTTTAAATATGTTTTTTCAGTTGATTTTATTCTGTGTTTGGTTTTAATATGATAAGCATTTTGGGGAATATGATAACCAGTTTGGGGAATAGGGATTCAGCCTGTGCTGGATGGACCGACACTCCCCCTAAAGGTGCAAGTCTGCAACTTGGGTGTGATCTTGGATTCAGCTTTGACCCTGGAAGCTAAAATTTCAATAGTGAAAGCACATCAGTCCACCATGTATTATGGGTTCTGCATTCACAGAGAGGACCTGGGAAGAAGAGAAGGGTCTTCCCAGAAGATCTTAAAACATGAGTAGCTTCATGTGGAAGGATGTTATTGTTGTTGCTTGCCTTCAAGCATTTCAAATTATAGTGTCCCTAAGACAAACTTATCATATGGTTTTCTTTGCAAGATTTTTCCCCTGATGCTGAGAGCATGTGACTTACCCAAGGTCACCCAGTAGGTTTCATAGATGAGTGGGGATTTGAATTCTGGTCACCAGAGTCATAGTCCACCACTCAAACTACTACACCACATTGGCTCTGTGGGAGAATATACTCATTCAAATAAGCTAGATGGATCCATATATGGCTTTGTAACAAGCACTTTGAATTGTGCCCAAAATGAACCAGCAGCAACTGAAACTGTTGCAATAAGGAAGTTGTATGCTTCCTATAGCCAACCTCAGTTAACAATCTAGTTGCAGCTCTTTGGATCAGCTGAATACTCTTCAAAGACAAATTACAGAAATCTAAATATTATGTAACTAAGACATGTGTTACCATAGTAAGCAGATCTAGTGGCACTTACAGTAAAGGAGAGGAATGGCTGTCTCAAATACTCCTTTGCTAGACTTGGCTTTAGTTTTTAGGTTTTTTTTGGGTTTGAATGACACATTTTGTGTAACTGTGGATGATGATTAATGACACACTATGTAACATCACCAGGGATTGTCCCTTGGTCTCATCTTCTGACCCTGAAATCTCAGCTGAAAAATCTGTCTGTCTGTGTGTGTAATCTTAACAAACAAAGGAAAGATAAAACAGTTGAAGAAGAGAAAGGAAAAAGGAAGGCATAAAGTGAGACAAAATATAGCTGGTTATTCAGTAGAATAGCTTATCTTAGCTAAATATTTGAACTGAATGAATTGAAAACCATTCATTGTAAGAGTGATGTGAGCTGACTGGAAAATTGCACCATTTAATTGTGATGGTCTATTTTCACAAGGAAAGTTTTCCCATAATACTGCAGTCATCCAAGCTTCTCTAAACTGAGAATCTGAATGTGATTCTCAATGTTCTGTGAACTGGGGTATGAGTGCATGAAACTATTATCAAAGGTTAGCCAAATCTAATAAAAAATGCTGTTTTTTGTCTTCATAGAAGACTCCTGCATACTTGATTCTTTGGGGAATATTTACTAAAGAAAGAAAGATAAAGATTAACAGAAAGATTGCCCCATGGAGTGCTCCTGGGGAAGAGAAAATGCTGACATACCATTGAGATCACAGTGAGCTCTTCTGAATGGATACGGTACTATTATACTTTGCACCGCAGAGCTACTGACAAAGCCAGTGAAAGAGTAATGCAGGAAGAAAGAGAAAAGAGTTCCTTCCTCTCCCGAGAAGTTACCTCCCTTGGGGCCTATCTGATTAGAAAGGCTGTTTAATTAGAATGATTTTTAGTTTGCGCAGCAGTTGTGAGAACACAAGAAGTGGGTTTTGTCTCAGGGACTCGGGGGTAGCAAATTCTTTGATATATTTGTTCTGCTTTTCATAAACAAAAAGCCTGGCATTTAGGTTTTTATTACCATCATATAATGGTAATTATCCATACTGATAACCTAATATGAAAGCATTACTTCATTCTGTGAAGTTACAGTGTCTGCTGTGCTTTATGAAGATGCCAAGGGGTTCTTTGCTAAGCTGCAGATAACAAATGGTTTCCAAAGTCTTGGAAGTGACACTTAAATTTTACACCATAATCTAAATCTTTGCAATAGCACAAAAATTCGGAAAACTGCCTCCTGCATTAAGCAGCAGGCAAATAACATCAGTGGGATCACATTTGCCTATAGCAGAGGAAGACAACTACATGGCTTTGGGCCCACATTCACTATCCATTGGGAATTGCAGGGCCACACATGCCTGTCACTGTCCACCACACCTGACTTTTTAAAACTTTTTTTAAAAAAAGTTATTTTTTTTTTCATTTTGTTTTATCACTTTAATTCATTTTTGGTTTCTTCAAATCCTACTTCTTTATAATCCACTTTGAATCTATCTGCCAGCTGTTTATTTGGAAACCAATGGATATTTTTATCCAGTTCTTTCAGGTCTTCTATTGGCTTTAGTTCATATGATCCTCTTCATATGATCCGGTAGTTCTCGCTATCTTCCAAAAAATGCTTCCTGAGGTGACACCCATAAAGGTAATTTTCTATAGAAATTTTCTTTGTACTGTAACCAAATTTAGATTAATGATCTTCTGATATAGTGATGTTCAAATTCTTTATGTACCTTTGTCTTGTAGTTAAGGACAAACTGGAGATTCAGTGGAGTCAATTGTATACAATGTAAATATATATTGAAAATGATATGAATATTTCATTATGAAATGTGTTAAAGAAAAGTATCTTTTAATAAAAATGTAAATATAAAAAAAGTATGGGGTGCCATTTTTGACATGTTTTTTTTCTTCAAATTTTTGAAAGTTTTTTTGGGGTGGGCTCTAGAGGGCCTAAAATGGCCTTGGGGTTCATTTTGCTTATTCCTGACCTCAGAAACTATGTTTGTGGTTGTTCATGTACCACCAGCTGTACTCTGAGATGTATTAAGGGTAGAAATTCAAAGGGAAGTCCTAGATGAATCTCTCTGCCTAGGCATACAGGGGGAACCTGTGTGCAGTCACTGAAGTTAGATTATTTTCCTGAAGTTTGGAAGAAAGCCAAGGTAACACCAATTTTTAAGGCAGGATTTCAGAAAATATAGATCCCTGAGAAAATGGATAGAGGGTAAAACTAGAACAATTAAACAGTCTAAAAGATAGATCTTACGGAATGAATATTAGCACAGATCTGCATTATCATCTTTTGGATATTTTTTATGTGTTCTGCCACAACCAAATAATTCTGCATTTTCCCTTAACAACAGCCATCCATTCTCCCAATCTCCCTCCCACAACATTTCTGTTGGACTAAAGATAAACCTGTTGCATGGTGAAACAGTCTGGCCAGCCAGGAAGCTGTCCATGTTGCTGTTGGATACTATCAAGTTGACTCCAGTTTATGGCATCCCTATCTTAGGGTTTTCTTGACAAGATTTATTCAAAGGTTTGTCATTGCCTCCTCTTAACTCAAGAATATGTGCCTTGTCCAAGGTCACCCAGTGGCTTTCCATGGCTGAGTAGGGATCTAAACCCATTTCCTGAAGAGTTTGTCCAGGACTAAGCTACTGCACAGTGCTGGCTGCCTACCCCTGGCCTACACTGTAGATTAAAATTTGTTAAAAAAATTTTTTTTTGTAATATTATTACAAATATAATTATGTATTTGTAAATAAATAACATATTTATATCTGTGTGATAGGGATACAATTACTTTCTAATTTTGTTCCTTCAGTGAAGTAGTGAATTGAAATTTTCTTCATGCTGAAATAAAATCTTTGAAAACTGTACAGTTTTTGAAGACTCCTTGCAATTTGAGACTTAATCTGCCCAAAATTTACATTAATCTATTTGTATAGGAAACATATCTGGTACAGATTTTTTTTCCCTGTGGAAAAATGCTGTTGGTGGGGATGTATTCTGTACAAAATATGCATCTGTCTTTTTGGCACAAGAAACAACAATTTCTGTACATGAAGCAGTTTTTTTTGTACAGAAAACAATTTCCTGCATAGAAAATTCTATTTTCTGTTCATAAAAAATGTGCAAATTTTGCATAGAATAAGTCCTGAATTGAAAAGGTCCCTCTCAGTCCAGGACTTTCCTCATCAAAAATTCTTGACATTCATTTTGAACATTTTCAAATATTCTTTTCATTGCTACTGTATTGAGATTTTAATAATAATAATAATAAATTTTATTTTTATACCGCCCATTGGTAGTCCAATCCGGGCGGTTTACAGCATAAAAATAACATAAACATAAGCATATAACATAAAACAACATTTTCCCTCCCACTTAGGCTAGGTCCGATGGAGATGGGCCTGCATCTCTCCCCCAGATGTCAGATGGAGTGGAGGGAGGGCTCTTCAACTTAGGCTAGGCCCGATGGAGATGGGCCTGCATCTCTCCCCCGGATGACGTCGGATGGAGTGGAGGGAGGGCTGTTCTTCTTAGGCTAGGCCCGATGGAGATGGGCATGCATATCTCCCCCAGATGACGTTGGATGGAGTGGAGGGAGGGCTCTTCAACTTAAGCTAGGCCCGATGGAGATGTGATAGACAGCACAATTTTCATTGTGAATGCTAATAAGCATGTTAATACTGTGAATTCTCTAGAACTGGAGTGGGCATCTATAATAGCTCTGGGAACCAATTTTTGGTTTTTGAACTCTTGGGGTGTCTGTCAATCCTTCCAGTAAAAATGTAAAGAAACCCTAAACCAGCAGTAAATAATTTTAAACAGCAACAATGTTTGATACTAAACAAAACTGATCTTCAAGTCAAGGCCTGGTTATGTTGAAAAGTACAAAATAAAATATGAAAAGAAACTCAAAACCAGTAATAAATAATTTTGAATAACAAAAGTTTTTTGAAATGAAAGAGAGGTGATCTTGGAATCAAGGCCAGTTTATGGTGAAAAGTAGAAAAGAAAATATGAACAATACCAGAGATGATAACTCAAACCAAGTTCAAGGTAATTACTCAAACCAGCCTGGTTTTTTTTTTGTTTTTGTTTTTTGCTGGTGAAGGCTTATTTAACTGCTTCCCAAAGCATGATGCAAACTTTGTTTTACAATACCAGATGAGTAACAATGCAAGACGCAAACCAAAGTTTTTGTGTCATTATGTACTTGCATAGTATGTCTTTGTCCAATACTTTTTGTTCTATTGCACTGAAAAGTGGTGACTTAGGGGGGATGCAGACCAGGGCGTCCAGGACGCCCTGGTCCGGAGTGCCGCAGGGCTATGGCAGCCTCACCGCGGCGCCTCCCCGGCGACCCTGAAAGGAGCGCCAAAAAGGCACTCCTTTCATAAGTCAGAGAAAGGGCGCCCTAAAAGCGGCGGGCACCCTTTCTCTGACTTATCCCCCACAGCGCGTCCGGACGCTGCGGGAGGAGGTCGCCCTGAACGCGCCGGGCGTCCGGTGGCCCGGAAGTGTTCAGGGCGAGCTCAGGAAGAGGAAGGGCCGCCGTGCGTGCGGTGGCACCTCCTCTTCCTGGCCTCGGAGACGACTCAATTAGTCGTCTGCCGAGGCCTTTAGATTAACACAATTCCAGCTCATTACTGCAAACAGTAACTGGTTACCAAGGTGACTGGTTGGAAGAAAGAGGTACTTCTTAGCTCTGCTTCTAAAGGCATCCACTTGTATGCTGTGTAACTTTATAATATCTCAATCAATGCTAGCCTTTTGCTGATAGGAACATAGGGATTTACCTTATGATAAATCAAGCCATTGGTCCATCTAGCCCAATTTGTCATCTTTGGAAATCAGTAGCTTTCCAAGCTATTAGGTAGAATTTTTCTAGCCCTATCTAGAGATGCCCAAGAGTGAACTTGGATCCCTCTGTGAGTAAAGCAGTGATGTGGTGAGCAGGAATCATGGGTATCAGAAGAACTTGCCAATAGTGTGCATAATAGTCACATTGCAGCAATGGGCATAGAAAGACACCCCCCCTGACTTGTCGGGAGGGGTATCTTGTTGTATTGGCCAAATAAGGACAAAGACTCCTCATTGGTCAGGGCGTGGAGGTGAAGATCTCACCACCGCATCCAGGCCAACAGGTTGTGGTTAATAATTCTCGCATGGAGGCTGTTATGCAAGATTTGGATGAGAGTTTGTTGCTTATAACTCGGTGCAGACATGATAATTTGCCTCTTCCTACGCTTTGTTTATTCCCACTAGGAGTTGTTCCTAAAAAAGCTCTTGTGGAATTTAGGCTAATTCACAATTTATCATACCCTAAAGGTGAATCGGTGATGATGCCATTGACCCAGGGCTTACCTCTGTTAGGTACAGATTGTTTGACTCAGCAGTCACGATGATTAGGAGTTTGGGTTCAGGTGCCCTGCTGGCTAAATGGGATGTTAAGTCCGCTTTCAGACTTCTCCCTGTATACCCAGATGATTTTGATTTGCTCGGTTTTCAGTTTGAGGGCAAATTTTATTTTGACAAAGCAATGCCAATGGGGTGCTCAATTTCTTGTGCTGCGTTTGAGACTTTCAGCACTTTCCTCCATTGGTGTGCTGTTAAGAGAACTGGCAAAAATTCTATTGCCATTATTTAAATGATTTTCTATTAGCTGGTTCTCCTGACTCCTCACAATGCCTCAATACCCTAGTACAATTTCAAGAATTGATGCAGGAATTGGGAGTGCCTCTTGCCGAGGAGAAGACAGAGGGTCCTAACACTCAACTAACATTTTTGGGCATTGAGATAGACACTATTGCAGGAATTTCTCATTTGCTCTCTGAGAAATTGGTATCCATGAGGCAGCAAGTCCAACTTATGTTAAATAAACAAAAGGCTACCCTGCTTGAATTTCAATCACTTACAGGCTTATTAAACTTTGCCTGTAGGGTGGTAGTTCCAGGATGAGCATTTGGTGCTAGACTTTACAAGGCCACTGCAGGATTAGTGGTTCAGCATCACCACATTAGAATCACAAGGGGCATCTGTGAGGATCTTAAGGTTTGGCACTCCTTTTTGGAGAATTATAATGGTGTATCATTTTGGAGAACTGAAATGCTGCTTTGTGCAGATTTTCAGGTGCATTCTGATGCTGCTGGTGCCCATGGCTTTGGTGTTTTTTGGAATGGCCAATGGGCTGCTGAGGCCTGGCTTCCTGCATGAGTGGAATCTGGCCTTACCAGGGACCTTACTTTTTTGGAATTATTTCCAATCATTGTTGCTGTCTATTTATGGGGAAGCCATTTCACTAATAAGTCTATTTGGTTTTGGTGTGACAACCAAGCGGTAGTGCATGTGGTGAATTCACAGTCCTCCAAATCTCCTAAGGTGATGGGTTGGGTGAGGGCAATGGTTTTACAATGTTTAAAGTTTAATGTATTGTTTAGCGTTCACCATGTTCCTGGTTTGCTTAACCCTTTGGTGGACGCCCTTTCTCATTTTCAGATTACTAGGTTCCGGCAGTTAGCGACCCAGGCTACTTTACACCCGCTGGAGGTACCGACATTTCTCTGGAACCTTGGATATTAGAAGTTCGCAGGGCAATGTTGAATTCCATTGCCCCATCAACATGCAAGTCTTATCAAACAGCCCTAAATTCTTTTAGCCAATTCATGTGTCAAATTGGGGAAGTAATAACTTGGCCTATTAATGTGGATTTGGTACTTCGTTTTATTGTTGCGCTCAGACAATTGGGACTATCACCTGTCACCATCAGGGGCAGGTTAGCTGCTTTGGCATTTTTCTCCAGGGCTAATGGTTATTTTGACCCAACTGTTGACTTTAGAGTCAAAAAGGTGGTAGAAGGATGGTCCAGAAAGTCTATTATCTCAAAGGACGCCAGAAGACCAATAAATGGCCCTGTCCTGGCTTTGTTATGGGAGCAACTGGCCGTAGTATGCTATTCACATGAGGAATTGGCTTTATTTAGGGCAGTGTTTGCTACTGCATTTTTTGGTGCCCTGAGAATCAGTGAGATGGTTCCTGGTTCAAGGAATAATACATCAGGCAGGGCACTTCCAATTTCTGATATTAATTTAACTGATCATGGTATTCAGATATGCATTAGGTGGTCTAAGACTGACCAGTTTGTCAAGGGTCAGTCTTTATTCTTAGCTAAGGCCCAACGGAGTCAAATCTGCCCTGTGGTGGCAATGGATAACTATTTAAGAATCAGGCCTAAGGTCCCTGGATATCTGTTTCTTCATTTATCAGGTTTGCCCCTGACACAATTTCAATTCAGGGCAGTGCTTAAGGAAGCAGTTAAGAAGGCTGGGCTGCCTATTGATTCCTTTTCTTTGCACTCCTTTCGTATAGGAGCTGTGATGGTTTCTGCCACTCATGGCATGAGTGAAACTGATATTTGTAAGATTGGTAGGTGGCACTCACACACTTTTAAATCTTATGTTAGACAATTGGGCACTGGGACTCTTGATTAGTCTTGCTAACTGTTTTATTTTATTTCAGCTTTTTTCAGCCTGGGCGATATTTGGATCATTGGGCATAGCCTGGTGGCTTGGGCTGAGCATTTCCTGAAGGAGTATTGTTCCAACACTTCTTTGGGCTTGTTTAACCTTAGTCGTACAATTTGGTTTGGCGACAGAGGCATGAAGGGGCCGTCTCTCATGCCTTACATGAAGGTGTTGATTCAGTCCCGTCCTTCCCCCTGGGCAGTGGTTGTTCACCTGGGGGGAAATGATTTGGCGCATGTACCGTGTCTACAACTGGCCAAACAAATTGTTAAAGATTTGGAAGAATTACAAGCAATGTTGCCTTGTGCGAAGATAATTTGGACCAAATTGGTGCCCTGGCGATCATGGTCTGGTGCACAAAAAGATTCTGCCATCAATAATGCTCAGCGGTGGCTTAATCGCTTTGTGACTAAACAACTGTTAATAGAATGCTGAATAACAGACATGCCCCTCTTTAACAGTTGTTTAGTCACAAAGCGATTAAGCCACCGCCTAGCATTATTGATGGCAGAATCTTTTTGTGCACCAGACCATGATCGCCACAACTTTATTAAATAGTACAGGGTCAAATTATTATTAAACATAATAATAAATCATCTTTGCACAGGTGGAGAGGTGTATCCCATCATCACAAAACAGTTGTGGCTTATCCAACTTAATAGAATGCTGAATAACAGACATGCCCCTCTTTAAGTTGGATAAGCCACAACTGTTTTGTGATGATGGGATACACCTCT
>CM034706.1:20985522-20998136 GCA_020142125.1 Phrynosoma platyrhinos
TTAGTCAGAAGCTAACTGATTTCTCTGGCTAAAGCACCTTGTTCTTTGAATCTCTGTTTGACTTCTTGACTTGGATCTTTGGACTTCATACTGACCATTCTACTTTGCTGAAACCCTTGATCTTCCTGGACTGCTTAACTATGCTGTTTGTTTGACCCTTTGGCTTGCACCCAGACTGACTATGGACCTTGTTTCTGGACTCTGCCTTTTGTTTGCAAGTTTGCCATTCAAGACTTGCCTTACTCCGCAAACTCTGTGTGGTGTTCTTTTGTTTATTTGGACTTTGTTATTAGCTGCCGGCTGATTTCCTGGACATGTGGTGCTGGAGAGGAGTGCTGAGGATACTGTGGGCAGTCAAAAAGACAAACAAATGTGTCCTGGAATAGATAAGGCCAGAAGTCTCCTTGGAACTTTGGCCACATCATAAGAAGGCATGATTCATTAGAAAAGACAATAATGCTAGTAGCAGAAAAAGAGAAGACCACACACCAGAAGGATAGACTCAATCAGGGAGGTCATAGGTCTAAATCTTCAGGATCTAAGCAGAGTAGTGGAGGATAATAGGGGCTTGGAGATGTCTCATCAATAGGGTTGCCCTTAGCTGAGGTTGACTCAAGGGCAATTAACAACAACCACAAGCTGTAGTTGTGATTAGCAATGGATTTCATCTGTGGCTGGAAAAGTGTGACCCCAGTACTCTATGTAATCCCTCCGAGCTGTTTTTGAGGACCATAATCTACCAACTCTTGAGAACACTTTTCAGGGGCCTGAAAAAGGGGGTTGATTCTGGCAAGTTTTGGTTGCTACCAGTCACTCCTATACTGTTCAATATTAGTGGGTGATGGAATCTAAATCAGAAATTTTCTTACCATTACTTGGGCTTTGGGGGGCATTTTGGCAGTCTATGTAACCTTCAGAAGGCCCCAGCATCAAGAAATTGGTCTTTGAATGCATTGTAGTTCTCCATCTCTGATGTAGCCAGAAATTAAGAAACTTATGATGTAGAGGAAGTAGCAGAATTTGGCTTTTGGATACAGAGGAGATAAATCCTGATGGTATGTAATGTATCAAAGCCCTCTAATCTATCCCATTTCTTTACACTACCTGAAAATCTATGTGTTAATATGCAAATTGAAATTACTCATCTGCTTTTATTCCATTGGTGGCACTTGAAAAATTCTTCAATGGAGAAAGTGAACTCTTTGTATTTCTTTCTTGGCACTTGCTTGTATTAAACAAAACAGATCTCTTTGGTAAAAAGATTTTTTCTCTCTGCCTGGTTCATATGCATTTGGTTTTGTTTAGTTTTGCATGGAAATTATGGTTTGCATGGAAATGATAGTGTGGCTTATCCTCCTGTAGTTTTTAGTTCTGCAAGTGGAATGAAGATGATTCCAAGTGAAGAGATTAGGAATGGAAAGAATATTTGTAAATTTCTCATCCTCAGACAGAGAAGCTATGAAATCACTAGGTTATGTGAGAGTTTTCTCTTTCAGCAAGATAATGACAAAAGGAGTATTTTCCTTTTCAAATTTTGTCAAAAATTCCTCTATGCGTAAGTACTGTTTTATCTTTTTGTGAAGCAAAGCCCAGGCATACAACAGAAATACTTGATGGTTAATTTAAAAAATAGTGCAAACAACCTATCTAATGCATCTCATTTTTAAAGTCCATACATCAAAGAAACTGCTATTGTACTTATTGTAGTAAATTATTTAGCAATTTACAATGTAAACAAATTATGATATTTATGTACTTTGCTCATCTTGTTATCTCACAAGTGAAGAGGAAAAAAAGTGATTTCTCATTCTCATGTGGGAATGAGATAAAGCAGAGTTTGCATCCTTAAAAGAGATACACCTCTGTTAGTTACCAGGATAGTAAACCATATTTCATTATATTTTCATGGTACAAAGATCTCCTAAGCAACCTTGGAATTTTTTTTAAGGCATGTGTGTGAGGGGTTTTCAATCTGACAGGTAGATCATTATTAATTGTGACTGCTTTTTGGTATGCTTTTACAAAACACCAAAAAAAAATAGAATACAGTGGATCACCACCACCACTGTTTGTTTTATAGTCCCATAGGATTTTGACATCAGCATTTGGACAGCTTTTTCATGGTTATGTTCCTACAGTTCTTTGTGAATGTTAAGTCATATTTTCTTGCATAAATTGCAATGTGTAATTGTACCCACTTAATCAGTTTGTACAGCTTTGCTGTATGAATAGATATGGTAATCAACAGAAGAGAAAATAACTGTGGTTCCAGTAGTGATAGGTGTTTGAGAAGCAATTTCAGATGGACTAACAACACATATGAAGGAAATCACCATAGATAGAATCACCATAACACAATTCTAAAAACTGACACTGCATGGATATGCTACCAATGATACCTCTCTATTCCTAGATTCTTGGATGTAATCCAAATTATTGATGATCCAAAATGCTAGTTAGACCATCCTGGTACAAAATTAAAATTAATACATAAACATATAAAAATGTAAGACTCTAGGCCAATTCAGATGGCCCGAAAGGGGCAGCATAGAGCCACCGCTGGGAGCGGCAGATTGGGCCATGACAACCATATGCCATGGCCCCGATTCTCCTTTTTGCCAGCCCAAAAGAGCAGCAAAATGCAGCTACTTTTGGGGGTGGCAAAAGGCTGCCCTTAGAACCGGTGCCATGGCTTTTTTGTGTTCTTTTGGTGCAGCATGTGTGCATGCTGTGACAGGAGGGTGTCCTGATGCCACACACCATGCAGACAGATGCATAGTGTCAGGAGAATGTCAGGGTAGAGTTGGGCCAGCTGGCATGCGGCTGTCCCACCCCAACTCCACCCCCAGCCTGGCCCTTTGTGCCAGTCTGCATTGGCCCTCTATTAAGCAAAAATAAAGATGTCTACTATAACAATCCCTCCAGTACATTAATTTAAGAGCAAAAGCTGCAGAGATATGTTAGAAAATCCTGGATTGAAGACAAATGCTTTTGAACAAAAAGGAAAAACGTCTATATTTACCAAGCTTGAGGGTCCGAGAATCTTGCAAAACTTGGAATTTTTGGGCTCCTTTTCCACTTCCACTATCAAGGTGTTTTGGGCAGACCACAAATAGCTGACAGATAACAGTTCCACACATGTATAGCAAGATGGGAATCAGATTGTTCATCTCCCTTCTCCTGTGTATACCTTTTCCTGCATTTTTTCTTTTAGTCCTGACTACAGTAGATCCCAGTTTAAAGAATAGTTGCTGCCATATTTAATTTAACTCTAAGACAAAGGAAAAAACACACTGGTGACTCTGGTCACAAAAGGAATTTCTACTTGTACTGTTCAGTATGGTAATCCAAGGTGACTTATCTTTGGACCTTATCACACGCGGGCCACAAAGCAATAAGAAACCGAGATAAGAATAAATCCAGTACTATACCGAAATGAACTGAAAGAGCCCCCACAATACGTAAATGGCTATCACACGCAATTACCGTCATTGCGCTTTTATCGCACTTCCAAGAAATCGCATCCTGGACACGTATTTGCCGTTCACACACAGATCCATGGGAAATAGCATGGGGAACCATGGGTCATGATGGGGAAATGCTTCACAATACGTATTGCCTGTTCATATGCATTTCAGAATCGTGGTAAATGCGAAATGATTCCGGCTGCGCAATTGTACTTCCTAAAGAAACCGAAATTCAAAAGATCTCAATTCATTTCAGAATCATTCGGGGTTCTGTATGGGTTCTTAGTGGTTCTGTGCGATGTCGTGTGAACACATGGAAAAATAATACGTATTAGGATGGGATTTCGTTTGGAATCATTCTGCTTTGGACCCCATGTGATAAGGTCCTTTGATTAGTCACAGCTTCTTGAATGGTTTATTCTTTTCCACTTTGTATATTAATGATCTTCATTATTTGAGGTAGAACATTTATAACTGTTTAGAAGTGCCTTATGCAAGGACCTTCTGTTCACAGAGTACTGTGCTTGTTTCTTATGTCTATTAATTATCTGAGTACCAAGCATCAAAAAGGAAGGGGGGAAATGAAGCAAAGTAGTGAACTAGGATCTCTTTAAATCAGTGATGTGTTATATGGTTATAGTGGGGTCATCAAAACAGAGTTTCAGTCTGTGCTGTGCCATGTGTTATCAGCATGGTGCGGAAAGGAAGAAAGTTTTCCCTTTTAGAGGCAGAAGAATGAAACTGAAACTTCTTGTGTGACTAAGCTGACAGATCAAACCCTTAATCAACATACAACCTTGATTTTTTTTTTATGATCAATGATTTCATCAGAAGTGGTAGCCTCTTTGCCAACACAGATCACAACTCTGATTGGCTGAGATCCAACATCAGAATTTTATAAAATAAATCTCCATATGTAGTGCTATGTGTTGCTTGTGCTTCGCAGACCTACTGTTGAATGGCAAAAGGCACACACCTGAATGCACACCTAAATGTGCAATCGAAATTTCAATCCCATGTACTTGTACATAATGTATGTGCACAATGTGCAAATCTTCAACTGAATGCAAATGGTCCATGTTGGACAAAAGTTTCAGTATGCAAAGGAATCTTGTAGCACCTTTGAGGCTAACTTTGTGAAAGGTAGAATACACTTTCGTAGACTTGGTCTACTTCCTCAGATGCAAGTCTACAAAAGCTGAGACTACAACGTCTTTTGGATAGTTAGTCTCAAAGATGCTACAAGATCTAATGGCAAACCAATATTCCAGACTAACTTGGCTATGTCTCTGAATTGGACAAAAGTGTCTAATTGCTTCTGTTATGGAGCTGATGTATGCATAAGAAACCAAGAGGTTTTCAGTCATTATTTTCCTAGTTGCTCTGATCAATCTGTCACCTTTGGGCCAGCCTTCTCATAATGCATTTCTACTTAGCTAGTTCATCCTGTATTCTCTGACACATTGTTCAAGAGTCCAAGATCACTTCCACACCACCTTGAGTTGGCTAAATAGGACTTTCTGGTGGACTCTGACAATACTGGTGTGCAGTGTGACATAGTATGATATGACACATGACCCCTCCTAAATCTTCACAGTCTGTAATCCCTTTCAACTAATAATAACTCTAGTAGTTAAACAATAGTATAAGACAAGATGAAAGCCAGCATGAGGTAATGGTTTGAGTGCTGGACTACGACTCTGGAGACCAAGTTTTGAATTCCCATTCAGTCATGGAAACCCACTGCATGACCTTGGACAAGTCACACACTCTCAGCCTCAGTGGAAGGCAAAAGCAAATCCCCTTTGAACAAATATTGCCAAGGAAACCCCATGATAGGTTTGCCTAAGGATTCCCGTAAGTCACATTGGAGGCACAGAACAACATAAGACAAAATGTTAACGTTTCTTAAATAGGTTTAACATACCGCCCTTGCCGGGTCTTGGGCTTTGGTAGGTTTTGAGGAGGACCCAGAGTAGGTAACCAATATCTTGACAGTGACATACAGAAACCTTATGCTTGCATATGCATATTTTTTTTTTTGCCATTTTTGGATATGCATTTTTTTCCCCAGAGGTTGATGTTCTCTTCTTCCTTTGGCAACATCCAAGCCACCCCCACTCCTGAACTTGGTTTGATAGCCCTCCTCACCCCATTCTGGTGCTGGTTTGATAGTAGAGGAGATTAGAGAAGTGTTTAGCTATATTCCTATACCCAGGAATAAACTGAGTATGTTATCCACCTATCATAGTTTATGATTACTGACTTTTCTTTCACCTCTGAGTATGTTAGCAGTTATACATCCTTCCAGTTGCATCATTAGACACATCACTAGTTGTATATGTCTTCTGCTCTTCCCCAGTAGTTGCTTGAACACCCTTTGACCTGAGAATCTCATCTTCTAGCACTACCTCTTGTTTCTTAGCACTAGCCATTGGATATTATCTATCTATCTATCTATCTATCTAGCTTCTATCTATCTATCTAGCTTCTAGCTAAAAAATCACTCCCAGGTAAGACATTTATTGATTTAGTAAGGAACTGAGGTCTGAGCAGGCCACGAGAGATTCTAGTGAACACATAGGGTGGGTATCACAGGGGTATGTCTTGAAATTCAGAGGTTCACATATAGCCATGTACCCAACAGTCTCCAAATACTACCAGGTGTGCTAATTCATAGGAAAAATAATATAAATTGGGAATGGATCTGGTGGGGTATGTGGCCTTCCAAGGTCTCCCAGTGGGTTGATGCAACCTCCTAACCTTCCACAAATCTCCATCATTGTGTTCTACAGGATCTTGGTTGCTTATTGAAGAACAAGGCAATCTCAGATGCTATGCATTAGAACAGAGATAATTTGTAACAAATATATTGTTTCTGAGATGATTCCCCCTTGCTAGCTTCTGTGATGATAGCAAATGAATGAAGAGAGAACCAGGAGAACTGAGGAAGATGGCAAATGATGTCTTCCTAGCTATTCTATATCATAAGCAGAGCTTGATCTGATTATTTTCTGTAGATTTGGGACACCTGAAAATGGAAGTAATAGCTGGATGTTCTTTGCAAGAAAGAACCTTGGGACAGATGAATAGGCTTTCCTGTTACATGTATTCATATGTTATTGCTCCCGCTTCCAAATGTCATATCTAAACTTTACTGCTTGTGGCTATATCTTTGCTAACATGTCACAGTATGAAGGACAAGATTTACTGAGGAATAAATTTGCACACCAAACACAAAACTACTAGGAAGTTGAAAAATCAATTACAATTATTAACTCTAAATTCATCTTGTAAAATTTCATCAGTTATATATCTTCAAAGGCAACAGAATTAGAATTATTCAATACCTTGATGTATTTTTCTGCAGCTTTAGCAAATTAGTAACAGCTTCAATTACTTGTTGCTTTCAGCTGCACTGGATTTAAAATTCTACTTCTTTTTTTATCATTTTAGGGGAAGCTTTATTCCTAACAACAAATAATAATTATGTATATAGTTTACAGACATATGCCAATTACATATTACAGTTTACAGGCATATGCATATTAATCATTGCAATAGCCATATAAGATAGGCTAGCTTTATCAGCACACACTCTAGTGAGTCTGAGGTCCTGTCTGCATGGGCCAAGATACTCCAGGAGCAGCACATAGTATCCTGACCCTTGACCTGCCCTGACCTTTCCTATTATCTGGGGCCTTCCCTTCTGTCATTGGGATCTGAATGAGGTGCCCAGCATCATCCATGTTTTATTTGACCCATGCAGACACATATCCCCGTCCAACTTCAGCTCTTATTCAAACTGAGATTTGACATCAGAACATTCTGATCACTGGTGCCTTCAGTTTTGATTCAGAGATTTAAAAAAAATACTTTTGTGTACAACAACCCCTGGAGTCCCCTTGATGATGACTTGGGTGATAGAATAAAGAGCATGCATATTAAATTTGAAAATGACACTAAATTTGGAGGAGTAGCTAATACCTAGAAGACAGGATCAGAATTTGAAATGACCTTAACATATTAGAAAGTTGGGCCAAATCTAACAAAATGAATTTCAACTGGGCAAAATGTAAGGTATTCCACTTAGGTTGAAAACCTGAAATGCAAAGATATAAGATAGGGGACAGGTGGCTTGATAATAGTACATGTGAAAGGGATTTAGGCATCCTAGTAGACAACAAGTTGAACATGAGTCAACAGTTTGATGCAGCAGCTAAAAGACGCAATGCCATTCTAGGCTGCATTAATAGAAGTATAGTGTCTAGATCAAGGGAAGTAATATTGCCACTCTATTCTACTTTGGTAGGCCTCACCTGGAATATTGTGACCAGTTCTAGGCACTACCATTCAAGAGGGATGTTGAGGTGCTGGAGCCTGTCTAGAGGAGGGCAATGAAAATGGTAGAAGGTCTGGAAGCCATGCTCTATGAGGAGAGGCTTAGGGAGCTGGGTATGTTTAGCCTGGAGGAGAGAAGGTTAAGAAGTGATATGATAGCCCTGGTTTATTTGAAGGGGTGTCATATTGAGGATGGAGCATGCTTGTTTTCTGCAGCTCCAGAGAATAGGACCAAAGCAGTGGGTTCAAGCTATGGGAAAAGAGATTCCCATAGCCTGAAAACATGCTCCCTCAGAATGTGGTGAAGTCTCCATCTTTGGAGGTTTTTAAACAGAGGCTGGATGGTCATCTGTCAAGGTTGCTTTGATTGTGGGTTCCTGCATGGCAGGGGATTGGACTGGATGGCCCTTGTGGTCTCTTCCAACTTTATGATTCTATGATTCTATGACCTTTTTTCAGCAACTGCTCAAGGTCTTAGTTGATTTCCGTTAGTAACTGCTACTGTGTTGTCTGTATATCTTGATTGTTAATGTTCCTTCCTGTAATGTTCAGTCCTTGAGCATTAACCTCCTCTGCATACAATATTTTCTGCATACAAGTTGAATAAATAGGATGATAGTATGCAGGCTGATCCCTTTGTTCATCGGGGACCATTCAGTTTCTCACTATTCAGTTCTGACTGCAGCCTCTTGTCCTGAGTAAAGGTTACACATCAGGATGATCAAATGTAGTGGGACACCCGTTATCTTGAGAACATTCCAGAGCTTTTCATGATCTATCCTGTCAAGAGCTTTGCTGAGTCAATAAAACACATGTACCATAAAATCTTTTATCTCAGGGTAAGATACCCATGAAAGAATACTTCTTTTATAGGAGTCACCTCCAGTTCCTCCTCATTCCTGTCTACTCACTTGTCCACTCTTTCCTGCATGGCAAATCCACACAGTACGAAGGAAAGTGAAAAATAAGAGAAAGCTGCTACTCTGTTTTGACTTGCTCAGGTAGAGAAGAAAGATGAACAGGTAATAACAGCAAGAAGGAGGAAGGGAAGGTCCAAAAGATGTCAGGAATGGGCATAGGCCTTGGCATTATTATAGGGGATGAAGTGACTCAAGTGGTTAAGACACTGACTCTGTTGATTGCAAGACTGACAGACTCTGTTGATTGCAAGCTCCCATCACTAGTCCCAGCTTCTGCTGAATTAGCAGCTTGAAAGCATGCAAATGCAAGTAGATAAATACTTTGGTGGGAAGGTAAACAGCTTTCTGTGCAATCATGCTGGCCACATGATCACAAAATAGTCCTCAGACAATGCTGGCTCTTCAGCTTAGTAATGGAGATAAGCACTGGCTCCTACAGTCGGACACGATTTGACAATCTTATCAACAGGGAATGCCTTTACCTTTTCCTTTGGCATTATTATATATCGTAATTCTCAGTTGTAGCTGATTTTGCAATAGCGGGTCTTAGCTCCCCATTTCTGTAATGTATAGCTTCCAAATAACTTACCAAATACTTACTAGAATTAGTTTCTTTTTCACAATAAGATGTGTTGTCCATGTAAGATGTATTGTAAGATGTAACTCAGTTATCATTGCAATTTAATAACATTACTCATTTTGTTTTATAGCTGTAACTGTTATATTAACATTTCACTTCTTTTATTGCTACAATGTGTGTTCTTACTGCTTAAGTGTGAGTTGTATTAGAAATATATATTTTTTAAAAGTAAAACAACTTTTAGTTTAGTTACTTGAATAATAAGAAAATAAAAGAATTTATAAAATAAATAAAAAATAAATAAAAGTCAGGCCTTTTAAGCTGATAAGGACTGGATTTTTAATGCTGTGCTATATAAATCGTTTGTATTTTAACATGTTATTTATTTTTTATATCCTTTCTCCCAATATAGGGACACAAGGTGGCAAACAACAAATATAAAACAATACAGTTTTAAAACAACACAACAATATTAAAATATATAAATATACAATTTAAAAAATAATTTAAATTTTGTATTTATATATTTTAATATTATTGTACTGTTTTAAAACTGTATTGTTTTATATTTGTTGTTTACCATCTCGAGTCCCCATATTGGGAGAAAGGAAGGATATAAGATAATAATAATAATAATAATAATAATAATAATAATAATAATAATAATAATTTTTAAAATAAAAATTGCAACTATCACAGCAAAATCTTGGTTGGCTGTGTCTACAAAAATAATGGCAGCTAATTACTTTTTAAAAGCAAACTCCCAAACCCACTTCTTCCTTCTAGCCATTTTCACAACAGCATCAACAAAAGAAAATGACAGTTTATCCAGTCCTGTGATGTGATTTAATGAGAATGTTAGGATCCATCTGGAGCTCCCAGACATCTCTGTGGGTAACATCTGCAAGACACATTCCATGCATAATAAAAGAAACAGGGAAAGATGAATCAGCATCTGCTCACTTTTTCCCTTGCTTCTTTCTAGCTTGTGAAAAATTCCTTAGAAAGGTAGTGAACAAGCTTTGTACTATAAGATGTAGAAAGAAAGAAAGAGAGAGAGAGAATTATCCACAGAATATGAATAATTGGAATTATTAAATATGCTCAGAAACAAACAGGAAGTTGGTGAAGATTTCATGTGGATCATATCCTGCAATATTTCACAGATGAAAAGCAGGATTAATGTGACAAGCAACATCAGAGTATGGGGTAAGAAAAAGAACATGCAAGCTAAGAGATGCTGCAGCAGTTTCCTTTTGCCTGAGCCCAAAGGGAAGGGGAAGATACTGCCCTCTTATCTCCCTCCCACACTTGGTTAACTGAATGCAAACTACTTTTGTATTTTGAACATAGTTTGCAGGAATTGATGCAAGCTGATGACAAAAAGGAAAGTGAGAAAAGGAGAAAGAAACTGGAACATTTTAAAAGCAGCTGAAAAAACAAGATGATAGAGGATTAAATTGGCACTGTCCTGCCAAATCAGGACAGTGAGAGGTATGATATTTTCTTTTTTAAAAAAAACTTGATGATTTGAAATGCATCACTGCGGATGCAGAGTCTGATGGTAATAGCATATCAGCACCAGTATCAACTCTTCCTATGGCAGGTATGTGTTCACATTGTGAAGTTTACTGTTTCGGACTGGAGGAAAACAAAAATGATGTACTGATAGCAGATGACATAGTAGGCTGAATTTCAATGTAGAATCATAGAGTTGTAAGAGACCACAAGGGCCATCCAGTCCAACTCCCTGCCATGGAGGAACAGACAATCAAAGCACTCCCAATAGATGGTCATCCAGCCTCGGTTTAAGCACCTCCAAAAAAAGAGAGACTCCATCACTCTCCAAGGCAGTATGTCATGCTTTCACAAAACTCTTACATCAAGAAGTTCTTACTAAAAGTTCTTCCTAACATAATGCAATATCAACATTAAATGAAAAAAATAGCTGTGAGGCAATCAGGCATGTCAAGTTTAACTTAAGGTGTATTAAGTAGCTTTTTCCAGAATGCAAATCATTATTGTCAATGGACTGCAAAGTCAATGTGCGGGTAGCCAGGTTGTGTAGCTGTTCAGATACTTATTAAAGAATCAGTTGTTTGTTTGTCAGGAAGGCTTAAGGCTAGTAGGATTTTTTTCTGTAATATAAAATCCTGTGCTGTGGGAGTCAATAAAAATGATAGCAGGAACAAACATTTATCATTTGCATGTCTAGGGCCTTTGAAAATGGTTAGGGAAAGATGAAATGAAGTAAGCAGGAAATGAACATGGGGGAGGATTGCAGACACTGTGGGGACACTCCCTTTTCAATGATGTGTCAGGATCTCTTTCACTGTTCATATATACTTCCCTCACTTTTAGCTGCTTTCGGGCCTATGCAGACTGCCAGAAATAGTGCACATTAAATTGAGGCACTGCCCTGGCTCAGTGCTAGGGAATCATGGGAACTGTAATTTATTGTGGCACCAGAGCTCTCTGGCAGAGAAGGCTTAATGTCTCAGAAAAAAAATACAGTTCCCATGACCCCCTAGCACTGGCCAGGGCAGTGCCTCAATTTAATGTGCACTATTTCTGGCAGTCTGCTTAGGCCCTTCATCTTCTTCCAATGATTATATCAGTAAGGATAGGGGGAAACTGCTTTTATTCATTAACCTGCAAATAAAAGTCTTTCTAAATACCTGAAAAGAAAAATGCTAGAGTGAGATTTTCATGCAGATTCTCGTGGTATTTGAACTTTATGTTTCAGGAAATTATTCTACACAGAAATATATGTGGCTTTTCTCTGTAGGAAGTGGTGGGGGTTTTGTTTTGGAAATACAAGAATACTCTGTATTTAAAGAGTTAAATGTGTCTTGCAGAGAGCTGCAGTGATAGACTTAATGAGTGGGTCTATACTGGCCTGAATATTCTGGGTTGCTCCCAGAATATTCTGTCCCTGGAGTTACCCTGAATTCTCCCTGTTACCTCTGCATTCCAGAGCAATGCTGGTTGGTAGTCTACACACATGTGCCACTGTGCCACCTGGTGTTGCCATGCACTACTCCCTCTGAGGTTGAAAACAAGCTGCCCATATCGATCACATGGCTGGGTGCCTTGTTGTGACTTCAGAGGGTGTGATTTTTGCCAGGGGCAGCAGTATCATGTGGCACAGTGAGCCACTGTGCAAATAGACACCTGACATTGCTTCAAAGTGATCTGGATTTTCGCTGGTGGAAACATCAATGTTTATCTGACAAGACAATCCTAAGAAGCCATTTAGACTCTTATGGGGTGGCAATAGATGCAGGAAAGAAATCGTTCTATACT